>CM039729.1:22910970-23510970 GCA_022539455.1 Dendrobium nobile | reverse complement strand
ACAGGATTTTTCTACACAACCTGTACCGATCGTCCCGGACGATCCAACTTCGTCCTGGACGATTCTGGGAGGAAAATCCAATTCAGAGAGGAACAGTAAGGGAACGAGATATTACAATCTCCCCACCTTAGAAAAATGTCGTCCCGACATTTCCCTAAAGGTACGAAGCAAAATACGAAGCAAACCAAATCGATCGAAATCCCAATCCAAAACAAAACTCGTCGAAATCCATACAGAACACACAATGCAATCAATCAAATGTCAATATGCAATGTTCATATGTCAATATCATTCGGTTAGTCAAATCAATCTTACCAGTAGAACCTTCTGGTCGTTGCTGATCCTCACGATACCGTAAACTCTGTAGACTGTAGATGCGTGGCACCACTGGAGGAAGTGTAGGAGGTCGTGGTGCAACTGTCTCCCTCTGATCCCTGACAGCTCTATCATCCATCCTGTTTGCTGATCTCTCACTGTAGGCCCTCGAGCCAACAGTCCTCTGCTGTCCTGTACCCGTGCCAGAATCAGTCCTTCCACCCAGTCCTTTTTGAGGACAATCTACTGCTCGGTGCCCTTGCTGTCCACAGTAAAAACACTGTCCCGTCAATAGGTAGCACCGACCCGCATGTCGTTTACCACAGTGACTGCACTCGCCAGAACCACCAGACGATACTACCGATGCAGACCGGGATACAGATCCCGATGCAGATCCCTTCGAACCCTCATACCTGCTTCTCTTCTCTCTATCTCTGTATCTATAAGAATCATCTCGTCGTACCTCATCTCTCCTCCTTCTGGTATCCTCGTACCTCGGTACCGGTGTTGCCAAATCAATCTCTATCAATCGAGCTCGCTCCACTAGCTCAGAAAACTCATGGATCCGGAAAGGTACTAGTGGATGCCTCAGCTCTCTGTTCAATCCGTGCAGGAATCTATAACATTTTTCCTCGGCCGTAGGAATCAGATGAGCAGCATACCTCGCAAGAGCAGTAAACTCGGCCTCGTACTCCATCACTGACTTGCGGCCTTGCTCCAATCTCATGAAAGCTTCCTGCATCTGTCGCTGAGCTGACGGTGGTACAAACCACATCCTGAATACTGCAGTGAACTCATCCCAGGTGATCTCAGCATTGGTCTTCCCCTGGAATTTCTCTCTCTGCTGTCCGATCCACCATCTCTCTGCCTCACTCTCCAACATGAATACTGCCAATGGTACTTTTCTATTCCCCGGACACTGCATGCTATCAAAAATCTTTTCCACCCTCATGATCCAATCCTCAGCAGCCTGTGGTCCTACAGCCCCTTTGAACAACGGAGGCTTCAGCTTGTGGAACATCTGCAAGTGTCTGTCTACCTCTTCTTCCTTGCTTCCACTCATCTTGCTCTGGGCATCCCCCATAACATGTGCAATCGCAGTAGCCAACTGCATCATACTCTCTGAAGGCATTGGAGCTGCGCTGTGTTGCTCATTTGGTACACTGGATTCTGCTGGAGGATCCATATCTTTTTCACCTGCACAATTCAAAACAAATGATACACACATGCAACGATGTATGCCAATGAAGCTCTTAAAGCTACCCAATCTACCCAACTCTCAATCCAAACCTACAACTCTGGTAACAATCCATTCTTCCAATAACACTGCTCTGATACCAACTTGTGATGCCCCAAGATCTAACTTGGAAAGAATGTCAATCAATTTCACAACAATTTACCAGAGTTATCTAAAAACCTTCAGTAAGCAATCTATCAAACATCTATAAAATTTAAACATCAATATACAATACTCAGGAACTAAACTATCAATACAAGTAGAGAAATCTATCCTGTCCTGAGTACAAAAGAATCATCTATCGATCAAAAGACGAAAACCTGAAGATCTGGGTCAATTCCTATCTCCTGCTCCCGAGCCCTGACCTGAAAATATCAACCACATATAATGAGCTTTACAAAGCCCAGCAGGTCACCTAATACCTATAACTGAAATCAAAGCACGGCTATGCTATCAATATGCATGTCAGTCAATCACAGTCAATCAATCTATATCAGTCAATGGTCAATGAGTCTATGCAATCCGGAAATCAATAGTCAATAAAACCAGTCAATGCAGCGGTAGGCAATTCAATCATTTCAATGCAATCAATCAATATCCGTCAATCAAATCAATACGGTCAATTCAGTACGATCTAATCAATGAAGTCAATTGAGAAAAGCGATACGAGACAAGGAATCTATAAAACAGTCAATACGGTATAGAACAATAGCAACAGCGAGTCTATAAAATCTATAGGCAGCAATACAATGAATCTATACGATGTCCATGTCCATGCTATCAATGCAGTATCTATATCTATCAATATCCATATCAATGCTCAGTAATCAATGCTCGGTAATCAATTAATGAAATCAATGAAATCGTACGATACCGTAAATCCGATCAATCAATAAGGCAGAAATCGATAAAGCAATAAATCCGTAAATCAATACAGTGAACATGCAATTCAATACTATATACTGGACAAGTAAAATCAACTGGTCATGTTGCTGTTGTAGAATCCGTTGCTGTTGTAGTCCGTACGTTGGTCTATCAATAAGAGTCGTCACTCTTTTTGCCCGTCGGCCGCCCGTCGGCATATAAACTCCTTATAACTCCCAATCGTTATATCAATGATCAATGGTTTAAAGGAAAGCCCGTCGGCCCACCATCCTGTACAGGTCAATATCAATCTTCACCAACGTTCAACCAGGTTCCACTTGGGTTCCAGTATCAATAGTCAATTCAATCAATAAGCAATTCAATAGTCAATATTAAAGCAATCATATCAATAATCATATTCATATCGATTCAATCTATCAATCTCAGACAATTCGGAAATCATACGAAAATCGGGCAGCGTAACGGCAGTCGGTCAAATTTACACAAAAATCATGCAAAAAGACACGATTTCCAAATTCTACCAAATTACAATAGAATATCTATAACGTCAATGCAAGACTTTTATTCTATAGAAACCAAGTCCGAAAACATCCTGATAATTTTCTATTCAATTAAAATCGCGTAGAACCAATTCCGACCGGAAGAAAATTCGTAGAATACAGTCAAATCGTGTAGAATAATCATATCTATAACACTCTAAAAGTTGTGCGGTGAAAGTCGTGTCAATCTCAAATCGGGTCAATTATTCGACTACAAAAAAATATAAATCCGGACATATCTCGATAAAAATACAACATCTTTGAAAACAGAAACAGGATTCGGAGTCCTTACCACGAGATCTTCACTTTTCCCAACAGCAGCGTCGGACGAAAAGCGCTCCGCGGTCTCCGAAAACCAGCTTTTCTCTTTTTCCTTTTCTCTTTCTCTCTCCTCAGATATTTCTCTCTCTTCAAAATATCTCATTTATATATATATCCAGACTGATCGTCCTGGACGATCGAGCTTCGTCCCGGACGATCCATGAAGAGAAGAATTTCGTCCAGACGAAAAATTACATATCGTCCCTGGCGAAGGGTTCACTGACTTATTTTCGTCCAGACGATCCTGATTTCGTCCAGACGAACCAGACAGCCAAACAGGATTTTTCTACACAACCTGTACCGATCGTCCCGGACGATCCAACTTCGTCCTGGACGATTCTGGGAGGAAAATCCAATTCAGAGAGGAACAGTAAGGGAACGAGATATTACACATTGTCTAGCCCTTGCTTCATCAGCTCAAGGAGGTATTCCAGCTTCCCCAGGGATTACCACCCCCATGGGAGCACGAGCACTCTATTATTCTGAAAGAGGGAGTACCCCACATCAACGTACGGCCCTACCAATACCCCCAGATCCAAAAAAGATGAGATTGAGAAGCTGATTCAAGATATGATTGAAGCTAAAATCATTAAACCCAGTGTCAACCCTTTCTGCGTAAACTGTCACACCTTGAATAAGGAGACGATACAAGACAACCCACACCTGTCATTAATGAGTTGTTAGATGAATTGTATGGATCTGTGATCTTTTCCAAGATTGGCTTGAAATTTGGATATCATCATATCAGAATGCAACTTAGAGATGCCCACAAGACAGCTTATCACACACATGAGGGGCATTATGAGTTTTTGGTGATGTGTCTCACTAACACACCGATAACCTTCCAGTCCCTGATGAACAGGGTATTCTAGCCCTACTTGCGAAGGTTTATGTTGGTTTTCTTTAATGACATGTTGGTTTACAATAGGTCCAAAGTGGTGCACTTGGAGCACCTTAAAGTTGTGCTGTCAACTTTAAGGGAGCTCTTTTATTTGCCAACAAGAAAAAGTATTCTTTTGCCCAACCAAGAGTGGAGTACTTGGGGCATTTGATATCTGAGGAGGGATTCATTACTGATCAGAGATTGAGACGATGCTCAGATGGCCCATACCCAAGATCTAAAGAAACTAAGAGGATTCTTGGGACTCACTGGCTACTATCGCAAGCTTGTGAAGGGATACAGATAAACAGCAATGTCATTAACAAAATAGCTCAAGAAGGACAACTTCAAGTGGGGAGAATCGACCACCCATGCCTTTGAGGAGTTGAAAAAGGCTATGACCAGCATGCCAATCTTAGCCCTTCCGATTTTTAGCCAGCCTTTTCTTGTGGAAACAAGTGCTTCGAGCTTTGGGCTAGGAGCGATACTTATGCAAAACCAAAGACATGTGGCCTATTTCAGCTGACGGCTCAAGCCAGACTCAAGTCAATTTACAATAGAGAGCTGATGGCGATTGTGTTGGCTATTAAAAAATGATGATCGTATCTCCTTGGAAGACATTTCATCGTCAGAACAGATAAAATAAGTTTGATGTATTTGTTGGAATAGAGAATGGTCACTAAGGAGCATTAAAGATGGCTTTCCAAATTATTAAGTTATGACTTTAAAATTCAATACTGACCTGGAGTGGAGAACAAAACAACAGATGGGTTATCAAGGTGCATAGGGGAATCCCAGATAATGGCATTGTTTATACCCTAAGTAGTTGACCGGGAAGCACTTTGGAGAGAGCGAAGATGATGCATGCTTGAAGAAAATTAGGGTGGAGCTGACAGAAAACAAGGACAACCATTCACAATATTCAGTTGTAGGACATAAGTTACTTCATGAGGAGCGTTTGTGCTTCCAAAGACATCCTCTTAAATCCTAGCTTATTGCAGAAGTTTCATGGGACAGACATTGGGGGGTATTCGGGGGCCCAGAAGACCTATCGTCGGTTCTCCGCCGAGCTGCACTAAGAGAGGATACAGAAGGATGTTGAGAAAATGGTGGCTAGCTGTGAAAAATGCCAAGGCACAAGTATTTAGCTATAATTCCATGAGGGCTCCTCCGACTGCTAGCTTTGCCAGAAAAGGTATGGGAGGAGATGCCCATGCATTTCATCGATGGGCTGCCTAAGTCAGAAGTTTACACGACAGTACATGTGGTAGTGGACCGATTAAGTATGCCCATTTCATCCCCTTTTGCCACCCTTATACAGCAATATCAGTAGCAAAAAAATTTATAAGGGAAGTGGTGAGACTTCATGGAATACCAGAAGTGATTATATCAGATAGGGACAAAATCTTCCTAAGCCAGTTCTGGAAGGAGTTGTTCAACATGCAAGGGACGGTCTTGAAAAGAAGATATGCTTATTATCATCAAACGGACGAGCAAACATAGGTGATAAATCGTAGTGTAGAGGCTTATATGCGGTGCTTTATATCAGATACACCCATCTTGTGGGCCAAGTGGTTGGCTTGGGTAGAGTATTGGTGTAACACGTCTTATCATTTGGTAGAGCAGGCTACACTATTCAAAGTATTGCACGAACGAGATCTGCCTCACTTAATATACTATAGACAAGGCGGCACACTAGCGAATTCAGCAGAAAAATACTTGGAAGATGAAGACAAGATCTTGGGGGAGTTGAAGGTACATTTGTTGAGAGCTCAACAAATTACGAAGAATAAGGCAAATGCATATATACGAGACATACAATTTGAGGTAGAAAAACAAGGTTTACTTGAAGCTTCGCCCCTATAGACATAAAATCATGGCAATCCCTTCGATATTTTGTGCCCTACAAGATAGTAGAGTGCATAGGGGCATTGGCTTATCACATACAGTTACCACCATCCACAACCATCCATCCAGTGTTTCATGTGTCCCAGTTGCGACTGGTGATAGGAGAGCATATTTCTTCCTCTACACTTCCCCTGATCTTGACAGAGGACATGGAGCTGTTGTTGGAACACTAGATGTCACATGAGTGCGACTCGAAGTAAGAGGAAGCCAGGAAGTGTTGCCCACCAGAACACGAAGCCACATGGGAGTCCTACCATACTATGAAGTAGCAGCTGCATGCATTCCACCGTGAGAAGAAGGTGGGCTTTTTTTGGAGGAGGGAGGGGCGGGGGGATTGATACAGCTCAGTAGCAAATTCCGGCCCATGTGGGGTTGGCAGACAAGGAGGAGGAGGCGGTTGAGGAGCAGGGGCCCAACAAGAAATTAATACATTAAATTAGGAGGAAATCCTTCCCTAATTGAATTTCTAATTGAGGAGGGAAACACTTTAAGAAGGAGCTAATTTATAAGGGAAGGAGCAATCTTATTTAAGTTTATAGTAGGATTTATTTTATTCTTATGTAGAATTTTATTTTTGAATGTTGCAGTTCTTTGTGTGAGGGATCCTAACCGCATCTAGAGTTTGGGAGAGACGATCCTCCTCTTGAAAGAGGACCATTGTATCTTACTTGGTTTGTATTTATTCTCTTTATCAATACAAATCTATCTTTATGTGAAATCTTTGGAGTCTTTTGCTATTTTTGGTACCAAGAAGTATCACTATATTAATGTTCTAATTTTGATATGTACTATAAAAAATATTTTATATGTACATCTAATGAATAAATATTACGCATTTATTTTCAAAAAGAAGTACGACTAAAAATTCGCTCGGGCCAAATTTACCGTTAAAAGAGAGGGCTAACCCTCTTATATTTAAGCAGATGCCAAGGCCAGTCCTTCCATGCTTGAACCCTAATGCTCCCATCAATGTTGGCCCTATTGATGTCTATCCCCAGCGTAAAGCAGTTACAAACTTCTTTTCTCCTTGATCAGGGATTTATACTGCACCAATCTTAAAGTAAATCTACTGATTTTTAAGTCCATTATGATACAATTTTATAAGGATAACTTAACAAAATTTTCAACAAGCAATTTAATAAAGAACAGGCAGGGTTTTAGCAATTGACTCATTGATCCCACAAAAAGCTGAGAAGCAAGCCTCAATAAATTACAAACAGCAGGCTCCTATCTATGTATAAATTCTAACATTAACCTTTTTCCACACTAACAGCCACTATTGTTACACATATTATTACATCACAACCACAATTTAATTCTCAAAAATATATTTAGGGCATCAAAATTAAACCTTATAATCCATTTAGTCAAAAAAAAAAGGATGAAATGACTCTTGTACTCATTTTATCTATGAACATGTAAAAGACTGAAGGATAGAAGAATGAAACCTGCTATGTAGCCCTCCCTGCCTCCAGTTCCTCAGGATGCTGATATCAGTTCTCTGATCACACCAATTATCTGTATAGCTTTTGATCATCCCTGCAAATTTCTTTACACGAGCTCTTTAAAATCTTCTAATGTTTAGATTCAAATATAGGTTTCATTTGGGATGGCTTTTTTCCTGCTTCTTAAAGCGGCTTTTTAGTACATAGATTTTAATTTTTGCACTAAAAAGTAGCTTTAAGAAGCAGGAAGAAAGCCGTCCCAAACGAAGCCATAATTACACGCCAGATCAGCAATCCGATAGGTTTTCGTTCATCTCTCTTTCGATCACTTGCTTGGAGCAGTGGGGCTGTTATCACCTGCATTCCTTTTAAGAATCCAAGTTGGAAGTAGGGTTCTTGAAGATTGATTCGAAGATGTAAACCAGAAGAACAAAGATCGTATGCCTATTTACCTTTTCCGCTTGCTCTTTAATGTACTGGAAGAAGATGGGTTGCTATGCCAGTTTCGCTTCCTCTGGTTTATGAACCAGTTGTTTATTTGTTTTAGCTGCAATCCAGTTTCCTGTACCAGCCTTGCCTTGTCGTCCTCCTGAAGTCAGAAGAGGCATTATCAATTCATTTACTAGGAAGTTGGCGTGACACAAAAAATGGCATTTGGTTTGTGAATTAAATAACTCACGCAAAGGCAAGCAATCCTAAAGATCAGGTAATATGCAAGGCCTAAATCAGAATAATCCCACCACTTTTTTGTTATGCCGGATAATCTGACTTCTAATTCTATACAAGGAGAGACTAAGGCTTCGTTTGGGACGGCTTTCTTACTACTTCTTAAAACAGCTTACTAGTATAAAAGTTTTAATTTTTGTACTAAAAAGTTGCTTCAGGAAGCAGGAAGAAAGCTGCCCCAAACAAAGCCTTAGGCGTCGTTCGGGATGACTTTCTTATTGCTTCTTAAAGTAATTTTTTAGTACAAAATTTTTATTATTGCTTCTTAAAGCAGCTTTCTAGTACAATTTTTTTAATTTTTATACTAAAAAGTTATTTTAAGAAGCAATAAGAAAAACCATCCCAAACGAAGCCTAAATTAATTCCCAAACATTTGAAATTGAGCTGAAACTACTCCATGGGAAAGGTGGATTAGGTTTTAAGGCACATAAGAATCTTCGGTTTAGTAACACAATGGATTGTTAAAAATTATATTAGTGTTGAAACACCCAAGTAGTTTATGGCTTAAACTTTTGAGTTAGAAATAAATTTTATTGCTGATGTATCTAGTCAACTTTGACCTCTATCTATTCCACACTCCTCAACATTATAATTAAATTTTATTAGCATAGTTAGATTGACTAATTCATTTTTACAAGCAAAATAAATTTAGCACTATTGAGCCTTAATCTATATGCCTGATCCTATGTTGATCTACAAATGCAACGACCATTAAAAGACACTCATAGAAATAACTGACAGCAAGTTGAAGTAAGGCTTCATTTGAGATAGTTTTCTCATTGCTTTCTAAAATAACTTCTTAGTACAAAAAATTCTAATTCAACAAATTTTTTAACTAAAATACTGTTTTAGAAAGCATTAAGAAAACTGTCTCAAAGGAACACTAAATCAAAGATCATGAGATGGGAAGCTTACCGTTGGGTAAGGCCACTTGGAGTGGGACTGCCACCAAGCTTTCAAGGTAGAAGTGGTATCACCAGGGAGTTTTCCAGCTCTTCTCTTACGTAAAATTTCTTCTCTAATGTCAACAATCTTCTCTTTATAACCCTGAAGAATAAATATGATAGTTAGTTCATTATATTTTCTTATGCAATTGTATGAAATTCATAGATGCCCACCTGTTTCAATTCATGCTTTAGTTCTTGCCTAACGCGCTCCATCAGGGATCGCTCGCTCTCGGTCGGTACCAGGGGCCCAAAACCCATACTGTCTGGGCCATCCAAACCTCCATCATAGAAATTTGTTTCACTATCTTCTTGATCATCATCATCATCTGACATAGTTGCACCAGTTCCTTCACCAGGGGATACACCTATTTCATTGAAACATGTTAAACACAATAAAAGAGTCCACTAAAAGAGAAAGAATAATCACAATAAGAATTCATCAACCAAACAAAAAGGTATTGAATAAAAAAGTGCTGGTAAATATAACTTTGAACATAAAAAATATACAAATCAACAATAATATTCTTTTCTCTTTTGTGCAGCCATATGTTAATATTGCTCAAGAGGTTAATTCGATTTGAGCCTTTCAAGTTTCAGAAATCATCTACCAAAGTGGGAGGGAAACATTTATTGAAAATTTCAAGTGCAAAAACAGAAGTGTGAGAAAATTGTCTATATGGTACCAATTACCATTTTTAAGGTTCGATTTCAAAATGCCTCATTATAATAATTTTGGCGGATAACAATGGTTTTCAGATAGGAACAACTGAACATTGGATTGACGGCTTGCTGAGAAAGGAAGAAACAGCTCTACTGTATGTAACTTTCACTTCAAGAATATTTCACGGTTCCTTCTGCAAGGGGTGGTAAAAAAGATTATTCCACTACAAAAGAAGATTCAGGCTTCGTTTGGGACAGCTTTCTTCTTGCTTCTTAAAGCGGATATCTAATACAAAAATTAAAATTCTTGTACTAGAAAGCTGCTTTAAGAAGCAGTAAAAAAGCCATCCCAAACGAAACCTCAGTATCGATTGGGGATATTATCTTCAGCACTCGCAGAGTATATCAACTCAACTAGAAAAGATAAGAGTTAGAAATGGTGTATTCCATGTTGTAAGGTAAGAAATGATAAGTGATATATAAATCTCCACAAGCTTCCTCAAGATTCCTATACTGCAAAGAAGCTGTATGTTTTCTTGCATTTGAGCTCAAACTCCATGTCCTCTTTGTTGAATGTTTTTCTTTCCCAGACTTTATCATTAGAGCTCAAACTCCATGTCCTAATCTAGAGTTAACCGAAGCTGTTGCAAGAAATGTACTAATCATGGCTAAGGAAGATGTATGAATAATTGTACTGCAACATGTCTGAAGAAAAATTCGTAGTTTCAACAAACATGTGCATGCATCAAAAGGAAATTTTGGAGTTTCACTAAACTTGTGCATGCAATTAGACTAACTAAAATCACAACTCTTAGGTTTCATTTGGGATAGCTTTCGTGTTGCTTTATAAAACAGAGTTTTAGAACAATTAAAAAAAAAAATTGTACTAAAACTCTGTTTTGTAAAGCAGTAAGAAAGCTGTCGCAAACGAAGCCTTAGACTCCCTAGACTAATTGTGAATCACGCCAAATTTATAAGAACAGATAATAAGAGCATTCTAAAGGAATTAATGATAGCCTATTATTCACTCAAATAAAGAAAATGAATTACAGTTGCTATTTATTGCTATAATTATCAATTCACCTGTCAAACTTTGTAAGGATTGCTCTAGCTCCCAGCAAGCCATCACAGCTTCCATAGCATGAAATCGGACATGCTGTTGCAATTGATCTTTGAATGAACAGAGTAACAATACATAGTGTGTCTGCTTGAGGAGAAAAACTATAAATCAGAAACTAGGTTCATAATTAAATAAAGAAACAAATGCATTTTTTTAATAATAGTTGTAAAAGGATCAATGGTGAATCAAAAGAACATTAAGGCTTCATTTGGGACGGCTTTTTTATTGCTTAGTAAAGCGACTTTTTAGTGAAAAATTAAAATGTTTATACTAGAAAGTCGCTTTAAGAAGCAATAAAAAAGCCGTCCCAAAAAAAGCCTAAATAAGTAAATATACATGTTTGCTAATGCTTTGACCTATAGTGTGCTGCAGAATTTCCTCCTCATTCCACATTAATAGCAATCACTTATTATATACATACGTAGAGACTTTCGGAAGATAATGGAGGCCGAGGGTGTCGCATAAATTAGTATCCAAGATCATCACGCTGATAATAATAAAAAAAATTTTTTTGGCTCAACATGGCAAGAACATTTGTGACTATGCCAGGCTCCGGACATGGACCTGTACTATAGGAAGTCAGTGTACTAAAGTCCACAAAAAAGGACCCAGGCTCATTCTCTTCATAGTGACTAATAATACTATTTTGTGAAATTTCTCTTGATATGCAAACCAACAACAAAGAATCCTAGGAAGCAAAGGTTCATCTACTCTACCTACAAGGCTTATTTTAATATTCAATAGATCGTGTCATTGGTATTTTGAGGTTCATAAAGCTTATAAAGTGTGTAGCTTCACTTCCATGCTTTCTTATTTGTTAAGAGAGGCCATTGTTAGAAAATTCAATTTAATCAGCAAGTTCAGGTTTATCGTCTGAAGAAGCAAGACATTGAGCAAGTGGTTTAAAGTGAAGGGTTCATTTGTCTCACAATATACACGATAATATTATGGTTTGTAGCTCCAAACTAACAATAATATATGAAAATTGACTTTTAATAAACGAATCAATCTATAAAATGAAAGAAAAGATTAAGCTAAGAAGGCAAAAATAATCAACTGCATCACACCCAGATTCAGAAATATGGAAAAGAATCAAAAAATTATTAGTCATCTTTCTAGTGAAGCCAAGTAGTAAGTCTTGTGTGCAGGGATATTTTCAACAATAAAGAAAATTTAATGTCTTAGGATTGTAAGAAGATTTCACACATATACAAATAAATTGAGAGCACAGGAGACGACTTTTTTGGTGGAAAACCCGAGAAAAACCATGACGCATTGCCCTTTTGAAATAATTCAATTAGTATGAGTTAAGGATTACAAAAACCCCTCCCCAAAATTGAGAAAGGCGTTAATACAATATAACATAATTGAATCATGGAAGAAGTTTACAATGGTGCTAGCAGGAGGAGTCTTGAGATGTAAGAGTTGTTATTGGGTAATGAGTAATAGTGGATCTTAAAAGTTGGACAATGATAGGCAGTTAATTTGGTCATCTTTTAGATGGGAGGGGAGGCCGTGTAACTGAGAAGACAAGCGCCATACTTCAGTGGCTAACAAATATTAGTTGTTGGTTGTTGGCAAGTACTAGGCGATGGTTGATATGGAATTTCAGAAGTTAGGTGATGGAGGGTATTCAACTGGGTCATTCTCAAGATGAATATGAAGGGAGACCAAACAATCGAGAAGATGAGAGTCAAATGTTAGTGGCTAATGGATGTTGATTATCAGTCATTAGCAAGTGTTGAGGCAACAATCAATGGATGAAGTCAAAGGAAAAAAAAATGGAATTCAATTCAGTCATTCACCTCATAGGAAGCCGAAGAGATTGGTTGATCTAGATGAAGAGCATTAGACATCGTTGGTTGAAATACATTGTTCATCAATCATTGCCAAGTGCTGGGGGCTCTGAATGAGGAATTTTAGGAGTTACGCAATGGTGGTAATTCAATGTGATCTTTCTCCTAATAGGAGGGGAGATCATATGATTAGGTAGAAAAGTGTCTGATGTTGGAAGCCGACGAATATTATGTGTAGATTATTGACAAGAGTTAGGTGACTATCCACAAAAAACATACGAAGTCAGGTGATGGTGGGAGATAATCTTGGCTGTTCATCTAATAAGAGGGTTGATCTAGTAATATAGAAGGCAAGCATTTGACATTTGTGGCTAATGGATGTTGGACATTAGTCATTGGTCAGTGTTGGGTGACACTCGACAGACATTAGAATTTTGAAGAAAATGGATGATCATCTTGAATGCTAAAAGTCAGATGATAATGAGAGGTCGACTTAGCCATTCTACTAATAAGAGGAGAGTTCAAAAGGCTTAGAAGATAAGCTCCAAATATCAATAACTAGTGTATATGATATGCTGATTATTGGCAAGTATCAAGTGATTGTTTATAGCGAATGCTATTGTCAGTCTATATTTGGCATCATGTAGCGAATAGTGTTGAGTGGACGGCGACTTCAGGTGGTGATTGTTAACAAACATCATTATCAGTTGACAATCGATAATGGATGACATGTAATAATGTTGGTAGATTGACAATGGAGAGTGTCATTGTCGGTCAATAGATGTCAATGAGTGGCACACAATGGTGAGTGATGGGTGGTAATTGTAGGTGGGTGACAGTATCAAGGCTAGCATTGTTGTTAGTCAATAGTTAGTGATGGACAGGATGTGGCTGTTGACACGAAGGTCTTTCCACTCAAAACCCTCTCTTAATGTATAGAAATAATACCTATTTATAAATTTTGGAAGGGCATTCTAGTCATTTCTACTAGAATCTTGAATGCTTTATCAAACTATTTAAATAAGACCCCTTTAATCATTTCATAATTTTTAGATAATTTAATGTCTTGATGACTTCATAATTGAGTGATTTTAAACTTGTTAGATTAGTCTCATCCATATACTCATTTTCACTATAAGCAAGATAAATTTAGACAACATTTAAGCCCTTAAATAGACTTGAAAATTTTCTAAAATTTTGAGTGCTTGATTTAGGCCCATTCGGACACGAATTCATTTGATATTGGTTATGTTGGATTCATCTAGTCAATTCACACTATTTCAACTTGCTAAAAATAGAATTTGGATGATCTTGGAATTAACTCTTTAAGCTCTTGGCTCAAATACTTTTATGTTTTGAGATTAAGAATTGCATCAAAATTTATGCATAATTAGATCAATTTTGTGAGCTATAATGATTGTCCCCTTTACATCAAATGTTGATGTGTATAAATTTGAAAATAATTTGAGATTTTGACATATAATTGAATTTTGCAAGAACTTTGGCTTTTTCATAGAATTTTTTCAACATTTTGTGACTTCTCAACTATATTTTTGTCTTTGTAGTTATCCTTCATGTATGTCATTCTCCCAAATTTTCTTGATATGAAACTTTGTTGATTAAATTTTTAGGAGATTTTCTATTCTTAGGCTTACATGACTAGAATTATGACTTTGTTGTCTTTAGTAGTTTTTTATAGTCAAATATGAAGTTAAAAAATCCAAAAAATTTTGTGGTTTCATAAGAAAGATAGATTGGAAGATGAGCATAGGAAGATGGGAATGTTTCGAATTTTTTGTGAATGGAAGGTTAGCAAATGAAGACTGATTAGTTTAAAATCTCCAAATAAGGGATCTTGAGATGCCGATTTGTGGATACTCATTGATTTTTATAATTATTGATCAACAAGTGTGGAAAACATTTCCAATAGACAAATCAAAACTATTTTATATTGAAAAAATTCACAATGATAAAAAATTTAATGTCTTAAGAGTTATATGAAGATTCTAACACAAATAAGTTGAGAGGAGCACACAAGAGACAACAAACTTTTTACATTAAAAACCTGCCAATGGGATAATCCATGTGACATTTCCTACTTTAAAATATTTCCTCTAGTATTGATCAAAGATTATAAAGGGTATTCTTCATCATAACTAGAGAAGATATTAATACATTGATATAAACTTGAACTGTGTAGGCATCTTTTGTAGTGATAGTAGGATGAATATTTATGTGTCGTAGTTTCCCTTAGTTGATGAGTGTCGAATGATAATTAACGTTGGATGCCAAAAATCAAATGATAAGGCAGTTGGCTTGATCATCCTCCTAGTAAAAGGGGAGATAGGGATGATGACCATCAAAGTCTGTCATTGGATGGCATCAAATGATGATCAATTATAAATGTCAGAGTTAGAGCAATAAAGTATACGCAAATTGGTCATTCTTCTAATAGAAAGGGAGACCGATTGACCATAACGATGAGATGAATGCTGGTGGTTGACGAACATTAATTGTTATGATCGTTGATCATTAATAGGTGCTGCCGTGCTGGGAAACAATCAATGAGGAATGTTGAAAGTCTAGCAACGGCAATTGATAGGAAGGGGGGCCGAGCGATTGGGATGATGAGTGTGAGACCTTGGTGACTAACAAACATCGATCATTAGCAGCAATTAGGCAATGATTGATTGAGAACATAAGAAGTTGGGCGCTAGTAGATGGTATTTTTGATCATTCTCTTGATAGGACAAGAAACCAAGTGACCAGGATGAGGAGTGTCAGATATTAGTGACTAAATGAAATTGATTGTGGGTTGTTAGTAGAAGTCAAGCAATAATCGATGGGGAACATATGAAGTTAGGTAATAGTGGATAATCGATTTAGTCGTTCTCCTAATAAGAGGAAAAAATTGGGTGTCCATGTGACCAGAAAGGAAGCGTCGAACATCGAAAGCTGGTAGATGTCAACTATTGATCATTAACATACATAATAATTGTCCATGGGAAATATTGAAAGTCAAGGTGGTTAGATTATTTATTCTTCCTAGAAGGAGGGGAGATTAAGCTATTAGAAAGGTAAGCATTGACCATCAATGGTTTGTCAAATGCTAGTTATGGACAACATTAATTGATGATTAGCATGGAACATAAGAATCATGTGACAATGGTTAGTCACCTTTGTCATTCTCAAGAAAGTAAGGGAGACAAAGATGAGTGGAGACAACGAAGAAAAGCGTTAGACCTTGGTTACCGATGGACCTTGATCATTTGAAGGCATCGGGTGCTGATTGCCAAGGAAAGTTGGTTGTTAGGCAATGATAGGAGATTGACTCAGTCATTCTCTAGATAGTAGAAGAGATTCAACAATCGAAAAGTTGAGTGTCAAATGTCAATGGCTAAATGATGTCCATCGTTGAAGGCATTAAGGGGCTGGGAATGGGGAATGCCAGAACCTAGATATTGGACTGTTGACTTGGGCATTCTCCAAATAAGGAGCAATTGGGTGATCAAACATATGATTTATAAAGGATGATGGTAACAAACATCAGACATCGATTGTTGAATAACAATCAATAAGGAACGTTGGAAATAGAGTAATAGTGGGTAGTCAGTTTGGTTATTCTCCTAAAGTAGAGGAGGTCGGCTAACCAGGAAGATGAGTGTAAGATGTAAGTGGCTAACATACATCAATTTTTAATTATTTGTAAGCATCAAGCAACAATCAATAGGGAACATCCAAAGTCGAGTGATATTAGATAGTCTCCTGCTAGAATCATTTTTCCTTGCTAAAAAATTATCTTTAATTGCTTGGAATCACCATCCGTAATCATTTCAGCCATTCTCGTGACTATCATTCATCCCTCCTCTGCCTTTGTCATGCTTAACTTTTTAAGGGTTTTGTGCCCACCTTTAATTCTCTGATTGTCCCAGGTCCATCTCCACCAAAATTAAGAGTTTCATCACTTATCTCTTCTTTTGTATTAGTTAAACCCAGTCATTTCCAAAAGTAAAAATACTGTATGATGGAATATCTGGATCCATGTTTTACAGAATTATCTTAACATGAAGAATTTAGATAAAAAATTATAATACGACCAGATTTATCTCAGTAGATTGTACATTTGAGTATCTAAATTCAAATTTTATGTAATTCACTTAGAAATATAGAATTCAAATCCGAAAATTGCTATGTCCAAATTCATCTCAACATTGACAATACTGCAAATTTGAGTAATCGTACTCGGATTTTACATAATTCACTTAAGAAAGCAAAATCAAAATCCAAAATCACAATATCAGAAGTCATTCTGGTATTAACCATATTCTACATTTGAGTATCCAAATTTAGAAAAGTGAAGTAGCAAAATAACAATAACAAAATCAACAATAACAGATGAAATAGAACCTGATACATTTCATGTAAGGAAAGACTTTCACCAAATAAGGAGTTAACAATGAAGAAGCAAACAGAAAAACCTTAGTGGACTTTCAGCCCTAAATAAAGTTTTACCACAGGCTGTGACCTATATGCCAAAGAGACAAACAGGTGCAGCCCATTGCCACTAACTTTTTTTTTTCTTGAAAGAAAGACAGGTGGAGCATATATGGTCTTAATAATAAGCCAGAGAAGGAAAAAAAAAGTTACCATGAGAAAGGTGGTTTGCCTTTCCATGATGTAATTGTTTTATACACTAACTCGCTAGACACAATCTCTTGTTTTTTATATGTAAAAACCCTTTTAACTCAAAATAGCTAACTGATTCAGCAAGTTCTTGATGTTTGGTAATTGATGAAAAATTGCTAATACATAAACTGTCAAGGAAAAGCAGTGTGCTCTGCAAATCAAAGCAGGCAACTAGGGATTTAAATTTTTAATCAAGCCAGCTTTTTTTTTTAGAAAAGATTGTCAGATTTTTTTTTTTTTTGGGGACGGTTAGGGGATTCGAGCTCTGGTGAGATGGGAGGAATTTCTTCCGTCGACCACTCGGCTACAGACCCGATCTCAGATGTTTTTTTCACTTTCCTTCTCGGCTTCTCTTTTGTTTGAACAGCACCAAATGCATGCGGCTGAAAAGCTTATTGATGCAGCAGAAGGAATGCTAAACTCCAAAACAACATTTTGCAAAGATTGAAGAGGTCAGAGGGTGGTCCAGAGCCTCAAACGCATCTAGCTCTCAGGCTAGTAAAATTCCTTTTCAACGGAAAGGGACAAAGTAATGGAGATCCATAAATTACTTTTAATGGGAGCACCACAACACCTAAAATTAGTTAGGAAGTAGAATTACATAAAGAACAGACATTTGCATTTCCTAATCTTTGTTTAAACAGGACAATCTTTATCATCCCTAAATCTAAGAATTATAGTCTCAGGGAATTTATTCAGAGAACAATTATCAAAGGAATTGCAACCCATAAACAATTTTTTTTAAAAAAAGAACTCATAATCGAAATACAATAACCAACAGAATTGAAATCCATCATAAACTGATTAAACCTGAGAGGGCAGAGAGGCGCCAAGATGAAGCCAGGTTTAGAGAAACACTCCAAATACTCAGCTTAGTTTTGAAGAACACAAAGTAAAGGAGATTACTGAATTGCCTTTGAAGAACCGCAATACGTAAAATTAAAAACAAGGAAAAAGAACATACAGAGTAAGCTATGGTATTTCCTAGACGTTGTTAAAACAGAGCAATCCTTGTTATCTCTGAACTGAAATCTCAAGTAGCTCAATCAGAGAACAATTACAACAAAAAAATTGCAAAAAAAATTCAAAATCCCAATTATAAAATCGAAAAGGAAAGGCAATTCACAAAAAAAAAAAGGAAACAAAAAAGGGAAACGTGAGGGAGAAGCTGACCATGAACTGATCAAGCTCCTTGTCTTCCCCTGAGATCATCTGTTCAGCGCCAAGAACAGAGTACTTGGCGATAACGCGTTGCGTCTGCGCTAGCTGCGCGTCGATCCGCGGCAGCTGGTCCACCGGAGTCGCGATGCGGAGACATGCCACGTGAGCCGAGAGCAGCTGGTCGTAGAGCGGGTGCGCCAAAATCTCAGCCTTATACCTCGCGTTCTGCCACGTCCCCTCCACCGCTTGCTGCTCCCCGCCGTCGCCGCCTACCGTTACCGTCTCCCCCTCTCTGCCGGTGGCCGCGGCGGCAGGATCCGACATCGCTGCGGCGATCATGGAGTCGCTGGAGACAGGGACGTCATCGTTGCCGTTTCGGAAGTGGCCCTCGGACGAGGTTTGAAGGTGGAGGAAGCGGCCGTCGGGGAACTGGTGGCCCTGCGGCCGGAGTATGGCACTGTTTAGCCACGTTAGGCCACCGGAGAGCTGTTGCGCGGCAGAGGCATCAGCTCCCGACGACTTTCCGGTGTTGCTAGAAGCTGGGTGGACTAGGTGGATGCCGGCAGGTTGGTCGCCCAAATGGTGTTCGGCGAATTGTGGCAAAGAAATCTCGTGAGCCAGGTGGTTGTGGTACGCCATCCTCAGCTCATCCGATTCCCTCGCAAGTCCCCACTCCAATCTATTAGCGCAGAGGCAGAGAGAGAAAGAGAGAGGAGAGAGAAAGAGAGCGACGTTGAAGCTTGAGAGCACGACGAGAAGTGGAGGACCACAGAGAGAAAGTTTGCGGCTATATATGTAATTTGAATATTAAATATTTGAAAAAACAGGGTGGTTTGGGGAAAAATGCGTTGGCCGTCGAGCAATAATTTCCGGCGAGCAATAATTTCGAGAAAAGTGGCATATTGTTTGTTTTTTGTATGATTTTGATGGCAATCCGCTCGCTATTATTTATGGTAAATAATCTCTCTTATCCCTAAAAATTTTATAAACTTTTAAGCTCAAAATTAACTTTACATATCTCGAATATAAAATTGAATGTAAAATTACGAATCTTAAAGCATTCTCAGGGTTTAACTAAATCAAGTTAAAAATTTAGAAATGATTTTTGATATTAAAGGAGCTTAAAGTAGTTAAAAAATGGATTCTTATAGCACTAAAAACATCCAAAAAAGTTATCATAATTACTTTTCATATTTTCTTAATTCGATTCTTAAATCTTAATATATAATTCTCATCAATTTGATCATTGTAATTATAAAATATGAATTTTGTTGGTTTTCTTCCCTAATCGAAATCATTGTTGTTGACAGTCAGTCGCTACGCACTATCATATCATTAGTCATTGGTTAGCCACTCAACCAAACTTTAATCGAACCTGGTTGATCACCTTAAGCTATAATTTTAATCATTCAACCACTGTTTAATTATAAGAGTATGTGATACAGTGCATTATTCATTGTTAATTTGAATAGAAAATATTATCATGTATTATTCCTTCAGAATTTATAAAAAGACTTCAATTTTTCTTATTTATAAATTTTGAATTTGTAAACCATAAAGAATTCTAAAATTGAGGGTTATAGATCATGCTTCCAAGCTTATAGTTAAGGTCAATCTTATAGCAAACAATATAAATCATATAACGCTATATGAATCGCTTATTAATTAGTATATGAAACATGCGTTACTATATAGATCATATAGTAATATATGTATTATATAATGTTAGGGATCGTATGATGCTATCATATAATATGATGGATGATTAAATAATATATTCTTGTGTCAACTGTATCTTAAACTAGTCATTTCAATGCATCAAATGAATATATCTTTCATATATATATATCATAACATATGATATAAGTCGTATTGTACAATCATTAGATTATAAAATTTATAAAAAAAAACTATACAATATGCCCAAATGTTCTAATATTGAATGATTTCTTAATTATAATAGTTACTAATGATTAATTAAGAAAACTATAACATTTGTTTACTAGTTGAGCATATTTTTAGTTGTGTTAAATGGTTATGTAGACCTAAGAGCTCCATAAGAAAATGCATATTATAAAAAAAGTGAATTTATATTGTGAGATCTCTTCAAGAAAATTTGGAGAAAGCTTCCTATTTTTAATATCATCTCAAAACTTTTTTAACAATTTTAAATTGTTCTTTCATGTTTTTATTTTACATGTTATTTTGATATGCTCTATTATGGTGTTCATCATGTAATTAAATTTTGTGTAAGATATTATATACATCATAGTTGAATATAATAGCATTGAGTCTCTTCCCAGGCTCAGGTGAGATTTAGGTTTCGTTTGGAATGACTTTCTTATTGTTTCTTAAAGCAACTTTATCATACTAAATTTTAATTTTTGTACTAAAAAGCTGCTTTGAAAGCTGTCTCAAACAAATCCTTAGTTTTGTTTTAAGAATAATTTGAGTTTTGTTTGGATTGTACATTAAAGTATGAGCAATATGGCCTAGTGGATATGACCGAAAGTGTTAGGCACCTCATCTTAATGTAGGAATATTATAATTTAATGGGACTTTTTATGAGTAGTTTATTTCTTATTTTGAGCAAAAAATTTAAGGCATGTATATATTATTCATTGAGGAGGAAGTTGGTGTAAAAGAGATTTATCCACCTACTCAAATGGTGAAGAAGACTAGCTTATATGATAGTAAGATTTAGTGGGGGTTTAAATACAAATTTGATCTAGGTATAAGTGAAGAGGTGATAAAACTATGTATCTCTTTAATTAAGGAAAGCATGGTTTTGACTTTGACCTACAATTTGAGTTTTAAGTTTTAAAATATTGGTTTTCAAAAATATCAAATTTTAACTTCAATTTCAGTCATATTTAGTATTTTTGGAATTGCTTGAATTATCATTTCATTGTTTAATATTTTTAAAAAAATTAGTGAATTCTTAAAGTTAATTTAGAGAATTTCAAAGTATTGATTTTTTTTTATTTGATTTAGGTTTACTTACAATACAATATTATCTAAAATATAGTGTACATAATTATATGATCTGCAAATCAAATAAGATTGACCCTTATTAAACTTGACTTGAGTAGCTTTTTAGCATACAATATTTCTCATTCATATGTATTTTGTGCTTAGCAGTTGTATTTTAACACAAATCTAAGGTCATATAGTCATTGCATTGTATTATAGCCTCTTAATTAGATTTATTTGATATTAATTTTGTGACCTATATTTAGGCTTAGTTGATATGGGTCAAGTTTTACACATCACTTTCTTAGTACATTGCTTAGCTAATCACAATTATTGGGTTAACTAGTAGGGGCTATACATCTTATGATAGCTTACACAATATTATGGGATAGTCTATCCTAACTCTCCATAGGTCTATATGA
Organism: Dendrobium nobile; assembly: GCA_022539455.1. Lineage (NCBI taxonomy): Eukaryota > Viridiplantae > Streptophyta > Magnoliopsida > Asparagales > Orchidaceae > Dendrobium > Dendrobium nobile. Next base: position 23,488,949 of record CM039729.1, on the reverse strand, counting down.
TATTATATGTAAAAAATACTTATTGAAGCACTTCTAGAGACCATTTTGATTCATCTTATTATACATCACCAGCTTGCATTTCATCATTATGATTTGATTTCTTAAATTAATTTTGACTTCATAATCTATTCATTCCCCTTTGAGTACTAGGCTTCTTTTGAACTTAACAATTCTAATTTTGATAAATTTCTATATTTTGACGATCACACTCTTTCTATTGTACTATATATTTCCTTCACTCATATTCTTTTATATATGAATTTTCTTAAATCAATCATTCACATTTGATATAGTCTATTCATAGTATATGCATGCCATTTTTAATGTACAACTCATCCTCGTATTTTATGCCAGAATTATTTTGGAAGTAGCTATGCTCTTTTGACGAAGTAGTCATACTCTTTTGACTATGTCAATCTTAATCTATTCATGCTCTTTTGATTATACTAATCTTGATTTAGTCATGCACTTCTGAGTTAGTTTACCTTAGATTTGTTCATGCTCTTTTGACCAAATCTGTCTCTAATATTATTATGCTCTTTTGGCTATGATATTATTATTTGATTATACTCTTTTGACCAAGTGTATATCCAGGCTAATCATATATTTATATTTCAGCATACCATTGACTTAGCCATGCTTTTTTGGCTAAGTCATTCCTTTAGTAAGGTCATGCTCTTTTGACTTTGGTATTTCTTGACCTAATGCCTTCCTTTTAAACACCCCTTAGGACTTGGTCATATCAGATTTATTTGTGTTATATTCTGATTTAATCATACACTTTCAAAGAGGTAATTCTAGTATTTCGTTACACCATGTAATTCAACACTTTTAGTCCTTTACTTCCAAGTAAACAGTTTCGACTTGGACTTATCCTATACTCTAGGCATTTGGAGCTCTATATAAGTATTTAAAATATTTCTTTCTTTAAAGTGTTTGTAGCATATTCAAACACTTGAAGCTTGCACTTGATAGTTGATATTCTTAGTTATCTCTCCTTCATATTAATTACATTTTACATATGCATGAAGTTAATAAGGACTTAACTACGTAAGTTGACCTTATAATTTCGGGTCTTAGCCTATGATTATGATAGGTTGTATATCTTATTAGGAAATAATTCACATGATAATGATGATCATCTATCTTAAAAAGTCACATATAACTGTGTAGAAATACAAAAAATCTAGACCATATTATTTAATTAATTTTTAAAACTAACTTGATTATGTTAGGTCAAGTCATATCTAAGACTAAAGCTTTAAAAAATCTTAAAATTCTTCTACTCAAAATTTGTAGAAAAATATCTATTTATTTTCATACTAATTTAACATTGTTGAACCTATTGTAAAACTTAATTTTAAAAATTCAAAAAATATTAAGATAAGACCTTAGTTATATTGAATCCGTAAAATAACTTAACTTGATAATCGATCATTGTCACGTAAGTTGATATTTATTGTAATGAAAACTTTGCACATACTTAATTGTTGTGATAAATCATACAACATGTATTCTAAAATTAAAATCCAAGTATAAATTATAAGCATACATAATGATGTTAATTCTTCTACTTAAATATATTTTCTAGAAATTATAGAAATGATGTTCAATGTTAGGTAATTAAACTACAAGTTGAGATTGGGAAATTTTACAACTTCATTTGATGGTTCAAATTAATGATTTTAAGCTAGTATGGGTTTTTCTCAAGGCTATTTAAGGTATTTTTTTAATTAATAATTAAAATTTTTTAAATATTTTAATTATAAAATATAATTAAAATATCAGGCAAATGACTTACTAAAATTAACTCAGGTTGAATTTTTAAAAGAAGGATGTTTAAAACCTAATTAAGCAAAAGAAGAATAATTATTAAAAAAATTAATAAGGAGCAAATTGGCGTATTTTGACTGCACCAAATAATTTGACGAATTTGCTCCTTTTTAAAGTTTTTAATAATTATATTTCTTTTACTTAATTAGATGTTAAACATGCTCCTTTTAAAAATTGGCCCCATATCCATATGCAAGCAACATACCTAGGGCTTAATTTTCAAATGTAATTTTTATGATAGAAACTTTAGATATGCTATTCAATGCACATTAAGCCAAACCCAAAAATAAAAAAAAAATAAAATAAAATAACCAAACCAAAATTATGGTAAGCCATATGTGTGCTCGATCCTTTCAAAATTATGGTAAGCTTAAAATTTAATGCATTTATCTTAAAGAAAACTCAATATGTAAAAAATATATTCAAATTCAAATTTGAAAATTACATCCTCAACCTTAAGCTTTTTCTTAAACATTAGCGATATAAATTTTCTTTAGATTCTATTAAGGAACATTTTGATTAACTTTTGACTCGGAAAAATTCGGGTTCGGGTCAACCCAAACAAAAAACGGGTCGGGTTCAGGTTGACCCTAAACTCGAAAGTGACCCGAAAGTGACACAAAAACTCATATTTGACCCGAAAACTTGAGATTGACCTGTTTTGACCCGTTTTTGACCCGAAAATCGAATATTGACCCAATTTTGACCCGAAAACTAGCAATTTTGGATTAATCCAGGGTCATTCGTGTCGGGTCGGGTTGATTCGGACCCGAATCGGGTCGATTCGGGTTCGGAAGCCTGACCCGTTTTTAAAAACGGGTCGGGTTCGGGTTGACCCGAATAGTTCCGGGTTCGACCCAAACCCGACCCGTTGACCTGAATTGACACCCCTGCTCTTTATTTCTTATGAATATAAACTTTAATTACCCTGCATGTCCAGATTATATGGCTCTAATATTTCTAACACAAGCCAAGAGTAAATGTGTTTGTGTAAGGCACGCCCGCCAGACTTTATCTGTTATGTAGAAAGACACGTGGCGGTGGGCCAAGGGATTTTGACTTTTAAAACTTATCGCGGGCTCCATCCCTTCAGCCGCCGTGACACGACTCTACTATTTCGTCGACTCCGCCACGCTCCCTTGTGGGCCCCACCACCACGTGGACCTATCAAGTCAGAAAACGCTGTTAGCTTAAACGGAGTCTGTATACCGTTACGGAGTTTTCTAGGCGTAAGAGTTGTCAAAGCTGATTCTATAATTTATTGGCCATTATCAACACTAACAATCGTCATAATTATTTATATAATAATTTTTTTTTTATATTGCAAATGGAGAAATCTTTTTCTACCACTATTTTGTTTTTATTTTAGAAAATTTTCCACCCACCGGAGCTTGAGCTATATTTATTGTTTTTTTAGTTTAAAATTTGGCATTTTATGTAATTTGAGCCATTTGAAGCTATTGATTTTAGGAAAATTTACATACATATCACTTTATTTTTTGCTATTTACATATCTAACATTTAAAATATTAATATTACATGCCTACCACCCATATACAACTTTAATATCAAATATACCAATCATATAATTCATTTATATCATTCATACAATCATATAAACTTTAATATTTCGTTCCATGCACCCAAATTTGTTCTATGTATCATTAATTGCAGGTTTGTAAGCTTTGATGAAAGAGAGGTATGATAAATGATGGGCAAATTGGTAAGCGAATTTTGACTTTGTATATCTTAACATGTAATTAGAGAAATATGCATGCTACTTATTTTTTTAAGAAAATATGCTTGACAATTCATTTCATATAAAATTAGCTCATTGTTGTATACATGAATTGTATATTAAAGCCTGTCACAAATGAATTTGGTTCGAACTAATTCGAATTTGAACTTAATTCAAACCTTTGTTCAAATTTAATTTGAATATGATTTGATCCTTGTTTGAAGTTGCTTCGAAGCAATATTTGAATGTGGTTTGATCTCTTACTTGATTTATTTGGATTAATTAGGATTTAATTATTGTTACCTTCATTATAATCATTCCATATTGTAGCATGTATCACTTTTCATATTTATGAGAATTATTTGGATTGCGATGATCTTCAAGAGCTTATTCATTCACTTTATTCTACGTAAGTTGCACTAATTTATAGTGGATATTATTTTTTAGGTTTATTTTGGGACAGCTTTGTTTTCGTTTTCTAAAGTAACTTTTTAATACATAAATTTTGTAAGCCTAGAAAGTCTCTCTCTCTCTCTCTCTCTCTCTCTCTCTCTCTCTCTCTCTCTCTCTCTCTCTCTTTTAACTTAGTTAGCTATGGTGGATGGTCTCAAACTATTGATAGTCTTATTTTTAGGGGTATTCATGTTATCTCATTTCTTTTTTTAGTGCCTTTTTTTCTTAAACATTCTTAAGGCTCTCTTCCTTGGAGCTGCTATTTTTCTATTTATACACAACATTAACCAAGTATTTAATTAAATTTATGGGGATCTGCAATTCTCTGCGAGCACTAAATTTTTTTACTATATGCTTATTTGTGCTTCCATTTACTACATTTGGCATGAAAGCAACAATATGAGATATGGTAATTCTCAATCTTATGCCAATTCGATTTTGTTTTTTACCAGACTGGCTATCAAAGCCAAAATTTATCGTTGAAATAATGTTGTGAAGTTTCTTAAACTTCTATTATAATTCACTAATGACTTTGTTGTTTTTCTTTTTTGGTTGGCTCGATATCGATATAACTTTTGCTGGTGTCTGGGTCGTCTATTCCTTTTGTGTGTCATTTTTGTATAATTTTTGGACGATGATGAGGCCACCTTCCTCACCCATTCTAGATGGTCTTGGTTTTGTTTTGACAACAATGGAGGTATGCTTCGATAATTATGATGCCTAGATGGTGTGATGCCCCAGAATCTAAATTAGAATAATTATTCATTTATCCTTTAAATAAATAACAACTAGAGCTATCTAATATCATATATATCAATAATGAACAACAAAATTGATTCTATAATTTAAAATATCAATGTACACATTTATATTTATTCTCAAAAATTATATATATACTCAGGATCTACATAATCATATTACAACTATATATATTATGTCTTGAGTACAAAACAAAAAACAAAAAGAAACAGAACTTGAAGAGTCCTGACCAGTCTCACACTCCCACTCATGTGCCCTGACCTGAAATCATTTAATCACATATAATGAGCTTAAAAAGCCCAGTAGGTCACCAAAATTTATAATTAAATTCAAAGTACGATAAATGAGCAATATGTATGTTAACAGTCAAATCATAATATTTATATTTATATGATCATTGAATCAATACGAGAATAGTAAAATTTAAATACAGTACCAGTAGAATCTATAAGCAGTAAAATACTATGGTACATAAGCTATGTAAACCGGTATAAGTGTCAAATCTATAAAGCAATCATCGTATCTGTAATACTAATTAGTAAAGAAATCATATAAGGCATCAAATCAAAATATCAGTAAACACTATCAAAATTAAATTAATATAGCAAAATCATATAGAAATATACACATATTATCTAGAGATTCTATATTATATATTAAGTATATCACATGCTTAATATCAATATAGTGAATCAGCAGCATCAAATAATATCAGTAATAATAGTAATCTAGTGGTTAAATAAGTAGAATAATACAATAACAGTAAATTCGTACAGTAATAATAAATTCATAGAATAATACCTCAAAAAATATGCATTTCAGTAGTCATACTAAACAAGTAAGAAGTCCTGGCTATTATGGTATTTTTCAGTATTAGTATCAATATTAGTAAATCATTGGCTCGGTAAATAGAGTCGTCACTATTTGCCCGTCGACATAGTAATGATCTCCTTACAACTCGTAATCAGTGTATCACATGAATTAGTAGTTGATAACACCAAACTATAGTATTTAAAGAAAAGCTTGTCGGCCCACCATCTTGTACTGGTCATTCAATCTCCAACCAATAGGTCAACCAGCATTTACTTGTTTGTTTCACACACACATATTATTATCACAATATTATAACAGTAATAACAACCAACTATTACTCAAGTATATATCCACATTCATTTTAATGCATTGCAAGAAATAATACATAATTAAGCTTAATTAAGAAGATGCCAAAATATCATAATGGTAGACAATAAAAAATCTTATTAGGCAAAAATGCACATTTTAAAAAATTACCTAAATATTAGAAATTTTATAAAATGATATTTTAAAACTTTTATTGTACTACACTATTATTTTTAGAAGTCAAAATAAATTTCAGGGTAGACAAAATTATTGTATTTTCAAAATCACCACGTAAAAAATCTCAAGTAAATACTCAAAATGCTCATAATAATGATTTCTATAATATACAAAAAGTTATGCGGTGAAAGTTTTACCAATACAAAATTATTCATATTTTTCGGTAACGAAAATATAAATTTGATCAGAAAAAATACAAAATTTTTTAAATTAGAAATTGGGTAAATGTTCATTACAACGAAACGAACAATTTTTTCAACAGGCTCGACGAATAAAAAATCACAACGCTAACTCAAAATCTCAATATTCTTTTTCTCTCTCTTACCTTTTCCCTCTCATTTTCTCTAAAATCACTCTCTATTAGCCGATTGCTTATGATGAAAGAAATGGATTTAATAAAGTAAGTAATGCCTTAAGATATTTTAATTAAAATAATAATTTAGTATTATCTGATAAATTTAAATAATTTATTTTAATAAAAAATTCAAATAAATCATTTTATGACTTCAAAAATTACAGAAAAATATCAATAAAATAAAATATGTTTTTTTAAAAAAAATATCCATGAAATTGATTTGTAAAACGAACACTTGACGGTCCCGAAATCCTCAATTGTACCGACATGTACCAATTTCTTAAGGATTTTCGTCGGTGTCCAAAAATTACGAAAAAATTCATGTAAGTAAAATATTACAATTAAAATATTATGACAAAAAAGAATTACAATTTAGAGTTATAATGAATCTAAATAACTTTGTTAAAGTCAAAATATGGGTTATTACATATGGTCTTAGCTTTATTTCGTCCCTGGAGCTCTTCCTCCTTTGTTGTTGGATATTTTTTCGCTACTGTTGGATGTATTCTCTTTTTGGATGTGTGAAATTATGTGATGATATATGTATTGTTGTCCTTATGCCTCTTTATATGTAATTTTGGTTCTTGCCTCCATGGAGGGTCCTTCGCCTAGGACACCAAGTGGGAATTTTTCATTGTGGGTTAGTTTTGCAAGAAGGCTTGGCCTTTTCCTTACTCCTTTTTATTTTATCCTTAGTTTGTTTTTGTCTAATTTTTGTGGTCATTATTTTCAACCTTTAGTTATAGGTGTCGTTTTTTCCTCCTTTGAGGTTTTTATATATATTTATTGTTTTTATAACTAATATAAAAACCTAAAATTTTATATCAAATTGAATGATTAATCCCACTTATTATTGAGAGAACTTGCTTTTGATATCTATAGCTCCATAATAATAACATAAATTTCAATAACCTTAATTTGACAACACATTTAACTTTTTATTCAATGTTTTGGAACAAACTTTTCAAATAGTCATAAAATTTTAGGTTTCAATAATTTTGTTTGTTTCAGGATTTAATTTTAATTGTAAATTCATAATTTTTTTATCATAAAATGTAAAAAAAAAAAAGAGTATTGTGAAGGAGAAGATGTGCTCTTGAAGAAGCTTATTAGAAGAAACTATTAATGGGCTTGACAGTATGTGAAAGAGAAGAGGAGTTTGCAATGTAGCTCAATGAGGAAATCATCAATGAAACTGGCTAAGTGTGAAGGAGAAAATGAGCTCGTAAATAAAGCTTGTTCAGTATGTATTGAGAAGACGAATAACATATGAAAGAGAAGAAATCTTAACAAGCTTGATCATGACCGAAGGCATGTGTGGGGACGAGCATAAACGGGGCCAAAAATAGGTATAGTATCGACATCATATGATTTGAAAGGTACAGATTCTAGTTCAAATAAGTCTCAAATAAATGTTCAAAAAAAAATTAGAATAACTTCGAATTAATTTCAAATAAAATAAGTTTTTTATATATTTCTTAAATTAAAATTATATTAAATAGATTTGTGTTTAGATATATATATTCATTTGTTTTTTATTTATTTAGGGAGGGTATCAAAGTTTAGGAACCGTTCCAACCGTCAAATCAGCCGTTAGGCGGCAGTGGTAACGGCGACGTCAATAATTATGCAGAAAGAAAGTAACGCCACGCCCGCATGCAATGGATTCCGTAAATACACCAATGGTCCCCGCCCCCACTAGTATACCAACTGGTCCGCATCTCAATCGGTCCCCACAAAGCGCCACTCTATTCCATACACGTGGAATGACGTCGTACTCCATGTAGCGGCTTAGTGCGGTCCCCGCCCTTCCCGACTTTGCCGTCCGAATCCCGCAATATACGGCATGTAAATTGAAAATAATGCCCCATTTCTAATTTTATGGCTACACTTTTTTTTTTTTTTTTCAGTAACAAATTTCTTTCATCTTTTTTAAAAAATTTAAAAATAAATAGGTGAAAATTGATCAATTATTTCATTTGTATAAATGTTATTTTTTTTTTTTGAGAAAAGCATCTATAACATTTGGGGAGTTCATAGTTAAAAAAATATACTTAACTTTTTTTTTGAAAAAATATGCTCAAAAATATTTCAGGCCAAATTATTCTTCTTATACTTATATTTTTATTGTTGTTACATTGTGGAATATTTACAGGGATAGAAAGATATAAAGTTTAGCATCCTAATTTTGTATGAAGATCCAACACAAAAACAGATAAAAAGTAGGGATGCAATGTTTATAAGAGACAATAGAATTTTTACGTTAAAACTTCTAAAAAGAGAGAAAAATCAATGGGTATTGCCCAGTTTGAATGAATCAACTAATATTTACAGTTGATTACTGAAGAAACAAGTGATCTGGATCGGAACTTGCAGGTATGCCGAGCTAAAGAAGAAAGACAGCGTGGTGTACAGGAAGAAGAAATAAAGAAAGCATATTATTTCCGTGTTCCTTTATTACAGACTATGGAAACTTATTTATAGAAAACAGAGCATGGTTCTTCCAGTAATATTGTGCCAGCTCAGATTATGGAAAATACATAAATGTGTAAATAGACATATATCACTTATACGCCCCTGCAAACTGACGGATCGATGATGGTCGTTAGTTTGTCACGAAGTTGTTGGAATCTTGGAGTCGACAGTGATTTGGTGAAGATATCCGCCACCTGATCTGTAGTAGATATGGGTAGAAGTCTAACCGTGTTGTTCTGTATGTGTTCCCTAATAAATTTTTGGTCAATTTCTATATGCTTCGTACGCGCATGAAACACCGGGTTGTTGGCCAAGGCTATGGCCGAAGTGTTGTCACAGTACATGGTGGTAGGAGGCTGCTGTGATACACCGAAATCCTGCAGTAACCGTCGAAGCCAGAGTACGTCGGCCGTGAGAGCAGCCAGAGCTCGATATTCTGACTCCGTGGACGAACGAGCTACTGTGTGCTGTTTGCGGACCGTCCAATTGATAAGGGTAGTTCCAAGAAATGAACAATAGCCTGATGTTGATCGCCGGGATATAGGATCGCCGGCCCAATCCGCATCTGAAAAAGAAGTTAAACTTAGATTAGATTTTGAAATGGGAAGGCCGTAGTGAAGCGTACCTTTGATATATCGTAGCAGCCTTTTGAGAAGATAAAAAATGCAGAGAGAGGGGATTGTGCATATGCTGCGAAAGTTGATTTACACTGTAGGCAATGTCAGGGCGAGTAATTGTGAGGTATTGCAAAGATCCGGTAAGCTTTCTGTAAATGCCGGGATCATGAATTACAGGATCTGGTGCCAGATTTTTCGGAGGCTTTGTACATGCTGGATTGTCCAACGGCTTACATTCTGTGAGATGAACTAGCTGGAGGAGTTTGTATGCATAGTTATATTGAGAAAGAAAATAGCCTTTGCTGTGTAAGTTAATTTTAATACCAAGGAAGTCACTGGCCTCACCCAAGTGCTTCATCGTGAACTGAACACTTAATTGAGAAATAATATCAGTTATAAGACTAGGTTTGTTACCAGTTATAAGTATATCGTCAACGTACATAAGTAAATAAATTTGAGTATCATTGCGTTTAAAAATAAGAAGCGATGGATCGGCATTGCTATGAGTAAATCCTAGGGAAACTAGATGGGAAGTGAAAGTATTATACCACTGTCGCGGAGCCTGTTTAAGACCATAAATTGCTTTATGAAGACAACATACGTGGTGAGGATACAACTTATCTTCAAAACCTTTGGGTTGATTCATATAGACTTTTTCCGACAGGTTGCCGTGAAGAAACGCATTTGCGACATCAAGCTGTTGTACCTTCCATTCATTATAAAGAGCAATCGTTAACAGTATACGAATAGTGGGAAGTTTGGCTACCGGACTAAATGTTTCCGTGTAGTCGATCCCATATTCTTGCTGATTTCCCAGAGCAACAAGTCTCGCCTTGTGTTTGGCAACCGACCCATCTGAATGAAGTTTGAGACGATACGTCCATTTACTGCCAAGAACTGGTACGTTCGGGGGTGGAGAGACCAAAGTCCAGGTCCCTTGCTTTTGTAGGGCATAGAATTCCATTGCCATGGCTTGTCTCCATTCAATGCTTTTACTTGCCTCTGTAAAATTAGAAGGAGCAACCAAAGAATTAACATTAGAGGTGTGACATAAATTCAGACGAACCCGAGGCTTAAGAGACCCGGTTTGTTTTCTGGTAACCATATGAGTTGGATATATCAGGTTCAGACAATAAGTTTAAAGATTGCTGAGAATCTGCTGAGGTCGGCTGTAGTTGCGTTGCAGAAGATTGCAAATCCTGTGTACTGTAGATTTTTGTAGGTTGAGCCGAAACTGGAATAAGCAAACCTGGAGGAGATGGCTCCATACATTGGCTGGGGACAGAGCTGGAATGAGCAAACGGAAAGTAATTTTCGTCAAAAGAAATGTTTCTGGATATAAAAATTTTGTTGGTAAGAAGATCAAGACACCTATAGCCTTTGTACGTATCTGAATAACCCAAGAAAACATTAATTTTAGCTTTGGGTTGAAGCTTGTGATGGGTATGCGACGGAGCGAGAGGAAAGCAAGCACATCCAAAAACCCTTAAATGCGCATAATCAGGTTTGACGTGATGAACTATTTCAAAAGGAGAGATGTTAAAAGTTACATATGAAGGCATTCTATTTATTAAGTATACCGAGGTAAGAGCAGCGTCGGGCCAGTGGCAATAGGGAATAGAAGCGGAGTGAAGAAGCGTTCTAGTCGTCTCAATTATATGCCTATGCTTACGCTCAGACACGCCGTTTTGTTCCGGAGTATATGGGCAAGAAACTTGATGGGTAATGCCATGCGTAATCAGAAATTGTTGAAACGATTGATTCATAAATTCCATTCCTCCATCAGTACGAAGAGATTTAATAGTATGAGATGTGTAGGTCTCAATTTTCTTTTTGAAATTTATAAAAACGTTTGTAACATCAGATTTATGCTTAAGAGGAAAAATCCATGTAAACCTAGAATAGTCATCCACAAAAATCACATAGTATCTAAATCCTTGAATTGAAACAATGGGGGCGGGACCCCAGACATCCGAATGTATAAGCGAAAGTAAAGAATCATGACGAGTAGCAGACTTATCAAAACTAAGTTTATGACCTTTAGAACTTTTGCATGACATACAATTTGAAGATAAAGAAGAAATGCTAAGATGGGGATTATGTTTAGCTATGGTATGCAGTATGCGGTCATGAGGATGACCGAGTCTTGAGTGCCACAAGTTTGGTTTTGTTGCAGTAGCAGAAAACGCATGATGCCTATCCTTGGAACGAATAGTCGGAACTTGGTAGAGACCGTTGATGCACGGACCTTGAAGCAGTATTTTCTTCGTCTGTAGATCCTTAAGAACAAAGCCGTGAGGATTAAAAAGAATTGAAACATTGTTATCTTTAGTTAAACGTGATATCGATAAAAGATTGTAATGCAAGTCAGGCGTATGAAAGATTTGGTTGAGAAGGAGCTTACGGCTTGGGGTTGGCAGAAGGCCAGCCCCTGTGTGAGCAATATTTACCGTTCGGCCATCTCCTACAATGATGTTGTCGTTACCCTGGTAAGAATTTGAGATGGACATAGTATCCATGGAGTTTGTAAGATGAGACGTGGCCCCCGAATCAAGAAACCAGTTGTTGTAAACTGATTCAGAATTTGCCACGAGAGCTTTGCTCGAGTTGTTGGTAGCTGCGGGCACATACTGAGAGTTAAGCCGATGCCAACAATTTTGCGCCGAGTGTCCTTTCTTGAGACAAATTTGACAGATAATGGATTGATTTGCAGGATTACGGGATGTTCTTGGCACAGAGTAATTCTGTCGATTTCGGTTCTTGCGGTAGTTGCCGCGGGTAGCAGATAGGGCGATAGAGGGATCCGGAGCGGTGGTGTTACGACTAGCGTCCGACGCTAAGTTGATCTCTTCACTTAGCAGCAGTGGGTAAAGTTGATCAAGAGATATCGGGTGCAGCATAGTTCTTATAGCAGTTTTAAAGGGTTGGTAAAGATTAGGAAGACCATTGAGGATATATAAAATTATGTCTTCCATATCTACAACCGAACCAGCTGCAGCTATCTGGTCTACAAGAGCTTTGATTTCAGCTAGATATTGATGCATAGTAAGGTTCTTGAGAGAAAAATTGTGAAGGGTGTTCTTGAGTTGTATCACTTTAGACCGGTTAGAGGATTGAAACCTAGTTTCAAGAACAGCCCATATAGCAGCAGTGGATTCAAGGTTGATGATGTAAGGTAAAATGGGTGCGGTGATGGTGGAGCAGAGAGCAGCGGCAAGGATATGATCGGTAAGATGCCATTGGGCGGAAGAGGGATTGGGAATAGAAGATCCGTTTCCCTGAGAAAGAAACTTATCTGGAGGCGTCACCGACGAGTCAAGAAATCGGTGAAATCCCTGAGCACTGAAGATCTTGAGAATTTGAGGTTTCCAGATAGCATAGTTATCCGCCGTCAGATGGATCGGGGCTATGTTCTTGATATTCGCGACCACAAATTTTAGAGAAGAGGAGATTTGCGGTTCTTCCTGATCTTCCATTCTTGATCTTTCATTGTTTCCTGAAGTTGCAGAGTTCGCCATTAACAACCTGCTCTGATACCATGAAGAAACAAGTGATCTGGATCGGAACTTGCAGGTATGCCGAGCTAAAGAAGAAAGACAGCGTGGTGTACAGGAAGAAGAAATAAAGAAAGCATATTATTTCCGTGTTCCTTTATTACAGACTATGGAAACTTATTTATAGAAAACAGAGCATGGTTCTTCCAGTAATATTGTGCCAGCTCAGATTATGGAAAATACATAAATGTGTAAATAGACATATATCACTTATAATTACAAATAAAACCCGTCTTTGGGGGGAAGGCATTCGTTCAATGTGGCCAATATACATCATGGGTGTAATTGGAAGTATAAGTGTTGGTTTGTTCATTTAATCAGCTAAACCATAATTGGCAGACGTTGTTAATTGAAGGGAATGTAATCGACAAACAACGGTGGTAGGAAGAATCGTAGTCGGCAAGCAACGGAGGTCGGAAGGAACGTAGTCTAGCATTGATGGTTGGAGAGATCGTAAACGATAGGCGATGGAGGTTGGAAGAATGTAGTCGGGCGACGGTGGTCGTAAAGACTGTAGTCTAGAACTGATGATTAGAGAGACCGTAAACAACATGCGATGGAGGTCGAAAGAATTGTATTCGGGCGATGATGGTCGTAGAGACTGTAATTTGGCATTGATGGTCGGAGAGATTGTAAACGGCGGGAGATGGAGATCAGAAGAATCATAGTCGAGCGATGATGGTCGTAGAGATCGCAGTCTAGCATTGATGATCGGAGAAACTGTAAAAGACGGTCGATGGAGATCTAAAGAATCATAGTCGAGCGACGATAGTTTTATAGACCATAGTATGGCATTGTTCGTTGGAGAGATTGTAAACGACAGGAGATGGAGATCAGAAGAATCGTAATCGGGCGATGATGGTCGTAGAGAATATAGCCTCGCATTGATGGTCAGAGAGATTATAAATGGAAGGCGATTGAGATAAAAAGAAATGTAGTCATACCACGGTGTTTAGAAAGACTATTGTCTATAGACGGAGGTCTAAAGGTCCATAGTCCGCATGCGACAATGGTTAGAAAGACCCTAATATGGTGAAGGAGGTTAGAAGGACAGTAGTCGGCGGGTGACAGAGGTCTGAAAGACTGTAGTCTAGCGATCGAGGTTCAAAGGACCGTAGTATGGCGATGGAGGTCCAAAGGACCGTAGTCAGCAAGCGATGGAGGTCAAAAGGACTGTTATCTAGCGACGAAGGTTAGAAGAACCATAATCGGTGGGCGACAGATGTCAGAAAGACCGTAGTTTGTCAAAGGAGGTCCGAACGACCGTAGTCGCCAAGTGACGGAGGTCAAAAGGATCATTATCTAGCGACGGAGGTCGGAATAACCATAGTTGGCATGTGACAGTGGTCTAAAAGACCATAGTCGATGATGGTTAGTGGTTGGGCATAAATTTGGCTACACTTGTTTGTCGGGCAGAAGTCCGGCAATAATCTGACAATGAGCGGTGGTCGAGGAGGAGTCTGGTAGCAATAGAACTCTAGTTTCTCCCTCTTCCTTATCTTCCTTGCTTGAGTTGAGGGGTTTATTTATAATTTTTAGGGAATGGCATGGCTTATTTGGGCTCCTCCTCGACCATGGCTTATATGATTTTCGAATTGGTCTTATTTGGGCTCGGTTTGAGTCAAATTTGGTGTCGTTGGGGTCGTCTTTTTGAGACGTTCAGTTCGACTATAAGTTTGCTGAAATCAGAGTTTGAATGGTCCCATATTCATTCGAAAGTTTTCAACTTAATTTTACCTCGAGATTCGTGCCCTATAATGATGATTTTTTTTAAGGATGTATCAGTTGTATGGGAAGAGATATGTTCCGCCCTTCCCCATTTGTGCTTTATTCATTGCTTGCATCGTCCTTTCTGTGATAAGATGAACATTGATGGTGAAGCTCAATCGAAAAAATTAGCTTAACCATGACTTCGACAAACTTGGTAAGAATTTTTTTTGTTAAATGTTTATATTATGTAACATATGATTCAAATAAATTTAATCATCATTTCAATAGAATTTAAAGGCAATTCAAATAAATATTTCTCTTAAATATCTTGGAGAATTTATACATAAGGCTATAGAATTAATAATAATTAATTTAGTTTTTAAAACTAGAGTTGATATAATACTTTGATGTACCACAATCGATAATTGCAATTCATAGCTGCAACTTAACTATTAATATATTATGATCTAATTATTTTGTTAATTGATTAAGATTTATATTTTCATTCAATATTAATCTTGATACGTCATACAAAAATTATCTTGATCAGGCACGAATCTCGAGGCAAACATCATGTTGGAAACTTCAAAAATTAAATTCGGGATCATCTAAACTCTGATTTCAATAAACTTATAGTCGAACTGAGCGTCTCGCAAATACGAACCCAACGACACCAAATTCAACTCAATCTGAGCCCAAATGAGTTCAAATCAAGGTCCCGAAGCGCTGTTGGAAAGGTCGTACCACAATTCTAATTACCAAACGGTCTCCGAACTTGACGAGCTTATGGTCGAATCGAGCGACTCGACGAGACGAATTCAAAGAGCCCAAGATCGCCGAATTCCAAAGTCATTAAGACCTTCAAATGTTTGACGAACGGTGCACGATCAAGGGATTCAATATCGGCCTTCCATTCGAACCACTCCACATTTGCCCCTGATCTCTCATCTATTTACGGGCCATGCCACTCCAAAAAATCTATAAATAGACCCCTCATTTCTCATGAGAGGTGACCCAAGCAAGAAGCAAGAAGAAGAAGAGAAGAAGATGAGAAGAGAAGAATAGGATGGAAGAGACTCCTCCTCGACCACCACCGGAGTTCTGGCCGAACTCCAAGTGACGCCGGAATTCTGCCCAACATCCACGGGACACCGGAAGTCTGCCCGACTTCCACGGGATGCTGAAATTTCTCCCAAGTAACGACAAGTTCCTCCTTGACGCCGAAACTCCGCCCAAGTGATGCTGGAGTTCTACTCGGCCGCCAACAGACGTCGGACTTCTATCCGACGTCGGACCTTTACTCATCGCCAAGTTTCTACCCAACGCCGGACTTCTACCGGTTGTCGGACTTTCGTTGTACATTTATCCGAAGATGTATTTCTTTCCATTGTTGAACTTCTATCTAACATCGTCCTTCTGACCTTCGTCGTCAGACTAAAGTCTTTCTAAGCTCCGTCGCCAGACTATGGTCCTCCTGACCAAACGAACACGTCAATAGTGATTCTTTATATTCACATCATATAATGTACTCTATAAAATGTATATCAAGCTAAGGTCTTCTCCCAAGGAAGGGCCTAATTTGTAATCAACTGCAATACTAGTTGATTCATTCAAACTGAGCTAGGCCCCGTGGTTTTTCCCCCTTTTTAGGGGTTTTCCAAGTAAAAATATTGATGTCTCCTATGAATGATACACACTCTCTTATCTGATTGCGTGCCAGATTTTCATACAATGCTAAGATGTTAAACTTTATATCTCTACCGCCGCGAATACTCCTTGACGCAACAAATCTCTTACATGTTTGTCATCTATTGCTCACAACAAATATTTTAACTATATAATTTTTTTTTAAGAAAATGAAGACAATGTCAATATTAGTCGGTTAATTATTTCATGTAGAAGTAGCTGATTAAGGGAACATATATGTTACAGATGATAGCGGCTTCATGAATGTTTGAATGCCAAAAAGTCCATTAAAGATTACAAACTCATTTCTGTTTTATCATAAATATTTAACACAAAAAATAAGGTTACATAAAAAATTTATTTGTATTAAGGTAACATTTAATTTTTTTAAAGTAGAGAACTCTATTGCTAAGGTTTTCGCTTAAGCAAATTTTAAAGATAAGTTCACATTTGGGATATTGACCAAACTTTATGGCCAAACTCAATAATTGAATTTTATGTTAGATTGTAAGAAAAAATATTAGAGTTTGACGATATTAATATAAAATAATCAATCATAAAAAAGAATTTATTGACCTCAAATTTGCTAGTCTCACACACAACAGAAAAATCGTTGATTTTCGACGGACTTTTTCGTCGAATGTGAGCTCCAAAAATTCGCACCCCGGCCTCTCCATGGACCCCTCTCTTTCTTTTCGGGTCATCGTAGAGAGTTTTAACGCCTAAGGTCCAAAGTAATTTTTAAAATGCAGATTGGGTTCTTTATAAGACACTACCCAGAGATTTCGCCCCAATTTTTCGAGGATTTTATGATCTAAGTTCTAGTTTCCTATAGGCGCAAGTCGCTATAGTTAATTAACCCTCCAAATAACGAGAGAGAACTTTCAATTAAAACTAGTAGTGAAATAGATACATAGTATCTAGCTTATAGTAGTAGCATGATTTAGGTATTTAAAAAATTGATATTTAAATTTTAAAACATAAATAAAATAAAATAAATAGTTTAATAAATTAAAAAAAATGATTCTAATGAGCCCCTTAGCTATTTTAATTTTATTCCACTTATTTGTACAACCCTTACTATTTAGGACTTCTATAGATTCCTTTGCCTATTGTAACAAGTGAGTTCTAAATTTTAGACTCTATGTGGATAAGAAGTTGGGAATCCGAGTGAAATGAAAGAAAATATGAGTTTAAAAATCAAATCAATTCTTCAGTGTCTTATTAAGAGTCAAATTCTCATTTAAATTTAATTTAAAAAAAAATATCATTTCTAATACTTTCTATATTAGAATATAAGATTTTTTGCTTATTTTTTTTAATAAAAATTAATGAAATATATCTGAAGAGTTTGTGTATTTTTTAAATTTATTTTGATTTTAAATTTATCCAACAAAAAGAAGGAAACTGATAATTGTTCTATTAATTTTTAAATTATATTTTTTTTTTCTAGTAGATTCTAATTGCCCTACTTAAAAATGCTATCAGAATTGGCCATCACTTCTGATCTGATGTGGTACAAATTTAACATCTATTTTCTGCATTTCTACTCTCTTGATTTGGGAAAATTATTAGGTCTGACGTCCGGATTCGCCCGGAGGCGAATCTGGCCGGGCGAATCCGGACGGCCACGTCTCCCGAACCCCGATGCATCCGGGTGGGTCGAGATGACTTGGCGCGTCCGGATTCGACTCCGGACGGTTCGGACGCCAGACGTAATAATTTGCCCTTGATTTGGGTTGAATGGACTATCAAAGAAATAAATCAAAACCTTGACGCAAGACTCTACCGTGATGAGAATTCATAGCTTTTTTTTTGGGCTCATGGGAATTGTAATTGTTTTGGAATGAATGATAATGTTACAAACACTCGATCATGTCTCGGTTCACGCAGTACTAAAAAATTACGCGTGGCTGTGCAAAATAACTTAACCCGAAAAATATGTGTCGACTATGGATTGGAGTACGGATATAGAGCTATGTTTGAACTCCACACAAAATACTTTCTCCTTTGGAAGGCATCCCGTCCCAGCGTCCCTCCACGGTCTCAACATATGATAAACACCCAAAGCTCTGTAATTACTAATTAGTATTTACACACCTACCACTTAAAAATTATTCGGCTTTCTAAATTACCATTTTGTCTTCTTCCGTCAAAAACCCGCCCGATATTGCACGGCCCTTCCTGTTTGCGCACGAAACTCGTCTTCTCTGCCTCTTGTTTGAGCAGCTCCTTTTGCATTTGAAACCCATGCCCACACCGACACCGCCCACCTCCATTCCGTGCGAACATCCGATCAAGCTGAATCGCTCGACGTGTCGTGTGAGCTCTTCCACTCTTCCTCAATTAGTTGTTCCAGAAAACCCCAACCGAATGTTATTGCTCATCATTATTAATTTCACCCCTATTAAAATTGTATGCTAGACCATTTTTACCCATATAATCCTAAGCCTTGTATCATAGGAATTTTACTTCATTGAATATATTTTAAACTTGAGTGTATTGTATCATTGAAACTTTTAATTATCTTGTGTTGTATTCTCTTTAACTGCTAAGAAAAGTATTTGGGATGTTTACATTTGCTTATCAGATGAAATTTATCTCATTAAGAACTGTATTGACAGATATGGATTTCAACAATTTATGTTATATTGTCTTCAAATAGGGAGGATATTGGAATGTAGTGAGGGATCAAAGCATGCTTAAAATATGTTGGGGAAGTCAAAAAACTTTAAAATTTGCGAGAAGTTATATTAATTTGTTATCGATGAAGGAACAAACCGAAGCACTTTGCCCATGACTAAGGAGTCATGCCTATGGCTTACACTATCATATTAATGGAACATCGCCCAAAAATTACATGCCCATTATAAGTGATACGGATGTAATGGACATGCTTACAGATTCTTCTGATCGCCTCGTAATGGAGGTGATTGTCGTAGTGAAAGATCATGAAAAAGATACGGGTATTGCTTATGACAACCAGCGTGTGGATACAAATGATTTAAGTGCGAACAGTAAGGCTAATAACAAATCTCTGATTATTTTTTTGCGGAATGTCTGATTATTTTTTTGTGGCTCTGGATTTAGAGGAACATTCTCTATGTGTTGGATTGTGCTTTAAGGATTCGTTATGGTTCAAACAAGTCATTCATTCCAATACAATTTTACATAACTTTGATATCAAGAATAAGGTTAGTAACAAATCAAGAGTTATTGCAACTTGCACATACCATGGTTGTCTATGGAGGATACGTGCTTCGTTATGTTCATATGGTCACTCCTTTGAAGTGAAGAAATTACATTCAACACATATATGCCCAGGGGTAAACAGAGCTAGAAACAAGCAAAAAACTACATGTTGTGTTGCACATGAGATCTAGGACATTGTAAAAAGAATCTTGATATTACACCCAAAGACATTAGTAATAACTTGGAGACCACTTTTGGTTTGACTTTACCATACATGAAAATATGGCGTTCAAGGGCACTAACAAGAGACCAAATTTTTGGTTCAATAGATGACAACTACAAGTGAGTGCTTACACTAAGGTTTGAATTAGTTAACAAAAATACTGGCTCTCATATAACATATCAATGTGACAACATAACCAATCATTCAAGAGATTCTTTGTTAGTTTCAAAGTTTGCATTGATGGCTTCCTAGCCGGGTGTAGATATTTAATCGGCGTTGATGCATGCCATCTGAAATCAAAGTATTTATGTGTACAACTTTCTGCAAATTATATGGATGGGAATAAAGGTCTCTTCATTATTGCATTCGTCTTTGCTAAATCTAAATCAAAGAAAAGTTGAGAGTGATTTTTGAAGAATTTGTCCAAAGCTTTTAGTTATGATGTAGAACATTTAGCCTTAATATCAAATATTGAGAAATGGTTAGGTTAAGCTATTAAGGTTGTGTTTCCAAATGCCGAGCACATATTGTGCATGAGACACTTTTGAAAGAACATTAAGAAATCTTTCATTGTGAAGATGGACAGAAATTACAAAAGTTAGTGTGGACTGCCGCAAATAGTTATAGTCAACACAATTTCAATGCCAAATTAGAAAAAATCCACAGCATTAGTCCGGGAGTATATTCATACCAAATTCCACTGACATGTAAGTGGTTAAAATCCACTTTTTGTGAGCATGTTAAAAACGACAACAACACAAATAATATGGCAGAATCCTTCCATCGTTCTCAGAGGAAGTTAAATTGTACTTCTTGGAAGAGGCCTCTTGTTCCTTGTATGGAGGAGTACATCATAGATGTTACAATAAGGAAAGAGCACCTCATAATTCGCCAGTCAACTTCAACCAAAGCTGAGGCCGAAGGGAGTTACGAGAGTCATGCGGTTGACATAGAGAACCATGTGGTAGTTGTGGGTTCTAGCAGTTATGTAAACTTCCATGTGTACATGATGCTGCATTCATTGGAACAAAATAGTATAATCTATGGCACAAATACATGGGCGAGCACTAACACAGTTATAGGTTTGCATCCCATTTGTAGTAGAAAACTTTTTTATTTGCTGTTATTTTCTTAAGAATTCTACTTTGGGCAAATATAAAATGGCATACGATGGAGCTATTGGAACACTTCCAGGGCAGGAGCAGTGGTCCGTACTCGGTGATGGCAAAGTCGTCACTCCACCAATTTCACGTAGGCCTTGTGGTAGACCAAAGAAAAAACAAATAAAAAACTTCTTAGAAATTGCAAAGAGAACAAACAACAACAACATCAAGCATTTTGTCCCAATGAGTGGGGGCTGCTACATGAATCCTTTTTATCCATTGTGTCATGTTAAAAATCAATTTCTCATTTAAATCTAATAAAAATATAACATTTCTAATATTTTCTAATCAAGTCTTTTTAGGTCTACCTCTACCTTTCTTAACATAGGTCAACAAAAATGAGCCATAAATGTGGTTATTGCAACTCATGAGGGAACCATAGAAGCACTTACAAGAACCCTTTAAATACTGAAGGAGAAGATAATGAGCATGTGCTGCATATGCCGACAATATCAGGTCTTCGTGCAAAACTACCAATTAGCCGTGCAGATCATCAATTTAGTTGTAGTTGATCGACCATGCAGTAATTCACACACCAAGAGTCTTGTTTTGTAATCCAGCTGCATGGTGTAATCCATTTTTGTAATCCAGGTTTGTAACTGTTATGTAACAGATATTCTACAAATGCAACTCTTTTGGAAAATTTTGAGTTATATTTGTTTGACTATATACTGTTGTTTGATAGCTGGTTATAAACATCCATTCTTAGGGAATATTAGAATATGCAAAAAATCTATGACTCTCCTCAGTCTCCCCCCAATGAATATTTGGAGTTGTGGATATCTTCGAATTGTCCTTATCTTCTCCTCCAATTCAATTATGAAGTTCTGAGTAATTAGATTGAAGTATAGCTGTGTGCTTTTTACTTGTTTATAATGTAAATATGTTCATTTCTTATCTTCCATATAAGAAATGAAGAAACTGAGCTATGATCCACCTGCTCACGATTACAGGAAACAGAATTACACAGAAGCTCTGAACAATAACAATTCACTCAACAATAACTGATCGATCATAAAGAAACAAGCTCTTAAATTTATAACTGATATAAGTCTTCTTACAATAACAAATCACTTAAGTAAAATAGAACTGACTCGGTTACACACAAGCAAAATGCGGCTCGAACTTATTTACAATTACAACACTTTGATGTCAAATTCAAGACAACTACAACAAGCAAAATGAGGATCACCAATAACATTTTAATTTGAAGAAACTCAGTTGTAAGTGAGATAGCATGGTTGGAACAGACTTCAGTTGCATTTGCACTTGTAAAATGTTTCATATCTTCCGATAAACCATTTCGTTCGTCAAACCACCTAAAAAATCCACAATCATCCTCTGATTTGTTTCGGGGACATCGATAGAATTTTCTGCCACGATTATTAGCTTTATAGTAAGTATAAATTGAACATTGCATATTACAATGACAATATATTGGAATGTTCAGGTTTCGCATTGATGTCGTTGAGCGGCTCGAACTCATTTTACAAATCCACAATAACTGCAATTGCAAATCAAAGATGCAACTCGCAATTCAATGAAAAATATGCTAACAAAACTGAATTGAAATGGGATTTTTGCTACAATGAATTTGTTAGTTTTTTTAAACCTGTTACTGAAGAGCTGAAGGAAGTGTCTGGCAGTACTTCAAAACCTGTTACTAAGAGCTGAAGGAAGTATCTCAAAACTGAAAAAACAGAGCTTACTGCGTTTCTAAACAAAATTTGCTTTCGGGAATTAGCTTGCAAGTAACAAAGAATTCAGAACATAGTCTGGAAGTGAACCTCCATTTGATGATGCATGAATTAGTTTATAAGTAGATTTACAAACCGAGATTTTAAAATTAAGCATGAAGAAGACGGGAAAGAGAAACACAACGCAAATACACTTTATATTCCATGAAAAACTTAAAAATAATGTCTTCTTACATATTACTCACAAAAAATCATTGAAAAAGCGCCAAGGCCGAAGAAAGAACCCTAGACGGAGAAATTAGGATTACGTTTTTAAAACCTAGTCGGAGAAATGGAGAAGACGAACGCCATACCTACACGAAGAAATGGAGAAGACGAAATGGCAATGCGAACAGATGTTGCCGAGCGAAGAACAAACCCTAGACGAAAAAATGGGAAAACGAAATGGCGAGTTTCTTTTTTTTTTTTTTTTTTGGGACATTTAGGCCTAAGACAAACTCACACACATATGCATATATAAAGACTCCAAATCAAAACCTCTTAGTTGAAAGCCTAAGCTCTCAACCAATAGGCCAAGGTGAGCTGTGTGCGATTACCGAGCCTAGAAGCCTTGTTCGTACGGTATTGCGCAGGGTTTTGGAGGAAGACGAAATGGTAATTTAGAAAGAGGAATAGATTTTAAGTGGTAGATGTGTAAATAGAGAATTTTAGGTTTTAAGTGAGCAAATAAGAGATTTTTAATGCTTCTTAAAACAGCTTTTTAATACAAAAATTTTAAAATTTTTGTGCTAAAAAGCTGCTTCGAAAAGCAATAAAAAAGTCGTCACAAATGAAGCCTAAGTGTTATGTATGTAAAAATCTCATTACAAGTAAAGCAGCATTTTAGTAAAAAAAAATTTTGAATTAAAATTTTTTGTATTAAAAAGTTATTTCAAACAATAGTAAGAAAGCTGTCCCAAGCGAAACCTTAGACACATAAATTTGAATTATGTAACTAAACATTTATTTATAGTACCCATTAATTTATAATATATAAAATATATGATTGCAACTCAAAAGTTTTAATTTAAAAAAAATATATGGGAATTGGGCGGTGCTATATGAAATTATACACAAAGGGAGATGATGAGCTTACACAGTATAATCCCACATGTATTGTGTCTTCTTTGCTGCAGTGATCGGCAAAGAAGTAGTTCAGTTGCTCTGTTGAAGCAACAGAAGCTTTGTTCAGGAGAACAATAATTGTCTTTCTTTTAAGCCCTCTGTATCACTGATTTATACTGTACTTCAACAAGGAAGATGACATACAACTTGCATGGTGGCCCGCATTTGAGGAAAAATTATTATGTACGGACACCGAATATGGTCTGAAGACTAACCAAAATGTGTCACGTCACCCTTTCGCTCGATACCGTTGACGTGACGCATTTTGGTTGGTCTCTGGATGATGTACTGCATCCGATCTTCGCACAGAATAATTTTAGGCACACCTAATATCTTTTAACTGTTTATAATTTCCTCGGTTTCCCCCTTGTGATATTCATGTGCGAAAAGATTTGTGATTCATTAATTGAAAAAAAAGTTGCTTAGTATTTAAGAAAATGAGATTCACATGTCTCTATATAGGAATGAATAATTGTTTTGTCTACTGCTTTGTTTTTTTTTTTTTTTTTGGCACTACTTTAAAATGTTTCCAATAATATTTTGTGCTATGAAGCTATTTTCTACAACATCTTTAAAAAGTATTGATTTCTCGATAGTAGATTTACAATCACATTTATAAAAAGCTGATGTTGTGACAAATGGAACCTTAGTTTAGAGGTGTAATCGAGTTATGCCGAGCTGATGTCATCCTCGACATTAGCTTGAGCTTGATTAATCAATCGTGCTCGAGCTTAATTTTATGAGCTGAAGTCAACTCATGAACCGACTCATTTTTCATACAAGAGAGAAAACCCTTCTTATTCAAGCAATTATTATAAAACATAGATTAAAAAAAAAAGAGAAATAATAAGAAATCACTTATATTTATGTATTAAGATTACATTTGCTTAAATATCTTAGAAAATGTTATATTGAATTGTACTCATATTTTTTTAATTATACTTCTAAAAAATAGGAAAAAAGTTTTTTTTTTAATTATTTTTTCCATCAACAGTAATATTTTTTTAAAACTTTATGTAAAAGGTGGTAAGCTGAACATATGACAAATTGACAATGCATAGAGACCATTGTTTTATAGCACCAGGACTTTTGTCTGGCCTACTTGGAATGCATGCATCCCCCTACAAAAGTTGAATGACAGATCCCTTGGTTTGTTCAACAGGGCAAATTATTATGTGCGGAGTTCGGATATCATTGATCCAAAGGTCAATAAAAATTTGTCACGTTACCCAAAAAGTGTACTGCACTGGGTACCGAGCCTCAGTACAGCTTGGTATCACGTGCTCGATACCAAGCTGTACCGGATGAAAGAACTGTAGGTGTCCGCACAGAATAATCTCTCGTTCAGCAGCCAACTTTGTTAGGTTTGTATGTAATAATTGAAGAAAGAAGTTGCAAGGCCTTATTGTTGTGAGTGACAGAAAAAGATAAAGGCTTCTGAGTTCTGCACCATGTAAGTGTTTCTTTTGCTGTATGATTGGAGCTTGCATAAAAGACAAGTTGGAACCTTGTAAAAAGGTAAGCTTTAATTAGAAGGATCATATTAAAATGGTCAGTGTTTTTGTAAGCCATTTATAATTAGTTTGGGATGATTTTTTTTTGTTTATTAAATTAGTTCTTTTAAGTATAAAATTAAAATATTTGTACTAAAAAAACTATTTTGAAAAACAACAAAAAAATCTTCCTAAACGAAATCTTAATCTTTTGTTGACTTGAAATAAATTGTCATGAATACCCATTCATTTCATATTTTAAAAGCAATTGTCATATTAGGGGCGAATTATTACGTCCGGTCACCGGACGTCCAGACACCCAATCCAGACGTATCACGTCACCCGAATACACTGGATCCCGATACATTTTGGTGATGTGGCGCATCTGAATTGGTGTTCGGACGAATCCGAACACCGGACGTAATAATTTGTCCGTATTAGAAGTAACAAACTTCTGATTTTTAAGAATAAGTATTATAGAATTTTTCATTACCAATAAAAAAGAGAGGCTTATCTGCATCACAATTGTAAGAAGAGTGGAAAAAAAAAACTTGAAATAATCAATTTATCTTTCTATTAGGCTTCGTTTGGGACGATTTTCTTATTGCTTCTTAAAGCTGCTTTCTAGTACAAATTTTTTAATTTTTATACTTGAAAGCTACTTTAAGAAGCAGTAAGAAAGCCATCCCAAACTAAGCTTTAGTTGTGCCATTACTTTCAACTTGATAGCTGTCATCTATCTTTATTATTTCTCCATTATTTTCTACTATGGTTTTCTTTGGGATAATTTTCTTTCTGTTATTTTTAAAGCAGCTTTTTAATACGAAATTTTTGTAATTTGTTTTTACTAAAAATTTACTTTAGAAAGCAATAAGAAATCTGTCCCAAATGAAACCTTAATTTACAAGAGGTCAAGCCAGCAATTCCTATGTTGTAATCATGCATTCTCTAATTTAATGGAAAAATAAAATCCTCCATATATATAGAGGATTCTTTGAATTGGGTCAAACATTATGATTTTTTTCTTCCTGAGTTTTATACATAAAATTCTAATCTAAATTATAAACTTCTTTTATTCGTATGCATACGAATCTTTATGCAATACTAAGGTTTTATTTGAGACAAATTTTTTACTATTTTTTAAAACAGCTTTTAATAAAAAAAATTAAAAATTTTGTACTGAAAAACTACTTTAAATAATAGTAAAAAAGTCGTCTCCAATGAAGCCTAAAACATAAAATTCTGACTTTGAAGCCATAAATTTTAAGCATGCAACAAGTCAAATCATCCTTAATCCGTTCAAGCATTCTCCTCAATTATTTTGAATTTATTATTGCA
The DNA here is from genome assembly GCA_022539455.1 of Dendrobium nobile. Taxonomy (NCBI): domain Eukaryota; kingdom Viridiplantae; phylum Streptophyta; class Magnoliopsida; order Asparagales; family Orchidaceae; genus Dendrobium; species Dendrobium nobile. The sequence goes on along the minus strand of CM039729.1, from coordinate 23,462,143 downwards.
GCAATAGCTTTAGTAAATATTAGAAAAATACCCTAGATAATGATAAATTTAAATTACAATTATGTTACACTCCCTCGAAAAATCTATAAAAAATTTATTTGATCCCCACTTTTTTATAGAAGAACTCAATTTTGAGATAATATCATCCACTTAACTACTTTGGCTTGAAAAGAGTGTGTTTCACCAACTCAAGTGTGTTTATGTGCAAAAATTATTAGGTGCAGAATTCGGACGTAACTTTTCGTTTAAATTTTCTCTCTCTTGTACACATCTTATATACAAATGATACAAAAAAATTCAAGTGTTTCACTTGCATGGAGTCGGGATGGCCGGACTCTAGAGGTACTAATCTTCATTTATGTGGCATGAATTTATGTAAATTATTTTAAAAGCATATCTTTTCTCGTTCAAATGACAAATGTATTGGGCATGCCATCTAGTTGAGAGGAATTATTAAGTTCAGAGTTTAGACGTAAAGTGAAGTTTTTACTCTGAATATACGCAATATGAAAGTATTATGTACACTCACAGTCCAAATTTATCATGTTCAAACTAGGGGTGTCAAAATTTGACACGATTCGAAACTGACTTGAAAAAATCTAGGTTTGGGTCGACCTGTTTGCTATATAGGTCGTGTTCGGGTTTGGTAATCCGACACGAACTCATCATCAACGCAACAGCAGGCAATGCTCAATCCGTCACACATTCAGTTTTGTGATTCTTACCTGTTTCATAGGTTTGCGAGTCGGGTCAGGTTGGGTCAACCCAATAACCCACGTAGGTCAGATTCGAGTTGAAAATTTTGAACCGTTTGTAAAATTGGGTCATGTTCAAGTTGACCCGCTTAAACCTACGTCAACCTGATTCGATCCAAATATAACCCGTCGATTTATTTTGACACCCTAATTCAAACTTAGTACGTGGGGGCTCTGGCTTGATGTGGTGACAAGTTATCTATTCCAACCTAGCTAAGATTTACCGGTAAATTCTACCAAGTGAGAGAAATACTTCGAGAACGAGAACTCCAGACATGGCTGGCGATAGCCAACGTCTCCAGCACCCTACTTCGTCGCCTGCCTCGCAAATCTCTCTTCGCCTCGGAGAAGCCCTCGAAGCTTGCGCAAGCGTAGATAAAAACTACTTTTTTTTTACACTTTTTCCCGACTTCATCGCTTCTCCTGCTTCCCTTATCTAATATTTTTTTTACAATTCTTTCAGTCGATCGAGACAAAAGACGTCATCCAATCCGATGAGGCCGTCGCTCCTGTTACCAACCTTCTCCATTCCATCATGGAATCCTGTACCTCCGATTTAGATGAAATACTACCTGGCATTGAAGGCTTAGAAGTGGCCCTAGATGTGATTTATCGTTTTCTTTCTTCTCCTGATTCGAATCAGATGGTGGTCGAATCACTTTCTTTTGAATTACCGAAGTTGGTTATAAAGTTTGCGCCTTTGTCAGTAAAGTGTGGGGAGATTGCTGGGAAAATCATCGAGCACTTAGTTTCTGTCTGTAATCCACGCGAGATGCTCTCTGTTCTCTGTGAGGTGAGCGCATTTTGAGTGAATAGGGGATTTCTTTACAATGTGGTTGCTTTATGGTAATTTTTTAGGGGGACTTGCTAGGCCAATATCTTGTGGTTGGAGCCAGAAAGCTCAACCACTTGGCCAAGATTCGCTGCCTGGTTTGTGGCAATTAATTTTTTCCCTATTTCTTCTGTGATATACATTGCTTCCCTAAAAAGTAAGAACTGTTGTTTTAGTTAATTGTTAAAACTTGTTGTTGTTAAAGCACCTGTCCATGTCAGCATATAGCTGTTAAAGAATTGTACGGCCAATCCAAGATTGGCTACACTCTTGTATCTCAGTTTCTATATATAGTAGTCTATGTAAAACATTTTCTAATAATAAGAAATATTACTTCATTCATGTTACATCCATTTGTCTTTCTCTGTTTTGTCCGGAAGTTCTAATCAAGAACTTCTTTATGGTATCAGAGCAAGAAAGCTCTGCAGCAACGAATCCTCATGGCAGATCAAGGATCAGAGGTCTCGATTCGCTCCAATACATCTTCCGCTGCTCCTTCCACCGTCTTCATCATTCCACCTCAACTGAAATTTCTCATCTCAAATCTTAAAAGCTTGGTTCCCATTTCCCTCACCAGCGAGAACTACGCAATATGGAGACTGCAGATTCATCAAAATTTCTCTGCAAATGGCTTCTCCGATTATCTCTTCGGGCAAGAAGTCTGTCCACCAGAAAGCTCCATTACCGAGCACAAGCAATGGAAGATCATCGATCAAAATCTCTCATCCGCTCTCTTTTCCACCATCTCCGCTTCCATTTTACCATACGTCATCAACCTGAAATCCTCTCATGAGGTCTGGATCACTCTCGAGAAACGACTTCAACCGACGAATCGATCTCGCGTGATCCAGCTCAAGAACGAGCTGCATCAAATACAAATGAAAGATAGCTCCATGCAACAGTACTTGGCACAGATCAAGATTCTTGTAGATAGCATTGCTGCCGCCGGATCCACAATTGATACCGAGGATGTTGTCCTATACATCTTAAACGGACTTTCATCTCAGTACAATGCGTTCAAGACATCCATTCGAACATCTCTAAATCCAATTTGTTTAGATGTTCTTTATTCTCTTTTATGCAGCGAGGAGATCAATCTCCGCCAAGAACAAGCTAAAGAAACTCTCCATTAGACAGATTCGGTGGCTCTTATGTCCAACCGAAACAATTACAACAGAGGAAGATTCAACAAGAATCACGGACGGAACACAAACACACGACAGACACCGCAATCCACCGCAAATTCACAGAGTTCAAATCAAGGACAGAGGCCCATTTGCCAAATCTGTGGTAAAACAGGGCACTCGGCGCTAAACTGTTGGCACCGATGCAATATGAACTACGCCCCAACTACAACAAATTCCAGGGCATTCACGGCTCAACAGCAACAGGCAAACCACACGGATTGGGTCTTGGACTCTGGGGCCTCGTCACATCTAACCGCCGATCTTACGAATCTTTCTCAATCCACTCCCTACAATGGACATGATTCAGTCTCCATTGCCAACGGTAACAGTCTACACATCCAGAATTCGGGACAAGGCATATTGCCTTTACCGGACTCGATGCGTAAGCTACATCTTCAAAACATTCTACATGTGCCCTCTGTCTCTCACAATTTATTATCTATCTTTAGACTAACCAATGGCAATGACATTACTATTTGTTTTGACGCTCATGGTTTCTCTATTAAGGATCGCAAGGACAATCAACTTCTTCTCCGAGGTCCAGCTCACAATGGTCTCTACCTCATCAAAACTACACATAAACCGACGAACTCTGTCTCTGCCTTCAAAGCCAACAGCAATTCCATCTCTATGTCGCACGCAAGGCTGGGACACCCAAATGACCGAACACTTCATGCTCTGGTCAAACAGATTCCCGAACTCAGGAGCTCATCCGATTCTTTACTTGTATTTCCTGTAAAGTGGCTAAAAGCCATAAACTGCCTTTTTTACCTAGTTTTTCTCAATGCAACAAACCTTTTCAGTTAATCCATTCAGATGTCTGGGGACCCTCTCCGCAGACATCTCTCAATGGATATAAATACTATGTTGTCTTCATCGACGACTTTACTAGATTTTCTTGGCTCTACTTAATGCGTAATAAGAACGAAACATTTCATAAATTCCAACATCTTCACAATTTGATTAAAAACAATTTTAACAGCAACATTCAAGTTTTTCGTTCAGATGGAGGCGGGGAGTTTATCAACCGTGACTTTCAGTTATACTGCTCTACACATGGCATCACGCACCAGGTAAGCTGCCCGTATACTCCTGAGCAGAACGGGCTTGCGGAACGCAAGCACCGTCACCTTCTTAACCTCACTCGAACATTTCTTCACGCTGCCCATCTACCTCAATCTTTTTGGGCGGAAGCTATTTCAACCGCCAACTATTTAATTAACAGACTACCCTCCTCTGCGATTTCTAATCAAATTCCCTTCCATAAACTTCACAACAAACCTGCCACCTACACACATCTCCGCACCTTCGGGTGCTTGTGTTTTCCCTGGCTCAAGCCTCAAGCCTCTAACAAACTCTCTCCTTGATCCCAAGAATGTCTATTTCTTGGGTACTCATCTCAACACAAAGGCTATAGATGTCTTGAATTATCCACCAATCGTATGCACATTTCACGTCATGTTGTGTTTGCTGAAGATCAGTTTCCTTTCAAAACCAACATTACCTCCTGTTCGTCAGAAAATTCTCAAACAAATCCCTCCCCGTTGCTACTTGTTCCTACCTCATCCATTTCTCATTCATCCTCTACCAATTCTCGTTCTTCAACTAAATTGCCCTCCATCATCACACATCCAGTAACTGTGCCCGTTTCTGATTCTCAAATTCATGATCATACTGTCTCCGAATGCCCTTCTATCCCATCTTCAACCAACGCCACTTTACCTCTTCAAACTACTAGACATCCTATGCAAACTCGTCTCAAAGACGGTATCTCTAAACCCAAGAAATTCTTTGATCTCTCGGCTATCACTGCGTCCGATCCTACACCGATTTCCTATGCCCAGGCCAGTACACAAGCTCACTGGCGTGATGCTATGCTCTCTGAATTTCATGCATTGCAACAGCAACAAACTTGGATGTTGGTACCACCTCCGCCGAATCAACCAATAATTGGCTGCAAATGGACCTTTAAGAAGAAATTACAACCTGACGGCCAGGTAGCTCGATATAAAGCTCGATTGGTTGCACTTGGTTGCTCACAAGAATATGGTATCAATTATACCGAAACTTTCAGCCCGGTGGCCAAAATGGTCACGATTCGCATGCTTCTCGTTGTTGCTCTACATAATAGCTGGAATATTACTCAATTGGACGTATCCAACGCCTTCTTACATGGCGATCTCCACGAAGAAGTATACATGCGGCAGCCGACTGGATTCATAGATAAGCAATACCCACGTCATGTGTGTCGTTTGCAACGATCCATCTACGGTCTCAAACAATCGCCTCGTCAGTGGTTCCAACAATTCACCAATGCCTTACAAACTCTCGGTTTCAAATTTAGTAAAGCTGATCCTTCTCTTCTCATTTTTACTCATAATCATACTCATATTTTCATTCTCGTTTATGTAGATGACATCCTAATCACCGGAAATGATAACTCTCAAATTCAGTCATTTCTTCGGCAATTACATACAAAGTTCCGCATAAAACAGCTGGGTGAAGCCTCTCTGTTTCTTGGAATCCAAATTTCCAAAACAAAAGCAGGATACTTCTTAAGTCAGAGTCATTATGCTCAAGAGATTCTCAACTCAGGCTTTTCCACCTGCAAGCCGTATCCCACTCCGCTTGGCGTCAAAAACATTAAACACAGCAACGATGATACGTTCTTCTCAGATCCTCAGCTGTTTCGCAGACTAGCAGGTTCCTTGCAATATCTGTCCCTCACGAGGCCCGACATCTCATTCGCCACAAACATGATTTGTCAGCGAATGCATCAACCAAGGAATTCCGACTACCGCGCTCTTAAACGCTTGCTCAGGTACATTAAGGGAACGATCAATTATGGGCTTCCACTCACAACCGGCAGCCTTCGGCTCTGCACCTAATCCGACGCCGACTGGGCGTCCGATGCCATGGATCGAAAATCGATCTCCGGATTCTGCACTTATCTGGGTAACAATCTTATCTCATGGTCTGTCAAGAAACAGACCACCGTAGCTAAGTCATCCACATAATTTGAGTATCGCTCCTTATCCTCGGCTACATCCAAAGTATTATGGTTACGACGCCTAGCCAATGAACTTTGCATACCACAGCATCATCCAACACCAATCTTCTGCGACAACACCTCTACCATTGCCCTCGCCAACAATCCCGTGTTTCATGCTCGAACGAAACACATCGAGATCGATTATCACTTCATCAGTGGTCACATTAAGCAGGGCGCCATTCAAGTTCATCATCTCAGCACCAATGAGCAGATCGCGGACATCCTCACAAAGCCTCTGTCCATCTCTCGGTTCGCCATCTTAAGAGCCAAACTAACCATCCGTCCACCGGACTGATTAGTTTGAGGGAGCATGTTAAAGCACCTGTCCATGTCAGCATATAGCTGTTAAAGAATTGTACGGCCAATCCAAGATTGGCTACACTCTTGTATCTCAGTTTCTATATATAGTAGTCTATGTAAAACATTTTCTAATAATAAGAAATATTACTTCATTCATGTTACATCCATTTGTCTTTCTCTGTTTTGTCCGGAAGTTCTAATCAAGAACTTCTTTAGTTGTTAGACTTAGCAATGTCGTTGGCTTAATTGCTACACGTGTAAATTCATGATGAGTGCTTCAAGACAGATTTTCTAGATCACTAATTCCCTATTAAGTGTATCTGAAGTTCTATAAATGAGTAATTGCAGTTCATTTATATATATATATATTTTTCCATATATGAGTAATTCAGTTTAATGAGGGAGAACAAGCATGCGCTAATGCTCCTCCGCTGTTATCTTCTTCTCAATACGCATACAAAATCAGATGCTGTTGTGATTGGATGTGGTCTTTTATTGTTTTAGGCGATTTTACTTCAAAATTCCTTACTTATTTCTCAATTTCTCTGGTCTTTTGCTACTCACTATTTTTATGTTCGGATTGCATCTAACTTAACTAATATGTTGTATTCATAGTTTCTTAACTATTAGTTTTGTTTTTTTATATTGTTTTAAGATATTTACAAGTTCCTGGCGTTAATGGCGAGGTATGTTGATGAAGGTGAGTAACACTTTTGTGTAATGCACTTTTGAATAGCATATTTTCAATATCCTTGATGTCTAGTTTGGGGCATACAAGAAATATAAGTCAAAGAGCATGGTTAAGGGGTTCATAACTCATAGTAATAGTCCTCTTTTTCCTTTGTCTAATTAGCGTATAAATGTTTTTGGTGCTTGTATAGTTCTGTTGTCACCATTTATAATTCCTATCATGATTGAGACACTTGCTAAACGATAGATGAAATTGGTATGATACTATGGTTGTGTTACATATGAGATTTGTAGTTAAATTTGAATTATATACAAGCAGTGGATGATAACAAGGCAAAGCCATCAGTAAGGTTGCATTGTTTCTCTTTAGAAGGAATGGTAGATGAATAATGTAGTGCTTTTTTTAAACAACATTGAAACAATTTACTTTGTAATTATAGCTCTTAGATTATTATCTCTCTAAGAGAAGCTAAGATGTTGTTGTTCTCACTTTTCAGCTAGTAAGAGAAAAAGCACTGTTGAATATCAGGAGAGGAGAAAAAAAACTTAATACAAGAGAAACATTATTACTTTGTACAACAACAATAAGTCTTTATTCCACAACTTGAGGTCGACTACATGAATCATTTATCTCCATTGTGTCCATTTAAAAAGTCAAATTCTCATTTAAATCTAATAAAAGAGGTCATTATTAATACTTTCTAACAAAGTCTTTTTAGGTCTACCTTTATCTTTTTGAACATATGATGAATCTAATATATCTACTATCCTAATTGAGCCATCAGAAGGTCGTCGTTTTATGTAACCCAACCATCTAAGGTGACTCTATCTAATCTTATCTGCTACTTGAGCTACTTCAAATTTTTCATGTATGTACTTATTTCACATTCTATCTCTAAGTATAAAGCCACTCATCCACATGAGCGTCCTCATCTCTGCAATACTTAATTTAATTTTATGTTTCTCTTTTAATAGCCAACATTTTGTGCTATAAAGCATTGCATGTCTCGCCACCATCCATCTTATAAAATTTTCCTTTAAGTTTGAGGGATGGTTTTCCATCACACAATAGGTATGATGCATTCCTCCGCTTCAATCATCCAACTTGAATTCAACTAATAATATCCCATCTATTAGCCATCACTTTGGATAGTAGGCCCGATATATCTAAAACGTGCACTTTTTTTAATGACTTGGTCACCCAATTCCACAATTTGACCACTAGATCTATTACTACTAAATTACACTAGATATGTTATTACTAAAATTTCACAATGTCCCCCTATATGTGTGTGATAAGTGCACATTATTGCATTCATTTTCTTAAAAGTTTAATGCATTTTAGAAATGCATTATGAACTCTAGTCTATATAGGGGGCTCCAGTCTTGTGTTAAAAGCTCAAAATTATAATTTATTGAATGCAGCAATATCCTATTGATGCCCTTGTGTAATCAGAACCGTGATGGTGCTAAAGCTTTTAATCAACCTCTTATAAAAAGTAGCTAATGCATGGAACTCCTAATGTCATGAATAGAAATATGTTAAGGGCATTCCTTAAGAATTTTAATTTTTTGGACTCAGCTGAAATACTCTCACTTGAAATGTCAATATCACGAAGCCCATTGAAGAAGTTATGAACAAATAATTTTCAAATTTATGAATAGTTTTTGTGTCACAATACTCGATGAACCTCCTCAGATTTTTATTTTTTCTTCACTAGTCATGCTATGTATAAGAATGGGGCCAAAGGATTAGGCACAAATTATCAATTTCATAAACTTATATGGTACATTCAAATCTTAAAAACATAACCAACCGCTCAAATAGTTCATCCTCTTTCATTTATATTTAATATTTATGACTTTTGAAGCTGAATCTGTGAAAAGATCATGCAGCCAACCATCGTGTTCAACATTTTACTAAGAATTGGTTCAAGGAAATCTATCCTTGATAATAATTTAGTCATGGCTTTGACATCAACACATCTTTGCCAACTCCTATCTTTCTTGACAATGAGAAACAATGAACTACACATATTCTCGATTCTCTCTACTGTTATGATTCTGAATAGTTCATCTACTTGCCTCTCAAGATTCTCATGCTTAAGGATTTATTTTATGACGAAACAAGTAGGTAAGGATGGCCCAAGACTAAATAAATTGTAAGCTCTAGACTCCTCAAATGTGGAAGTTCATCAGGTCCATCCTCAGATATAAATCATAGTCAATAGAACTGGATACTAACTCAAGAATCTTTAGCATTGTATCATAAATAGGATCTTATTCAATACTCTTGTGTTCAGACTGGCACCTTCTTAATGTATATGATGATTTCATTTTCTCCATTATTCTCTCTTTTAGCTCTCTTGCTTTTCCTTTAGTTGGTTTAAGAGGAATAAAGGGTGGGTGAGGGAGTGCGTATGTAGAAGGGGAGGGAAGAGAGAGAGAGAGAGAGAGCTGATGTGCTAGGGGGGGAGGGGGTGCGGTGCTCGTGGTGGAGTGTGTATATAGAAGGGGAGGGAAGACAGATAGAGATGGAGAGATAGGGGTGATGCGCTGATTGCTTCGTTCACCTTGTCTTATCCCCAGGCTTTTTTTGGGCTTTAGGGAGTTATTTTCTGTGGCGATCCTTTTTAATTGCTTAATGTGATGACTTCTATATGACTTATTCTTATTTTAATTGGTTTTATTGCAGGCATTAACATCTCATGCTGATGCTTCTGAAGCAATTGGATGCTACAGTCATTTTGTGTTTGGGCTCTCAAAAGGTACAGTGAAGCTATAAGGTACAGCATAACCTTGAAACAAGATTGCTTTTCCTAAAAGATATTGTTTATGCTTGCAACGCTATTCTCTATGATTTCTTCTCATTTAGGATTTTTGTTTTTGTATTTTAAACTCTGCTAGAATACAAAAATGCATAGCAAAAATTGCATGTTGATTTATACATCAAGTTACCAAATTATTTCTAGTAGCTACAGCATTTTTTTATCCTGTATACTTTTTTTTTTCACGCTTCGTTATCAGAATGACCTTTTAGCCTGACCTGAAGAAAACAGTTTTGAATGTTGAAATAGTAATATACATTGAGTCTGCCGTTACCATTGAACAAAAGGAGTATTTGAAAATGAATTTTTATGGTGGAATAATATTAGGATCCTTCTCAGTAATTCTATTCGTGCAGAATGAGCATATTTCCTTATTTAATCTTGAAAAGCCACTAGATGTGAAGTACCATCTCTATACTTCCCAAAGTATTAAACCGGATTACTGCTGGGTGACACGTTAATCTATCTTCATAGTACAAAAAGATTGGAATTCTGCTTATATTGGAATAATTGGATGCAAGCAGGAGGGCTATTTACTGGAAAAAAATTCTTATTATTTTTTTTTCTTCTATATTTTTGTTAATTTAACTAGAAGGGATCACTTGTTCGACGGGGAAGATAATATAGCCCCTTCATGTGCATGTTGAACTCCTAGGCTGATCTATGATTCCTTTATTTATGGTAGGATGTTTGGTATTAATTATTCTTTTTTGGTCATCACAGTTCTTCTTCGTTGTCAGAGACGGCATTTAGAACAAGTAAAAGTGGTTTTGCCTGTTATTCTTAAGGTTTTAAATGTTTCTTTTTCGGAGAGTGATGAAGAAGATACAGATTCTCTAAATGATTTATCCTCTGCTGCCATTAGCATTGGTTCATCAATCCAAGAAATTTGCCAAAAGTTGGTTTGTATTTTCCTCAGGACCATCTATTACTTTTGCGGCTGCTTTGATATATATATATATATATTGATCTTCCTATCCTATCAATTGTATCAGGAAGGACAAAGAAAAGAAGTACTTTGTGCTATACTTGGCCTTTATGTTCTGCAAAACATTGTTGAGTAATCATAAGCTTTTTATTAGTACTAATTACAGTTTTTTTTCCTTTCGTCTTTACTTGATATGCAATTTTCTTATTTTTTATTTGTTTTACTTATTTTAAGGCTCTTATTTCGAGATCAAGACAAAGGCATATTGTTGAAAGTTCCTCCTTGATTGTAGCAAAATTTTCTCAGTTCCTCCCATTTTGTGGACTATCTTACTTTGGCCTTCTTTCTGGGGATTTAGATAAAATTAATGATATCTGTAAAGGTGACTTAATTTCTCCAGTAATTTCAATCTCTAGATGTTGAGTCTTATCTACCTAGTTTTTCACTCTAATTTTGCATTTTACCTCCTGATACAATCACCAGAAAGTGATGTAGATATTGATGAAGATGACTTCATGGTTTGCTTTTCATCCGCCGCTGATGGAGCTAGTCTAGCTGGTCAGTTTCTTATTGCATTTGGATTATCCTGAAGCAAATAATTTCTATCTAATTATTTTATTCCCTATATTTCTTGTTTAATTTTTCTCCTTTTTTTTCCATTGTTTACATGCATTGTTAGTGATATGGGGCCATATTTCTGCTGAGGTTGAAGAAGCTGCTGTGGAGCAGTTGGATATTGTTATTAGTAAAATTCGACAAGACTGTTTTAGGCGGTGGCAAGCTATAGGGATGTTCAAACATATACTTATATCTATCGACTATCCCTGGATGATAAAATCCCATTGTATGGATGTTTTACTAAGTATGATAGATGGAATTATTCCTGAAGAACATATTGGTAATGATGATGATTTCTCAGCCATTCTGCCTAACCTATTTACAACTCTCATGGTAACTTTTCCTTTCTTATATCATTGATGAAGCGATAGTTTTTATGTTTGTTTGCTTTAACTTAGTTGATGAAACACTTCAGGCTATTGAAAGAATCATGATGGGTGCTCCAGATCTCCCGTTAAGAAGGAAAGCTTTCAGTGCACTCAGAAAGGTAGGATTTCAAAAATATACACACCATTGAAAATTTTATGTACCTTTAATAACATTATGAAGAATTTCTGGGGAAAGGTTTTTTTGTAATAATTTGTCTTTGTTTCTCTTATTAGTAATCAAGATATTTTCTTAATATCATTCTCACCTCTTCTAATATTTTTATTATGAAAATGAGGGAAATTTTCTTCTTTTCGTGAATTTCTTTTTATGGATGTAAATTGCTCTACAAGCTGACTAAACAAGTATTACACCATTCTTTACATTCTGACTGCATTAAAACAATGGTCAGGTAGTCTCAGATATCCCATGCTCTCAAAGATTTGACACACTGAAGGCTCTTATTACAAATAGTGATTCTCCTTCCATGGTAAACCTTTTGTGTGGAAGAATTTGTTTTGTAATTGTATGATCTTGTTTCTAATTTATTTAATTACTGTGCACAGGTAGCCATTCTTATTGATATTGTGAAGGAGGGAGTTTTGGTAGATAATCATCAAAACAATTTGACTAAAGATCAAAATAGAAAGGAAATTTCTAAATTATGGGGTTCTAATGCACTTGGCATTGTGGAAATGATACTAAGGCCTCCTAAAGGAGGACCTCCTTCCCTGCCAGAGCATAGTGAGCCGGTACTTGCATCCATCCCATATTTCTACTTGATTATTTACTTCTGAATGATAGGTTCCTTACTTGAGAGGTTGACCAATGTGTGTGTTGATTATTATTAAATTTCTTGTCTTGATTTCCTCTCTCTCTCTCTCTCTCTCACACACACACACACTCCATCGCTCCTCTTACACGAGTTTGAAAGGTAGGTTAATCTTTTGTGAATGATCATTTGAGTGGTGGATAAGACCTGCGTACAGGAGTTAATGAGGACAGCCCTCATAGGACACTTCATTCTCCCTTTCTTGGTAACAGGTCAATTAATTGAATGTGTTTAGCATCTTAAAATTTGTTTCAATAAGGTTGCAATCAATCATGTAATTTATGAAATGTGCATGTTTATACCTATATTTATGATTTTGGTGTTTAATTCATCTCAATTCCTGCAGGTCTTATCTGCTCTCAACCTCTACCGTTTTATATTGATAATTGAATTAACAGGTATATCACGAGAAAGCTTTCTGCACCTTGAACTGTTTTGTTTTTTCCTTATTTTCTGCTGGGCATTTTTCTCTTTGGTTGCAGAAGTATGAACTGTGCAGATATTCTAACATCTTAAAATGATAAACTAGGCTAGCACTTATGGTATGGATATGATTTTTGGTTGTTGAAGTTGAGTCCTGATCTGAAGATTGAACTGTCATTGCATTGACCTGATCAGGTTGCTTATCATGTTAATTTGAACTTGTCCAAAAACTAGCATCTGATTTTGGTTTTTTGAAATTAGGGATGGGTTTAGTAGGCAATTTACCAGGCTAATACATTGTAATTATGGAGTAATTATTAAAAGTATTCTTTTGTTTTCACCTTTAACATTGCAAAATATAATGCAAAACAAACTATATAATGACGTGTCCATGTATTTTCACGTCATTTACTTCCTTTAGTTAGAAGCTAATACATTTGGACTAATTGTTCAGTTACATTTTACTGTTCATACATATTTAAAGGCTATCTTTATTCTTTAGCAACTTACTGTTTAACTCATTCATGTAAGGTAGACACAATAATGATATCTTAGAAATGGATTCTTCTTTTGCCTTAGACTTACCATGAACTCTAAGCCTTGAAAAGCAAGAGCAAAGGCTCACTCTGACAAATTTGGAGCATCAAATTTATGTCAAGCAAATACCCATTTTTAAGGATCAAATGGCACAATAATTTGTTTGTTTTCCCTATTTCTCTTTATCATGTCTATTATGTGCGGTAGGACACTTAACACAACAAACAACTCCAAGGCTTCTAGAGATACCATAAAGCAACTAAGATATGCTAAAAAGGTTTAGAAAAAAGAGTCCACTAAACCACTTAATGCTCTATAAGGTAGTTCTAGGGACCAAAAACCACCTAAGATTTATCTAAAGACCACGTATGGGTATCAAAACACATTGGACCAAGTGGATTCCATGCGACAATGTAGAGTATCTAAGTAGGGCATAGTAGAGTTTAGATCTATCATCTATTGTCTATGAGAGTCTAAGATTGAGTTCTAGACCAATCATCTAAATTTTAAGAGGGATACCCCAGGCCAATAAATCTAAGTTCATGACATAGACTCTAAGCTAGTCACCTAGAACTTTAGAGGGTAGGATGTCATAGGACCTAGGAAGAATGTGATATGCTAAGACCTAGGCTAATCACAAGGACCTACGAAAATATGGCATGCTAGAATCTAGTCAATCACCTAAGTTCTAATAAACTCATTTATAAGCAATGGTTTGGTCACATAAAACGGCGGCATTCTGATGACCTGGTTAGGAAAGTAGAGGTATTAGATTTGACCTAGAAAGACTTGATTAGAAAATATTAGAAATGATCTTTCTTTATTAAATTTAAACGAGATTTGAGTTTTAACAGGACACAATGGAGAAAAAGGATTCATGTAGCCGACCCCACATAATGGAATAAAGGCTTGTTGTTGTTGTTGCTGATTGGGCCACCTCAGTCATCCTCTTGACAATCCTCTGTCATTGTGCTTTTCAACTTGTCAAAAACATTACAAGCGGAATTTCTCATGACGTTCCTCTAGCTATTATTTTTTGAAGCTGGTTTGATAGTCATATCATATTTATCTCGTCTTTCACTATTTTCTTTCTTTTGCAAGGATAATATTCAAATCATTCTCATTTTCTAATTTCCCCTTGCTCATTCTCTTCCTTACCACTAGTTTCATTCCTAAAACATGAATTGCTTGGAAATTCCTCCTGCATTCTACATTTAATGCCAACAGAGGTGATCCCATTGAAGCTCTTATACTTTTTATGTCCATGAAATGCAGGAAAAACAAATTACACCCATGTGTTGAGTGAGGATTCGTTGCGGAAGGCCTATTCAGAATGGCTTATGCCTCTTACAACACTCATCTCGAGGATCCTGGCAGAAAATGACCAAGACGATCATGAACTTGCTGAAAGCATTACATGTGCATTAGCTCCTGTTCAGTTGGTATTATATCGATGCATCGAGTTAGTAGAAGAAAGCTTGAAACATCTATAGCATACTTTAGTTCTTCCAGTCTGTGCCTTCAGTATAAATTTTGCTTCTCCTGTTCAATTCTTGAAGTAGCCTTCAAGAGATCCATTGATGTTGATGAAGAATGTAACTCAGATGATGGAAGTTGTAAAAATTATTTGTAAATAATAAATTTAGTCTCTCAAACCAAATAAATTATTATGTGCGGATGCCGAACGTAGTTTACCATTCGAATATCAATCAGAATATGACACATCAGCAGCACCGAGACGGGAACCGAGTGTTATCAAGCCACGGTACCGAGTCGGGTACCAAGCAGGGGTGACGTAGCGCATTCTAGTTGGCCTTTGGATGGACCGAACATAATAATTTATCCTCAAACAGCGTGCAATAAGAATAAATAGATGATAAAGAATCATCAAATTGGCATCAAATAGTTGGAATGAGGCCACTAATGGCGATGATGATTATCATGTCAGATCCATACTTTATAAACTTGATGTGATTATTACAAGCAATTAAGTTGTTCTGAACTCACTGTGTTAACGAGTAAAATTTGAATGATTGGAACTCTACTTATCAGCTTTTGAACTAAATTATTCAAAATAAATATATATATATATTAACATATATTATACTTAGAAAATCACAGAAGCAGGAAGTTAAAAGTGTTGTGGGCTTGAGCAGGTTCCAGCTGATAATATAATGCTATATTGCACTGTAAAAAGATGAATGAATATTTAAAATGTTATCTTGTAAAGTTGATATAGAAAAAATAAAATTTTAAAGTTGTTATAGAAAATAATTTTATGGTACATATATTTTTTAAAAATATTGAAAAATCAGTTGCCAAATAGAAATAATAGTTGTTGCGGTCTAAAAAATAAAGCATAAAAAAATTGTCTCAAATAAAGCTTAAAACTTTTTGTGCTCAAATGTTGTGTTTGTTTTGGAGTAATTAAGTGGAAACACATTGTTTACCTCATAATCTCATAATGGTTTTGGTTTAGATGCAATTAATAAGAAATATATTTTACAAAGGAAATTAGAAGATTTGAATATTTCCTATAGGATTCTCTACTTATCATTACCATTTTTTATTTTCATTCTTTTTTTTATTTCCTCTCTTTCAATGCCTTGGACCCAAATTGAGTCAAAGATGGCAAGTTAAGGTTTTGTTTGAGACAGTTTTTTTGCTGTTTTTTAAAAAAAATTTCTAGTCTAAAAATTTTTTGAATTACAAATGTTTGTACTAATGGCCACGTGGCTTAACCTTTGTTTACTACTAGGCTAGGTGGATTCTAACTTTATATGGTGACTTGTTCCATTAGGAAGGATTAGCTTTGCAATACATGGAGTTGGATGGAGTTGATCTTGCGTTGGAGGATCTTTGAGTTATAGATTTAAGGTCTGTTTGGGATAGCTTTTTGTTGCTTTATTTTTCAGACAACAACTATAATTTGATTTAGCTACTATTTATTTACTACTATGTTATTATTTTTTAAGAATTTTCTATAATGGAGTTACGATTTTTGCAACCAGAATAGTTAAGTTATTTTCTCCCATAGCAACGTCACAATCACTTCATTAAACGATACAATTATTCCAAACAAACACGTAGGCTTCGTTTAGGATGACTTTCTTGCTGCTTCTTAAAGCAGCTTTACAATACAAAAATTTAGATTTTGTACTAGAAAGTTGCTTCAAGAAGCATCAAAAAAGCCGTCCCAAACGAAACCTTAGATTCCTTCCAAATACCATGGCAATTGAGTATGTGCAATTACCTCATCACAACTATGCATTTCATTATAGATGTTTGGTATAGAATCCCTTAAACTTTTTATGCTCACTCGGTAAAATTACTACAAATATACCCTTTGTCTTCTATTTTCCACCGTTTTTAAAAGCAAAAGCATGAGTATAAATCATAGATGTATAAGACTCATGAGTTTTATATTTTAAATATTTTAAGAATAAAAATATATATAATTAAAAAATTCATTGAAATGCTAATAATGCACAATTCTTTGGGAGGAAACAAAATTGATACTCTGCAATTGCTTGAGTTCTTCAACTGAAAAGCATTATTCCCCACAGGAAGACTAATAACATAATTTAAGCTGAATGATAAAAAAGTTTGGGGGTGAAAACAATTTCATTGCCAGGATATATTACCAAGTGGTCATTCCTTCCAGAGATCTGCAAACTCATCGGGCTCCAATGGATTCTCGAGCTCATGCATCTTCCTCCTGGTCTTAGCCTTGACTTTCTTAACATATTTCCCTGCTTTCTTCCTTTTCTCCATTGCCCGAATCTGGTCCAAGTAAAAGTATGAGAGTCAAAATACAACTAACTAAGCAGCTAACCACCAAAATATGGTGGGAATATAGAGAGGAAATTTTATTTGAAAGTCTCTTCTACTTAAACTTGTGGTTCCAAGGATTGCCAGTGCTATACTTTTGAGCTCTTTTTTTCCCCTTCAATTATCGTTCACATCTCAATATATGTTAAAAATTCGTTTGATTCAATCTCAATTACAGTGAAGTTTACATAAGTTATGATCTTTAGCTCAATAGCCAAATTGAATTCAAATCACTATAGACATATGAAGACTTAGGCTTCGTTTGGGACGGCTTTCTTACTGCTTCTTAAAGCATCTCTCTAGTACAAAAAATTAAAATTTTGTACTATAAAGCTACTTTAAGAAGCAATAAGAAAATCATCTCAAATGAAACCTTAATTAGAAGTACATACATACATGATTGAATCACTAAATAAATTTATGTATGTATGGATATACTATCTTTTTCTGGGTGAAGACATTTTTAATCAGAAATTTTTTATTATTTTTCAAGCATACAATACCCAATTGGCAAATCAAGACATTGATCCTAAACTTCATCATAAAAAATAGTTTGATGCCAAATCTTATAAAATTTTAAAATGATTTGATCAAGCATCAATAATACAAAAATAATACCCAAAAAGGATGGTCTAGATAGTGAGATACATGATTTATTAATCACATAATGTAGCCAAAATCAAATCAAATAAATTTTCCTTAGCACTTATAAAAATATATCTAGAACAATTTCAATGAGTTTTGATTTAAAATAATAATAATAACATATTTATTGAGGAGCATTAAAAATAATCTAATTTTTCATCAATCATAATCAATGATCAAATCTTAATAAAAAATGATTAAACAAGATCACCAAGTTATTAGGCTATATATCAAAATAAATAATCTTGATCTTGCATTTAAAGATAGCAACATATAAAAGATCTTGCATGAAAAATAGAATGGATAATAGTCTATCCTACAATATAAAGCTCCTACTAATGCAAGGTCTATGGAGGGGGATATAGCCTTAACCTCTTGCATATAGGAAAGTGGATTTCATGACTTGATTCTAGGACCTAAAAAATTCACAAGAGGATATATATATATATATATATATATATATATGCAAGCACATATATATAAGCTAGAATTGAAATTTACCTGATTTGGCGATATGTAAAGCGGGTTTGAATATAAAGTTGGTCCACCAAAGCTTCCTCCAAAAATCTTGATAGGATTCAAACAAAATCTTGGACCAACCTTTATGAAATGGCATTTATGTTAAAACACAGCCAAGGACAAGAAATGAAGAGAAACTTAAAAGGCAAGGGTATATACCTCAATGAGAGTCATTTTATCCAAGCCTCCGCGATCCATTTTATCAGTCTCGTTATGAGGAACAGATACCTAGAATGTTGGAAAAATATCAAATTGACTCATTTTGTAAATGTAAATGAAGACTTGCAACCACAAATATTTATGCTTTACAAAAATATTCCACTTGCATTTCCAGTTAAAGAGAACCACCTCAGTAAAAATCGATAAATGTAAACACCTCAGTAAAAATCGATAAATGCTTGATCTCAGGAACTTAATTAGCTTTCCATACAATTATCTAATGAACACTTGGAAAAGATAGCAAGGTACTGCATCCTTATTCTGCTATGCATTACTGATAATTGCTAGACTTCACTCAATAGATAATTTCATGGATTTATATGATGTGAGAAGAAGCTCCACCTTACGCCAAAAGCACAGCTTAAATTGAGATTAATTTGTACAAGCAATACATACAAAAAATGTACATGTAGGTCAACATTACCTGGAAATTCCGAAACCATATATGGTTGTCAACGATTGAAAATGCAAATATATGGTCATGAAATGGTTTGGCTTTACGATGATCTTTTGGCGTCCCAAAAATCTGCAATAGCAAAGCTTGGTATAAATAAATCAAAAGAATTGATTGTGGTTCTGTATACCCAATAAGGTTTCTCGTCTATAAAAAAATAAAATAAAATAAAAATAAACTGCTCTTTAAGAAATCATTGAACTAAGTAGAGCAAAATTTTATATTAAAAGCTCTTCTGTTAAATGTGCTAGATACACGTGACAAATAAAGGTACATTTGTTTCACATGATTGCATTTTAGGGATCCTTCTAATGAGATTTCCACTCAAATTCAGAAATCATACCGAGAAGGTATAGTTTAATTGCATTATATCAGGGAAGGTATACTTTAGAGCAGTTATTCGTCACTGGGCTGACCAAATCATAGCACAAACTTATAAATAGAAGAGATTTTGACAATCTAAAATCAACACCACTGTAACAGTAAAGTTGTAAATTCCTATAATTTAAGATTCATGAAGGAGTTCAATTTAATGATAAAGAGCCAGAGGAACAGCAACATGATTGCCTTCCAGATGGTGCAAATTAGAGTCCTTGTGCATTATGTTTTTTACATGGTCAAGATGTCAAGCTCAGAACTCAATTTCACCAACAATTTGACACTTTCAAATAGAAAATAAAAATGAAACACATAATTTGAAGAACAAGATAAAATTCTCTTTTTTCTCGCTAGAAAAAAGAAAAAATTCTCAGGAAAATCTTCTGGCATGACATTTGGAAATAAAAGAAAAGTATTTAAGTGGCTCCATTTCTTTCTACGAACTGTATCGATAAGGATAAATACCATAACAATTGACCTCATAAATTATCAAAATAAAATAATATTAACCCAAATACGACAATGGCATCAATACTTGCAATTTCTGATGAGTTTCTAAAACTGGACACAAATAGTTCTGTAAGATAATTATAATGGCAATAATGATGATTAGGACTGACAAAAAAGATATCACTAGCAACGCTACTATGAAAAGGAGTGCGTTGGCCCAACTAGACAACAAATATAATACGGTTGTTGGAAATGGACTCAATTAAACATGAGAAAAAATATATGCTTTGTAAAACATGAAACTAAAAAATTTTTAATGGGTATAATGGGAAAAACTCAAAAACAACATAATAAACATGAGGTAAACAAAAGAATATAAGATTATTTTATTTCAGCTACCGAAGAAGCAATTAGGCTTCGTTTGGTTCTCTCTCTCTTTCGTAAAAGGTAGTTTTAGAAATATTGATTAAGAGAATGGAGTTTTCTAACAGAGAAGCGAATATCAAAAAGCTTCTCAAAATAGTAGAAAAATGAAGTTCCCTAAAAAAACATTTCTATAGAAGCGTCTCATCCAAACAGCGACCAGAAAATAATTTTGCTGATTCTAAATATAAAAGGTAAAAAATGTCGAAACAAACGAGGCCTTAGTGTATTGGCATACCTTGTCCAAGTTAGGTTTCAAATCAAATGAGTACGCCTTAGCATGATGTCTAGATAAACTATATAATGCTTTGGCATGGTTAACTATAACAGTTTTAACTGAGTCAAAATACTACATGAAAGACTCTAAGACTCAATAATCCGAGTAGGGCTCAGGTCTGCTTTCCAATGAACCACACCTAGGCTGTACTTTGACTGCTATTTATATTTTGTTAAGTCGCCCATGTCTTCAACTTCTCAAGCCTTTTTTTCTAAATAATATTCCCAAAGTGCAAATTAAATCTCCATGGCTAGTAAATGACGTATTCCATGTCATTTCACCAGACCTGATAAAAAAGGATGTAGAGGTCATTTAAACCATGTAGCCTTCAAATGGCCAATTACCCTAATTCACACCAGTTCTGACTATAAGAGTTTTAAATAGCATTCATACAAACAAAGGAATCTCTAGGATTCATTTAAGATCGATTTGTGATGGTTGCAACTGGCTGTACAAGTCATTGTATAACTGCTGTAGAAATAGTAGACTTTTTGGCAAGTTGTTGTGGGTACTATAATAATTTTCAATTTTGAAAAAGTTGGACATCAATTTTCTTAGTGCAACCACATTATAGAAAATTTATTTATAAATGATTATTTATCACAATAGAAAATTTTAAAAACAGCAAAAAATATGAAGCCAAACAGGATTGTAGTGATTTTCTAAAAATAAAGTTGTGAGAAAGGTGGCTCAACAAATCCTAAATGTAGCATTGCTCTTTAGCGGTAGAGTGTGAACCAAATTCGAGTGTTGTTAGCTTTGGCATATTATCTAACGCTCCTTTTACATCTTTGTACAAGCATGCAATATCATCATCATCATCAATATCCTTAACCCAACAATTTAGACTCGCTTCTATGAATCCTCATTTTGGTTTGATCACAAAATTATTTATTCTTTTCTTTTCCTAAGAAACCTCATGAACAAAATTTTCTTTCATCCTTAAATATCTAAGCAGTGCATGAGAAAATGAATACAATCCACTTATAATAAAGAAGAAATCAACATGCAAACCTGTGTTATCATTTCTTTTATAAGCATCCAACGAGGTTCCTTGTCAAAATTGGAAGAGAAAGTCAAAATTGGCCGAGATCCTTTAAGATGATTTCCAGTAAGTTTGAGCTCCTCCATTGTGTGCACTGGATAATAGTAGAGCAATAAGGTTAGACGAGCAATAACAGTTGTAGCTTAAACATGTGGATTAACAAATGACTTGAACATATTTAAAATAATACACTATCTGATGCAGTTGTCTTAGGCATTTAGAATAATAAATGTGGTGATGCTAGAAGTATTTATTATTAAAAAAATTTGTGAAGCAGGCATAGCGGTTTTTTTTTTTTTTTGGTTTCTATCTGCCCAAATTACCCAAATTCAAGGAGGCAACGGTATGGGGCTTGCGAATAAGTCTCTAGTGATGTGCTTTGCGGTTTTTCGAGTATATATTCCTGAGGTGTGCGGTTCTGTGGCATGAATTTTTAATTGCAGGTGCTATAAAAAAAGGAATTTGACTGGTTTTGGATTTTTTTTATTTTTTGTTTTTGAAAAAAAAAAGGAACTAATCTAAATTTTCATATGGTTTGGCCTTTGCCAACACTAACCACTAGCCTACATTATGAAGAATCTGTAAATTGTGATAAAAGACATGCAATTGATAACTTTTGGTTTAAATTTTAATTTTCTTTCTAATTTCGATCTTGTGATTGCAAGTTTGATATGTAATTCCTTCACTTACGGTATAATGCAACGATCTAATTTTAAGGGTAGTGAACTCCTTGTACCGACATGAGATTTGATTTTTCTTTACTTTTGGTAAATTAATTCCTTCTCAATTTGACATACATAATGTGTTATTGGCAAGTTTAATACTTTTAATTTCAGTCTAGAAGTAATAATGGAAAATGTGATTATGAAAATTAATTTCTGTGGACGTTGATTATTTGTTCAAATTATTGTTGAAATTCTAAAATATTTACAATCATTTCATAATAAATTCGGCTTAAAACATACTATTGCTAATTAGCATAATCGATTATTTGTGATTCATGAATCATTTACTTTCCTTTGCATGAAAGCATATTGCGCATTATATTAGTAGCAATAGGAAACTTATCCCTGAGTCATCTTGCATCATACACAACGATAATACACCATTGAAGCTATTTGCTAATATCTAGGGGTGCAAGCAAATCAATGCAATTAATGAATGACAAAAAGCTCGACCAAGTTGCAGTATTGTGTTAGTTCAGTTTTGGGGGAATCCTTGACATTTTTTTTTTAATAGATCAATTTTTAAATCACTTAATTCATGTTCTTGCACAAGGCTAGCTTTGACCCTTCGCATATCTATGATGCATATTAAAACCATAAGGAATAATGGAAGCTTATTCTAATCAATTTGTAAGTTATATCAGTAAGGTTCAATTCTTGCTCTTTCATTGATGTTAGATTTTAAAATATCAAAAGAGAGAAAAAAAAACATTTAATTACAATATGAACAAGCATGCATAAATTTCTGTTAGATGATAAGGTAATATAATTATTAATCTTCTTCAAACCACATTTACCCAATCTCAACAAAGCTTAATTTTAATTTGAAAACAATAAATTATACCTTCTAGTTTGATATCAACACAAGCTTGATAAGAAAAGAACACATTACTAAACTTCAGTAGCGAAATAATTGGTTCAGCTCACATCCTTAACAACCATGTTTGCATTAGACAAGCAATTTAAAATAGAAGATTCCATAAAATATGTCATTTGAATCAGGACTTACCAGCATTTACCAAAAATTTCACCGAAGGGCCATCCGGTGACCTAGCCATCCATAGGTAAAGATCTTTCTGCTTTCTGCACTGTGTATAAATGAAGAAGATCAATTGAGAGAAATTTACACCTACTGGTTAAAAAGGTTGCATGAAGTGATGATGGTGGTGGTGTGCGGCTTTCAAGTGATTCCCGATAATGGATACGATGGTAGTGGCTACGGCAAAAGGCAATGGGCTAGAGATCAAGGCGGTTGAGAGGAAGTTATTGCGGCTTGGGGGTGCATGGACGCGTGATTTGTTCGGGCTTTAGTTTAGGATTTATGTAAGTTTTAATAATATATATATATATATAAATCAGTGAGGCGTAAGGTGAGGCGTGCCCCAAGGGCGGGCCTCAGCCAAGCTGAGGCACAAGCCTCATAAAAATAGTTCGGGGCATAAGCCTTGAGGCATTTTTCACTGGAATTGCGCTGAGGCAAGACTCATATTGCACAATTTTAAACAATGGGGAGTACTTGACAATAAAAAGTATGTAATTGTCTATATTTTCTAAATAAATTCAATTATATATTTATTACATTAGAACCAAAAACATCCATTGTGAAATTGTGTAGTGAAATGCATTTGCCTTCCCTTTAATTACTTCAAGAAAACACATCTTTAGTTGACAGTTTATTTTTTTTTTAATGTTTAGGACTTCTACCAATTAAACCAAGAGCAAAGCTCGCATACTACTAAATAGGCATGCCTAAGCTTCATGAACATATTCTGAATTGCATTTTTTTCTAACCTTCATGAAACATAATCTTCAAACCAACGAAAACTCAAAATTAAGATGCAGAAAAATACCTCAAAGAACAGGCAATACGTGCAGTTCCTGAACTCGACCAATTCATTGAGTGTAGCTCCCTTGCTATCCTCTGACTCCACCTTGTTATCCTTCTTAGAGTGTGGCAGCAGTGCCACCACATTTAGCATCAAATGCCGATATCTTCTCACACCCACAACAAAGATTTAAAAAAATAAAAAAAGAGATAAAATTTTAAGAAATAATGACATCAGAAGTCACCTAGATATGATTCGACGAGAGCAAGTTATCAAGACCTTCTCCTTGTTCCTGAAAACAGGAGCATCGCTCTGCTTCTCCAATTGTTCGCTTTTCCACGCTGTAAGAGTCCTTTTTGGCCTTTCTGGTGCGACCTCATCTTTCTTCCGACCCTCCTCTGAGGCCTCCTCATGCTTCCTCTTCTTAGCCATTGTCACCGCAGTAAAGATGCCGCTAGGGTTTTGGGATATCAGAGAGGACAGCAAGATTTAAGCAGAAAAGCTAATAGCTCGAACTGCAGGGCCGGTCCGACTAAAGTTATATAAGTGGCCCAATTCGTTCTTTGTTTAACAGCTCTGACAAACCGCTTAGGATTCAGGTCGACCCGCATGATTCGTTGAAAAAACAGGTTTATCGGGTCAATGCTAAGACTAAAACATAACCTGTACACCGAAGCAGCATGCACATAACCTATTGAAGATTTTTGTCGAATTCAGGTCATCAACGAAAGTGCAAAAATTTACAAAAATTTTTGCAAATTTTTTTTTCATGCACAAAATTTAGGACTTTATAGTATAAAAAATCTATTTGTTGTATTAGAAAGCTGTTTAAGAAGCAGTAAGAAAGCTATCTCAAACGAAGCCCATGAATTTTATTTGAGACAGATTTCTTACCATTTTGCTTTCAAATCACAATCATAATTTTTATTTGATCATTATTTTTACTAATTTTTGTGGTATGCAGTTGTTTTCTACAGCTACTTTAAAAAAGTTGATTTCTCCAAATAACTTTACAATCAACTTTATAAAAAGTTACATTCATTTCAAATGAATCCATACTCATAAAATTTATATTTTATCATTTCAAAAAAATTGATGGATCTAAAATTATTTGTAGATTATATCAAAAATTTATAAGAAATTTTAAATGGTGATAAGGAAAAGAGAAAAGAGGAGAGAAAGAGAGATTTAGAGATAAAAGTTCTATGATTTAGTTATATTAAATATATCATTTTTAATATATGTAATAAGATAATTATTGATTTAAGAGCCTCTTATATGAACAGGAGACTTTTGTAATAATATATTTTGAATCAAGCCTACAACGATAACAAAATAAATAATATGTTGCATCTTTTGTAATAATACATTTTGGTCAACAATTACATTCATTAAATCATATTGGATTAATTAAAACATTTTTTTTTTCAAACATCATGAACAGGAGCTTGGCGCTAGGGGGTGTTAATATTTGACACGATCCGAAAATCCGACTTAAACTTGACCCAAAAATTTCGGATTCGGTTTAGAGATTTTGACCTGTTTGTAAAACTTGGCCGAGTTCAGGTTGATCTGAAAACCCGAAATCAAACCGGCTTAATCCGTTTTTAATTAATTTAGGAAGGTTTTAAAAGATGGTTATGAAAGAAGTAGATGATATTTCCAAAAAATAATAAACCATGTTGCCCAAACCAAATTAAACTTAATTTATTTTAAATTGATTGAAGTAAATCTTACCTTAATTTAATTTAGGTTTAAATAAATCGAATTAAATAAAAAAAATTTAGTAAAACATACATGAAGCGGGTTGGGTTCGAGTCTGAAAAACTGACCGGTTTGCAAAAATTGGTCTAGTTTGGGTCAGGTCTCGGGGTTGGATCCAAATCCAACTCGTGACCCAATTTTGGCAGCCCTACTTGATGCAATTCTTATTTATATAAGAAAGCACTTTGCACCTTTTGCTTGGAAAGAAGATATATTGATTAAAAGTTTGAAACAATAATCTCGAAAATATTTTTTAGTTATGATGACAGTTGCGATCATTCAATTAATACTAAATGTTAACAAATATCAAACCAAATCATTTATCATAAATGTAGCAAAGCTTAAGCACATGGCGATTATTTGTTTTGAGATAAAATGGGTGAAAAATATTCTAAATGCAAGGGTTTATAAAATATTAGGGTTTGATTTGAAATAAGAAATGCATAGTAGAATTTTGAAGTATTTGGAATGCACCGTCTTGTTCAATTTTGATGTATTTAAACATTGTTAGATTTTAACGATTTTCAAGTAAATTGTAAATTATCTATTAGCGACTAGCCACCGTACGCTACTTTGGCAGTTGAGCACTAACAACCATCAACCACCATTGACCATTGTCATCCCCGTCATCAGTCACCGTTGGTGGTCACCATTGACCTTCGCGATTGATTGTCAGTTAATCAGTTGGCGTCCAGCTGCTAGATAGGCCAGCGACCAACCATTGGAAAGAGCGAGTTGCTAAACATAGCGCGTCAAAAATCTTTATTATATGATTCTTTAGATAATTTGTCATCGTTCCTGTATTTTTTAATCTTTTTTACAAAGGTTTTTAAGCAACTGCCCCCCCTAGAAGTTTTAAAATACTACGGTCTTTAGGTAATTGCCCCAACATAAATAAACACATTGTGTAAAGATGTTTTGTTAGGGAAGGATGAACCAAATACAGAGGTCAAACTCTGCTAGGGGGCGCTGCCCCCTTGGACCACCGACATATTTACGAAACGTACAACGATGAACAAATAGGAGTCGAGAGGCAATGCCCTCAGAACAAATTTTGGTTGTAAGCATATTTATATATATATAAAAAAAATCTACACTTTTACTTATAACAACATATGATGAGTTAGGAGAAATAAGCTTGAAGCGCCTTTCAGAAATAAGCTTATAGTTTTTTTTTTTGGATGACCAAGCAGATGAGGCTAAGGCTTCGTTTGGGACGGCTTTGTTATTGCTTTCTAAAACGGAGTTTTAGTACAAAAATAAAAAAATTTGTACTAAAACTCTGTTTTAGAAAGCAATAAAAAAGCTGTCCCAAACGAAGCCTAAGTAATTAATAGAAACAATATTATAGTCTTAATTATTATAATTATATATGTAATATACTATTATTCAATAAAAATAATGGTTATGATTGAGGAATCATATATTAATTTTTTATTTTAGTATTTTATTTGAGTTTATGATGATCCACTATCTTAATAGAAAAACATTATAGCTGCTCCTTCTTAATTGGTGCTAATTTAATATTATAGCTGTAATTTTATATTACTTTGATAATTTTTTATTTATGCTTTAATTTCTAACTAATTATTTTTATACTTAATAATATAAGTACATAGATAACCTGCTCCTTTTTAATTGAATTTTAAATTAATCTGTACATTTATTAAACCATTCCTAACGGCTTTGTACAATTCTTTTTTATTTTTTATTTTTTATTTTTTTAATGAGTCGCTGTCCTATTTTTTGTGAAAATTAGAGTCTTAAGATAATGATTTCTTTGTGTCTGTTTCATGTTGTCTTTAGACTTTCTTTATGGCTGCTTACTTATATGTTCGGTTAGCTACAAAACTCTGCATGAATGTTATTTTTAACAAACAAAAATATTTATAAAAAAATTATATGATTAAGGGGTCTAATGACCTTAGTACTCTATTAAATTTATAAAGACATTGCTTATATAATTATACATATTTAAATAGACTAGGGATAGAAATATACCTCTAATATGGATTCTAGAAGAAATAATTAAAATCTTGGCTTTCTAACTCTAGATATATATCATCAATTTCCATAGGTTTTCACTATCACCAACAATGCTGATGACCGCTATTGACACTAACGTTAATGCCCACCATCACTGACGAGGTCGAGGCCTATCATCGATAGCAAGGCCTATGATGTTTATGGGAGGCCTTTTAGTGGAATTGATGAATGAAAATTCATGTTGATCAAGATAATTTTTTTTAGAAGTATAAAGACTAATTTGGACTAAACCAGATGTCACGCCCCACAATCTAATTTAGAAAAATTCTTTAATTTATATTTTATTATACAAAAATCAAAACTATCTAATTTCATATATAATTAATAAAAAAATGAAAATAAATTTTATGATTCAAAATATCATTTAAACAACATATAATGAGCTCAAGAACCCACCAAATCATGAAACCCCTTAAGTAAAAAGAAGCTAAACTCTTAAACATCAAGGCGCCTCTTGGTGTAATAGTTGAAATTTTATTAAGAAACTTTTTAGTTAAGCGTCCTCGTCCTAGAGAAATCCAGTGATGGGTTGCTTCCCGGGAAGTTACACCAACATGACAAAATTATGAAATTAGATCAAAGTGGATAATATCTCGATAGTTAAGAGTTTGTGCTATTATAAATAATATTAAAGCAATACACCAACTGAAAAATGGGAATTAAGTGTTATATAAGATAAAATGTTACGCCATAAGAGCCACCTCTTGAACCCTATAAGGGATAAAGTGCAACATGGCGGGAGTCACCACATGAACATGTATGGGTCACCTCTAGAATCCTATCTGCCTGATGGATGATTCTGAGATAAAGATGCTGATAAGAATGTCAGTTACTTAAGTGGAGGATATTATAAAAACTCCTAAATAAAAAGAAGCAAAACTCTTAAATATTGAGGCGTCTTTTGATATAATTGTTATAATTTTATTAAGAAATTGCATAGTTAAACATGCTCATCATGAAGAAATCTGAGGATGGATGACCTCCTGGGAAGTTACACCACTAGGAGAAAATCGTAACTCTTAGATCAAAGCTGATAATATATCGATAGTTAATAATTTGGGCTGTTACATAAGCAACCAAATTCTTCTACTAAACTCAAAATATAACAAAAGAGCAGTATGTATGTCAACAATCAAATCATAGTAATAATATTTATATGATCATGAATCAGTACAGAAATAGTAAATGTCGTATGCAAAAGTAGTATATTTTATAAAGAATAAAATAGTACAGTATGAAAGCCAATGAAGTAGTATAATGGGTAAACCAATAAACAAGTACAAGTGTTGAACCAATAAAACAGTCATCACATCAGTACTATTAATTAATAAAAAAATCATATAATGTGTTAAAACCAAAGCATCGATAAAGATGTAATATCAGTTTTGCTCCAGGTTCGTCCGGGACGAAGTTGGATCGTCCGGGACGATCGGTACAGGTTGTGCAAAAAATCTGTTCTGTCTGTATGGTTCGTCTGGACGAAATCAGGATCGTCTGGACGAAAATTCTCCCGAGGACCTGTCGCCGGGGACGATAATTAAATTTCGTTTGGACGAAATTTGTCCAGAGCATATATCGTCCGGGACGAAGTGCGATCGTCCAGGACGATCAGTTTGGATATATATAGAAATGAGATATTTTGAAGAGAGAGAAAAAGCTGAGGAGAGAGAAAAACGAAGGAAAAAGTGGAAAAGTTGATTTTTAGACGACACCGAGCTGTTTTCGATCGACGAGACTGTTCAGGAAATTGCTGTACGCAAGGTAAGGCACAATCCGACTTTCTCAATTTTCAGAACCGTCGTGTTTGGCGGTATTTTCTGTCCGGAATTGATTTCTATTCGTAATTTTCTTCCGTATTTTCCGATTGGCTCAGTTTTTACCGCGTAAATTTCTGTATGTGGTTGACGTGCCGAGTGTGCACATTTTGATTATTTTCTGGAGATTTTTGTCCGGGTAGTTTTGATTCGACGGTGTTTTTCGTCGACTGGATTTTTCTGTGTAGTCTAAAATTTGCTGAGCAGTAGAATTAAAGTCTTGCAATGTTGTTATCTACATTCTGTGTGAATTTGGTATTCTGTGATTTTTCAGGAAAATTGTGTAAATTCCGTATACTACCGTTGTGCTGCCCGATTTTTGTCTGATTTCTGATTTTGTCCGGATTTCTCTGAATTGATATGCTATCTGTATATGCTATAAAAAGGGAGTTATAAGGGGCCTGGATCCTAAGTGATTCAGTCAGTGTCTGGGAAATCTGAAATGAGCTCAAATTTGAAAATTTGATATCTGTTCTGTTCCGGATCCGATGAATTCTGTTCTGGTGCTATAAGCACATTTGTTCTGGTGCCGTGAGCACAAAGGGAGGCATAAAGGGCCAGAATCCGAGAGATTCTGTCAGTGTCTGGGAAGGGAGGCATAAGGGGCCAGAATCCGTAGCGATTCTATCAGTGTCAGGGAATTTGTCTTGTTATGTGCTAAATTAATATTTCTGATTTCCGTACGATATGATTTGATCTGATCTGTCTGATATCTGATTTGATATGATTTTGAATTCAGTATCTGTTCTGTAAACTTTCCGTATCTGTTCTGTAAGCAATTATGATTCTGATACGATATGATCTGAAATTCTGATTTCTGACTCTGTTGATTTAATCCGTTCTGATTTGTACTCTGATGTGATATTTGTCCGTATCTGTTCTGATTTGTTCTGTTTCGTTCTAATATGTCCGATTTGATATCTGTCCGATTCTGTTCCGATTTCGGTACGGATTTCTGTCTGATGAGTTTGGTTTTGGATTCTGAGAGTTTTGATTGGAGGTTTGTTGCTTTGCTGAGCTGTTGAGCTCACTCTTGTTTTCTGATGGTTTTCAGGTTCTGGGAAAGGGAAGGAAGTCCAGGAGTAGATTTCTGAGTTCTGATCAGTAGGTATTGTTTGTACCTTTTGATTTTTGTACAGTCATGACTTTTCTGTTCTGTCTTTCCTTCTGTTCAAAAGCCATGTACTGTATTTGTAGATGGTTGTTTTGAGGAAAAAAAAGAAATATAGATGTTTGTTCCGCTGTGTTTGATGATAAATAGTAGCTTTGTGTTTGTGTCTGTTGAGTTGAAAGATTTGGAAGATTCAGTTCAGTAACCAATTCCAAAGCCAGATCCTGGTTAGTTCGTTAAGCTGGTCGCGATCCGGTTCGGGCGGGATCCGTCCCCGTCGGGTCGGGTCGTGACAAGCCTTTTTGGTGGTATCAGAGCATTAGTTTTGGAAATTGGTTGGATTGTAAAACAGAGCTATAGAAAGTGATCCGTAGTGAGTTGGTCTGGGGGTAGTTTTGGTTTGTTTGGCTTTTTATTGTGTTGTTTTTGTGATAGTTTTCCGAATTTTCTGGATTTTTCTGTATGGATCAGCCAGACCCAGACATGACCGATGGACAGAATGCCAGTCAGGCAGCTCCAGTGGGGAGTACAGCCCCAGTGGCCGGTGCTGATACATTGTCTCAGTTTGCTACGCTTGTTGCTCAGATGATGAGCGAGACTCAGAGCAGAGCTTCTACTGTCAGATCTGAGGATATTGATAGACCTTTGCAGTTGTTTTTGAGGTTGAAACCTCCGAGATTTGAGGGCGCTGTTGAGCCCAGAGCAGCCGAGGAGTGGCTGAGGAGATTGGAAAAGACCTTCGACGGAATGCAGTGTCCGTCAGACAGGAAGGTTTCGTTGGCTGTTTTTCTGTTAGATGGAGAGGCTGAGCACTGGTGGGAAGGCCAGCAGGCAGCCAGATTTCAGGGTAGGCTGAACTCTTTGATTACCTGGGAAGAGTTCACTGAAGTATTTCGAGACTGGTTTGTTCCCCCTTCTGCACGACAGCAGATGCATGAGACTTTTCTGAGACTTGTTCAGGGGAGCAAGACGGTGATGCAGTATGAGGCTGAGTTTACTGCATTAGCCAGGTACGCTCCGCAGCTGGTTAGCACTTCTGCTGAGAGGTGCTACAGATTTCTGAGAGGACTACGAGATAGTTTGAGACAGCCCCTGGTACCTTTTCACATTTCTGATTTCTCTGAGCTTGTGGAGCGGGCTCGTCTGATTGAGAATGATCTGATGGCTACTCAGCAGCGGTGGACTGCGAATAGGAAGAGATTTGGAGGTGAGACTTCTGGCAGTGGTTCCTCTGGAAAGAGAAGATTTGTGACTGGTTCTGGATCTGTTGATTCCAGGAGGAGTGGAGGGTCGTCTGGTACTGCTACCAGTACGACGAGTTCTGGATCTGTCAGTGGGGCACCTGTGTGCCAGAGTTGTGGACGGCGACACCATGGCCAGTGCTACAGGATGGCTGGTCTTTGTTTCAGATGTGGTCAGCCGGGACATAGGATTGCAGAATGTCCACAGGCTGGATCTGACCGGCGTTCTGAGTTCCGATCTGAGGGTTCTGTCAGACCTGTCAGTTCAGCAGGGAGACCGAGGACTGTTCCTCCTCGCCCTGAGGGATTTGCTGGTAGAGGTGGTGGTACTAGTTCTGGACCACGGAGACCACCTACGGTTCAGAGGGAGCAGAGTAGTTCTGTTGCTTCAGCTCCTGCTCCAGTTCAGCCACGAGTTTACAGTCTAAGTCAGCAGGAGGCTCGTGATGCTCCGGATGTTGTGACAGGTACGATTTACATTTCTGATCAATCCTGTCGTGTTTTGTTTGACTCTGGAGCTAGTCACTCGTTTCTTTCCGAGCATTGTTTTGACCGAGTCCAGATGCCTTCGTTTTTGCTTCCGATTTCTTTGTCTGTGATTTTACCGGCTGGGAATCCTTTGATTGCTCGGAAGTTTTGCTTGTGTGAGATTGACATTGCTGGCAAGAAGTGGAAGTCGAGTCTGATTATGTTGCCGATTTCATCGTATGATGTGATTCTGGGCATGGATTGGCTGAGTCTGTACGAGGCTCAGATTGACTGTCTGAAGAAGCAAGTGAGTTTGCTTATGGCCGGAGAGAGAGTTGTATTCCAGGGATTATGAGGTATTCTCTCCAGTCTGATTTCTGTTTTGGAGGTGAGCAGAATGTGGAAGAAAGGATGTCCAGTGTTTTTGGCTTCGGTGCGGGATCTGAACCTGGAGGTGGGTTCTGTTTCTGAGATCCCAGTGGTACGGGAGATTGCTGATGTTTTTCCTGAGGAGTTGGTTGGTTTACCTCCGGATAGAGAGGTGGAGTTCTCTATCGATGTTTTTCCGGGTACAGCTCCTATATCAAAAGCTCCGTACAGGATGGCACCGAAAGAACTTTCTGAATTGAAAGTTCAGCTTCATGAGTTGGTTGACAGAGGCTTTGTCCGTCCTAGTGTTTCGCCTTGGGGAGCACCTGTTTTGTTTGTGAAGAAGAAGGACGGGACACTCCGTATGTGTATTGATTACAGAGACTTGAACAAGGTCACGATCAAGAACAAGTATCCTTTGCCTCGGATTGACGACTTGTTTGATCAGCTTTCCGGATCTTCGGTATTTTCGAAGATTGATTTGAGATTCGGATATTATCAGGTGAAGGTAAAGGAAGCTGATGTGGTGAAGATTGCATTCAGTACTCGGTACGGGCACTACGAGTTTTTGGTTATGCCTTTTGGGGTAACCAACGCGCCTGCTATTTTTATGGATCTGATGAACCGAGTATTCAGGGAGTATTTGGATCAGTTTGTGATCGTCTTCATTGACGATATTTTGGTATATTCTGCTTATGAGGATGATCATGCCAGACACTTGAGCATTGTGTTGGAGACTTTGAGGCGGCATCAGCTGTATGCCAAGTTCTCCAAGTGTGAATTCTGGCTGAGGAGCATTTCTTTTCTGGGGCATGTGATTAGCGGAGAAGGCATTTCTGTTGATCCCCAGAAGATTCAAGCAGTTACTGATTGGCCGAGGTCGACTACGGTATTTGAGATACGTAGTTTCTTGGGCATGGCCGGATATTACAGGAAATTTGTGAAGGGATTTTCACATATTTCGACGCCTCTGACGAGACTGACGCAGAAGTCAGTAGCTTTTGTTTGGACACCGGAGTGTGAAGCTAGTTTTCAGCGATTGAAGGACTGTTTGACTTCAGCTCCAATGTTAGCACTTCCGTCAAGTACGGAAGGTTTTCAGGTGTTCAGTGATGCTTCACTGAAAGGACTGGGATGTGTTTTGAGGCAGCATGGTCAGGTAATTGCTTATGCTTCTAGACAATTAAAGTCACATGAGAAGAATTACCCGACGCATGATCTGGAGTTAGCTGCTGTGGTATTTGCTTTGAAGATTTGGCGTCATTATCTGTATGGCGTCAGTTATGAGATCTTTACTGATCATAAGAGCCTGAAGTACATTTTTACTCAGAAGGATCTGAATCTGAGACAGAGAAGGTGGCTCGAGTTGATCAAAGACTATGATCTGACTATTCAGTACCAGCCTGGGAAGGCGAATGTGGTAGCGGATGCTTTGAGCAGGAAGTCTTCTGGATTATCAGGTATTCAGCTTACTTCTGATGACTTTCTGATTCGAGACATGGAGCGCTTGCAGTTGGAGGTGATTCCCTCCAGTGGTTTGGATTTGGCTCAGATGAGTATTCAGTCTACTTTGGAGACAAGGATTCAAGAAGCCCAGAAGTCAGATTCTGATTATTCGAAGTTGATTGCTCAGATTGGATCTGGTAAGACTCCTGAACTTCGAATTTCTGATTCTGGTGCTATTTTCTGCAAGAACAGGTTGTGGGTACCTGTGTTTGGGAATTTGAGACAGGAGATTCTGTATGAATCTCATCATTCTGGCTACACTATTCATCCAGGCAGTGGTAAGATGTATGCTGACATGAAGCTTTTATTCTGGTGGCCTGGGATGAAGAAGGATGTGGCAGAGTTTGTGTCGAGATGCGAGGCCTGTCAGTTGGTGAAGGCAGAGCATCAGCGACCAGGTGGACTGTTACAGTCGTTGCCTATCCCTGAGTGGAAGTGGGAGGAGGTGACGATGGACTTTGCGATGGGTTTTCCTCGATCACGGCAAGGACATGATGCCATCTGGGTGGTCGTAGATCGATTGACGAAGTCAGCCCATTTTCTTCCGATCAGACAGACTGATTCAGTAGAGCGCTTGGCACAGGTTTATGTTAAGGAGATTATCAGATTGCACGGTGTACCTCGCGTGATTGTATCTGATCGAGACGGACGTTTTACTTCCAGATTTTGGAAGGGTATTCAGCAAAGCTTGGGTACTAAATTGCATTTCAGTACAGCTTTTCATCCTCAGACTGATGGACAGTCTGAGAGGACCATTCAGGTACTGGAAGATCTGTTGAGGCTTTGTGTTTTGGACTTTGGCGGAAGCTGGGAATATCATATCCCTTTGATTGAGTTTGCTTACAACAATAGCTTCCAGTCCATTATCGGTATGGCACCGTACGAGGCTTTGTATGGCAGGAAGTGCCGGACTCCTTTGACTCTGACGGAGGTCGGAGATAGGCAGGTTTTGGGTGCCACTTTTGCTGATGAAACTGCTCAGAAGATCAGCTTGATTAAGGAGAGGTTGAAAGCGGCTCAGGACCGTCAGCAGAAGTATTACAATCAGAAGCACAGGTTTGTTGAGTTTCAAGTCGGTGACTTTGTGTATGTCAAAGTCAGCCCGATGAAGGGTGTGAGCAGATTTGGCCAGGTAAGCAAGCTTAGTCCAAGGTATGTTGGACCTTTTGAAATTCTAGAAAGGATTGGAAAATCTGCTTACCGACTGTTGCTTTCTGATTCGATGCCCGACGTGCATAATGTGTTTCACGTATCCACTTTGAGGAAGTGGGTATCCGACTCTGGGAAGAAGGTATCTGCTGATGAGGTTGAGATTCAGGAGAATCTGGCGTACAAGGAAGAGCCAGAGTTGATTTTGGCGTACGACGTCCGAAAGCTACGAAGTAAACAGATTCCGATGGTTAAAGTCCAGTGGAAGCACCGTACTGCACGGGAAGCCACTTGGGAGAAGGAGTCTGACATGAGACAGTCGTACCCGTACTTGTTTTGACTGAGGTTGGATTTAAAAATGTCGAGGACGACATTTTTTTTAAGTTGGGGAGATTGTAATATCAGTTTTGCTCCAGGTTCGTCCGGGACGAAGTTGGATCGTCCGGGACGATCGGTACAGGTTGTGCAGAAGATCTGTTCTGTCTGTATGGTTCGTCTGGACGAAATCAGGATCGTCTGGACGAAAATTCTCCCGAGGACCTGTCGCCGGGGAAGATAATTAAATTTCGTTTGGACGAAATTTGTCCAGAGCATATATCGTCCGGGACGAAGTGCGATCGTCCAGGACGATCAGTTTGGATATATATAGAAATGAGATATTTTGAAGAGAGAGAAAAAGCTGAGGAGAGAGAAAAATGAAGGAAAAAGTGGAAAAGTGGATTTTTAGACGACGCTGAGCTGTTTTCGATCGACGAGACTGTTCAGGAAATTGATGTACGCAAGGTAAGGCACAATTCGACTTTCTCAATTTCAGAACCGTCGTGTTTGGCGGTATTTTCTGTCCGGAATTGATTTCTATTCGTAATTTTAGTCCGTATTTTCTGATTGGCTCAGTTTTTACCGCGTAAATTTCTGTATGTGGTTGACGTGCCGAGTGTGCACATTTTGATTATTTTCTGGAGATTTTTGTCCGGGTAGTTTTGATTCGACGGTGTTTTTCGTCGACTGGATTTTTCTGTGTAGTCTAAAATTTGCTGAGCAGTAGAATTAAAGTCTTGCAATGTTGTTATCTACATTCTGTGTGAATTTGGTATTCTGTGATTTTTCAGGAAAATTGTGTAAATTTCGTATACTGCCGTTGTGCTGCCCGATTTTTGTCTGATTTCTGATTTTGTCCGGATTTCTCTGAATTGATATGCTATCTGTATATGCTATAAAAAGGGAGTTATAAGGGGCCTGGATCCTAAGTGATTCAGTCAGTGTCTGGGAAATCTGAAATGAGCTCAAATTTGAAAATCTGATATCTGTTCTGTTCCGGATCCGATGAATTCTGTTCTGGTGCTATAAGCACATTTGTTCTGGTGCCGTGAGCACAAAGGGAGGCATAAAGGGCCAGAATCCGAGAGATTCTGTCAGTGTCTGGGAAGGGAGGCATAAGGGGCCAGAATCCGTAGCGATTCTATCAGTGTCAGGGAATTTGTCTTGTTATGTGCTAAATTAATATTTCTGATTTCCGTACGATATGATTTGATCTGATCTGTCTGATATCTGATTTGATATGATTTTGAATTCAGTATCTGTTCTGTAAACTTTCCGTATCTGTTCTGTAAGCAATTATGATTCTGATACGATATGATCTGAAATTCTGATTTCTGACTCTGTTGATTTAATCTGTTCTGATTTGTACTCTGATGTGATATCTGTCCGTATCTGTTCTGATTTGTTCTGTTTCGTTCTAATATGTCCGATTTGATATCTGTCCGATTCTGTTCCGATTTCGGTACGGATTTCTGTCTGATGAGTTTGGTTTTGGATTCTGAGAGTTTTGATTGGAGGTTTGTTGCTTTGCTGAGCTGTTGAGCTCACTCTTGTTTTCTGATGGTTTTCAGGTTCTGGGAAAGGGAAGGAAGTCCAGGAGTAGATTTCTGAGTTCTGATCAATAGGTATTGTTTGTACCTTTTGATTTTTGTACAGTCATGGCTTTTCTGTTCTGTTTTTCCTTCTGTTCAAAAGCCATGTACTGTATTTGTAGATGATTGTTTTGAGGAAAAAAAAGAAATATAGATGTTTGTTCCGCTGTGTTTGATGATAAATAGTAGCTTTGTGTTTGTGTCTGTTGAGTTGAAAGATTTGGAAGATTCAGTTCAGTAACCAATTCCAAAGCCAGATCCTGGTTAGTTCGTTAAGCTGGTCGCGATCCGGTTCGGGCGGGATCCGTCCCCGTCAGGTCGGGTCGTGACAAAAGATCACCACAATCATATCAATATAATAAAATCCTATAATGATGCACACATGATATACAATTATTCTATCTAAGTATTAAATTAGTATAGTAATCATATGTTCAGTATATCACGTGTTCAATATGTTACATGCTCAATATAAGTAACAATAATAACGAATCAATAACAGTTCAGTAATAATATCGATGTTTATATCAACACCAATAAATCTAGTGGTCATAGCAGTAAAATAATGTAATAATAGTAAATTCCTATAGTGATAGTAAATCAATACAATATCAATAAAGTCGTTGCCCGGACCTGATTGCCCTCCTGACAAGCTGTGCGCTCATGCCTTGCCGCCTAGCTGCTTGAGACCTCCTGATCGGCTGCCCAAGCTTGATTGTCAACTCTGGCATGACTGCTGCTCATACATGATCGGACTGCCTATGCCACATGACATGCCAAAGATTCGAACATGTTTCTCTAGCAAACCAACCTCATTCTCCACTTGGTCACGGAGACAAAATATAATCAAAAGCTTTTTTTATTATTTAATTATATTATAACTTAGCTTGTGGTAGATTTGCGAAGGCAAATTCCACCGCAAATCCATCGCAAAAATTTGTCGACAATTTTTGTCATAAATTTGTCATCATTTTCGAGAAAAAAAATTGCAAATTCATAATTTTCTTGCAATGTCAGTAAACAGAGTTGTCACTCTTTATCCACCGACACAGTAATAACTCCTTATTACTCTTAATCATTTTATCAGTAGAGGATACCACTCAGCCATAGTATTTAAAAGAAAACCCGCCAACCCACCATCCTATCCAAGTCAAATAATCTCTAACAAACGGGTTAACTAGTCTTTACTTACCTTTTATATACACACATTATTATGACAATACTATAATAATAATAAGGACCAGCTATTACTTAATTACATATCAACATTTATTTCCAATGCATTGCAGTAAATAAAACATAATTGAGTTTAATTCAGAAAGTATTAAAATGTCTTAATGATAGGAAACATAAAACTCTACTGAATAGAAATTTATATTTTTATGAAATTAACTAAATTACCAAAGATCGTATATAATAACATTATAAAGCTTTATTTAAACTAAAGCACTATTTTTAGACGTCAAAATAAATTTTTGAATTGATAAAAATCAGCGCTTTTCAAAATCACCAAGCAAAAAATCTCAAATAAATGCTCAAATATATATAATCTCAATATTTATAATATATAAAATGTTACACGATGAATTATATATAATTTTGATAGAAACAATCCCAACATGATTGACTAACAAAAATCATTCCACAAGTCCAAATTCTAGGTTCTATTTTCTCTCCCCTCTATTTTCTCTCTAATTTCTTTTTCATTTTCTCTATTAGCCGAATGAATAGGAATAAAAAGCCTTTTAATGGATTATATTAGTGTTTTATTATATTTATATTAAAACAATAATATAATAATAATATATTTATTTAATTTAATTAGTTTTCAATATAAAATTCATATAAATCTTTTTTTAGTTTAAAAAATTATAAAAAATATTCATAAAATAATACATTTTATTTAATTTTTTTTTAAATTAGTTTATAAAATGAATTCCTAACTGTCCCAAAATCTCACTTGTACTGACGTATGTCAATTTCTTAAAGATTTTCATAAGTATCCAAAAATTATAAAAAATTTAGTGTAATTAAATCACTATAATATCTATGTTACGACGAAGAAGATTAGAAGATTTGTGATTTAGACTTATAATGACTCCTGAAAAAAATTATTTAATTAGGTTAAAATACTGGCTATTACACCTGAATCGTATATAAGTTGATTTGAAGTCAAAATTTTATATATAATTAAGTTCGTTTATCTTATTGGGTCCCATATTAAGACCTCCTAGATTTGATGACCAACTTGCCCCATGAAGTAAAACTCCAAATAAGAGTGCTTGACTTGGCTAAAATCACATTTGACTTGTCTAAACCTTATTGAACCAAGTGAATCTTAGATAGTAGGGTTTTAACCATCTCTCACTTATAAGGATTTGTTGGCATGCTTTTATGATTGTAACTAACAACCTAAATTCAAATAATAGATTGTGCATATCATTGGTTTGGATTATATTTGTATACTCGAGTATGCCTTCAAAGGTGTATAATAGGTCACTAGCATGTTACAGAGAGTAACTCGACATGAAGAGGGGTCCACCGATAGAGCTCAAAGGTAACTCGCCCAAAGTGATCAACATATCTAGTCGTCAGGGCTCATCAATGAGCTCTCCCTCTACATGACAAACTGAGAATTCCTCATTAGGCAAAACACCTCACCACGCCTAGATCATCACTTTAATCACTCATTCTCCTAGAGCGACCATCTTCCCCAAACTCAACTATAGGAAAGTGCTAATTCAATGAGTCCTCTGCTAACCCCACCATGGTCGGCTGATAACTGAGCTCATCTTGTCTACAATCACATATCATTTGCCTTCTCCATTAGGCATTCTAAGGCTAAGCACAAGCCAATGGCAGCTTTAAGAGCATCCAAGCAACTCCTTAGAACTCGCTCATAGGTTCACCCACTCCTACTCGACACTACCAAGCTTGACCACACTTCAAAGCTCAACCCAGTGAATACTTGGCACTAATAGTGGATATTTTATTAGTTTTGACACTCATAATTTCTTGAGCATTCTATAAATTTTCGTCTATTCCCTTTACTTTTCATTCTCACAAGTCTTAGCTCACTAAGTTAGCTTGACAGTAAGGTCAGATCATCCACTACACATTTTTGAATCCAACACTACTACTACCTTACATTTAGGGTGGCAACCCTAAAGAATAATGTTGAAAATTTTCATCTAAATTTGGTTTGGTACTTCCATTTTAAAAATATATATATATTTAACATTTTTCATTTTTGTAACTTTTTTCTTCTCTTAAATTAAAACAGTTCTTGCTAAAAAAATAATCTACTATTTTTAACATTTTTGATGTTTGTAACTTTTTTCTTCTCTTAAATTAAAACAGTTCTTGCTAAAAAAAATAATCTACCTAATTGGTCCATCTCATTGAAACCAACCTACAGATATATCCAATTTGTATCATAATTTATTGACAAACAATGGCTGATTTCAATCAAAACAAATTTAACGTTCTCTTCTGATTGCTCCCATTAAAAAAATTTTGATTTAATGGAGACATTAAGTTTAGTATTTGTCCCCCCGCGGCTTCAAAGCTTCTTATCTTTCTTCTCTGTATTTCTAAAATTTTAATT
The DNA here is from genome assembly GCA_022539455.1 of Dendrobium nobile. Lineage (NCBI taxonomy): Eukaryota > Viridiplantae > Streptophyta > Magnoliopsida > Asparagales > Orchidaceae > Dendrobium > Dendrobium nobile. The sequence goes on along the minus strand of CM039729.1, from coordinate 23,421,018 downwards.
TTGTTAACCACTGTCATGAATCCTTGACCTTTCTCCTCTGCTCATCTCTGCTTGCTTTTTGTAACTGACCCCATGAAATGATTGCTTCTTTTATCTTAAGAGTTTGAACTTTAAAGGCTCTCTCCTGCTCTCCGTGCAACTGTTCATCTCCTTTATTAAATAAAGCAGCCGGATAAACCAAAAGCCCCGAGCGGAGAGAATTCAAACCGAAAGAGAAAGATGTTTCAAAAATAGAGAGAAGGAAGAGAATGCTTCGATTGTTTTCTCCTTCCCTCTTACTTTGGCTTCCTTCCAACATTTCGAGAGAGTTGCTTTGTCACTAATGGAAAGGAAGAGACAGATAAGTCCTACCCACGTCGCTTTCCTCCTCCTCTTCTTTCTCTTCCCATCTCTCAACAATTGCAGAGTCCCTCCTCGGCAATTGCAAGCAAGTTCTTCCCCTCCCGTGCTTATGGCACAATCTCCCACAGGTACTCACCGGATCCCTTCAAAGGTTGCTTCTTTGATGGGCTTCCCTTTGTTTCCCAAAAAATTTTAGCTTCTCCAGTTTTTCTGTTTGCAGATAGTCAGATGGTTACGGAGGTCCAGCATAACCATTTTGATAAAGATCTCATCATTTTCGTCTCCTTGTCCGTGCTTGCTGTTATTGCAATAGCTCTATCTGCCATTATTGCTTGGATCTCGTGCCGAAAGCATCACAAAGGTTATCTTTCTGTGTTTTGAATTTGAAAGAAGCTCATTTTAACTGTTTGTCATACTAATCTGTAAGGGCATCTGTCAGATTCTACCCTTAAAGGGCTTTCCTTAACTCCAGTTTTTAGCAAGTTGAGTTCATTGAAGATTGTGCACAAGAAGGAAGTTGTTGAAATGATTGATTATTCATTGCTGGACTCTGCCACAAATCATTTCAGCGAGGATAATATCTTGGGCGAGGGGGGATTTGGCTGTGTATACAAAGCTAGCTTCAACGAAGGCAGTCTTGCTGCTGTAAAGAAATTAGATGGTGGTGGGATGGAATATGAGAGAATGTTTGATGTAAATTTCTTCAATTGCTGATCTACTGCTTACCAATTTTTGTGTTTGTTGGCCTTTCTAACTTTTCAACAATTAACTTTTTTTTTTTTTGAATTTAGAATGAGTTGAATTTTTTTGGAAGAATCAGACACCCAAATATTGTCTCTCTTTTGGGTTATTGCATTCATGGGGAGTCTAGATTTTTTGTCTATGAATTCTTGCCAAATGGCTCATTGGAATCACTGTTGCACGGTATTGTTCTCTTTTTATAATAATGATGAAATTGGGGTTGGAAAGTTAAGGGGCTGTTTGGTAGCACATTGGATTTCATTTAAGCAGGATTTCGTAAATCCTGTAAATCCGGATTTACGAAATTTTGAGGGGTTTAAATCCGGAAAACTATTTGGTAATATTCATGATAATTCTGTTAAATCCTATGTGACTGTTTGGCTATTCTACTCGGGATTTAAGGATGTTGAAAATTTTGAGCGGAGTTTCTTCTTTCCCGCGCCAATACAGTTAAAGGATTTCGTAAATCCAGCAAAAAGCAGGATTTCAGAAATCCGAGATTTAGCACGAAAAGGAGGAAAGCTGAATTTTCCTTCTACGGCGGCTTTCATTTGTCGTGAGATTTGGTTTTGCATTTTAGGCCGTTTGGCTAGATTTTGCTCAAATTAGCCTCAAATCCGGCATAAATCCTGCTACCAAACAGCCCCTAAACTTGAACTATTTGATTATTTTCCTAATTTTTTTTGTTTTCAGGATCATCTCATGGGTCCTCTTTAACTTGGCATTTGAGGATGAAAATTGCGCTTGATACCGCAAGGTTGACCTACCTTGTAAACAGTTTTTTTAACTATTTATATTTATATTTTTGGTATGTTCATTCTACTTATTCTCTTACTTATGATGTCAAGCAGAGGACTTGAATATCTGCATGAGACTTGCAACCCTCCTGTGATTCACAGAGATTTGAAATCCTCTAATATTCTTCTAGATGCTGAGTTCAATGCCAAGGTACTTTCTTTTTTATATTGACAAATTTTTTCCTTCAAATTCACTAAACTAAATGTTGAAATCTTCTTTTTTTGGCTGAATACTACAGATTTCAGATTTTGGACTTGCAATTAGTGACTGCAACCAAAACAAAGCCAGTGTCAAACTTTCAGGCACATTAGGTTATGTAGCTCCGGAGTATGTTTTAGATGGTTTGTCTTTCCTTTTTTGCTCCCATATAAACTGAAACTACAATCATAAATTTGAAAAGAAAGGTTTTTTATTCATCTAAGAGTTGAAAAAGCACTTTTTTTCAGGAAAGCTTACTGAGAAAAGTGATGTCTATGCATTTGGAGTTGTTCTTCTGGAGCTTTTGCTGGGAAGGAAGCCTGTGGAAAAAATGTCGCCCACTCAAAATCAATCTATTGTCACTTGGGTATCAATCTGTTCATTTCAAGTTTCAACTTAGCTTTTGCTTAGCAAAAATTTTCATTAATTTCTTTGAATCTTTCCTTGTGATAATGAGATAATTCATCTTGTTGCAGGCCATGCCTCAGCTAACTGACCGATCAAAGCTTCCAAGCATAGTTGATCCCATGATCCGAGATACAATGGACTTGAAACATCTATATCAAGTAAATCTATTCTTGTTCTTTTTGTGTTTTTTAGTTCTTACTGTTAGGGGTGGGTGGAATTGAGTGAAGCTGATTTATGTGCCTGCTTGAACTCGTGCTCGTCTTGATAACTAGCTCGTGAGCTGAGTTTAATGAGCTAACAAGCTAAGCTTGAGCCAAGCTCAACTCAACTTGTCAGTTAGGGAGCTAAATCGTTTAAAAATTATTTAGGGTATTTATATAGATATCGCAGAATTTTTATGTGTTTATGTACTTAACAATTAAGCTTTGGCATTGACTTGTATAACAACTAAAATTTTAAATTATATAAAAACTATCACTAATGCACTAATGTTAACTTTTCTGAAGTGAAACTCATCTTTTATGTTTTAGTATTGAAGCTCAAGCTAAGGATGACTTGGGCTGCGTTTGGGACGGTTTTTTTAATGCTTCTTAAAACAGCTTTTAAGCATAAAAATTAAAATTTTTGTATTAAAAAATTGCTTTAAGAAGTAGTAAGAAAGCCGTCCCAAACGAAACTTTTAAGCTTGACTCAACTTAGACTCATTTACTCACCTACGTCCTACCATTATAGATATAGATAGTTCTTCGTTCTCTCAAGGCTAGAATTTTATGGAATTATGCAGGTTGCTGCTGTTGCCGTGCTATGTGTTCAACCAGAAGCAAGTTACAGGCCATTGATAACTGATGTTCTCCACTCTCTGATACCGTTGGTGCCTGTTGAGCTTGGAGGAACACTTAAATTTTCAGAGCCATCGCCTCATCAAAACTAAGGCTTCGTTTGGGATGACTTTCTTACTGCTTCTTAAAACAGTCTTCTAATATAAAAGTTTTAATTTTAAAATTTAAGAAACAATAAAAAAGCCGTCCCAAACAAAGCCTAAATATTTTCCGAATGTAATGTAATTGCTTTTCCACATTTTGAGTTGATCTTTCACATATGTTTTTTGCGTTGGAATATTTGGAGCTTTGTCTATATCATAAAAAATAGAGAATGAGAGACATTCTTTTGAGCTTTTTTTATATTTGGAGAAACTTTGTTTTTAAAGATTTTCTGATCAAAGTTTGATTATGATAAATTTTAAAATTATTATATTTGCTTTGAGATGAGTGTAATCTTAATAGTTTATTGACTATTAATGTCATTTAGGTTTCGTTTGAGACGGCTTCCTTACTGCTTCTTAAATCAATTTTTTAGTATAAAAATTAAAATTTTTGAACTAAAAAATTGCTTCAAGAAGCAAGAAGAAAGCTACCACAAACGATGCCTTACTCTCTCAAAATAAATTTAATAATTTTTGAACTTATTCTTAATTACGAAAACATTTGACTGAATTTTATGTCTTTTATATCTTTGCTTGTACAGATATGAATGGTAAAGGAATGGATAAGTTTCAAAAATAGCATTCAATTCATTTGAAACTCTTAGTAAAATGAATTGTTTGAATTTTAGCACTGGAAGGAGAATACTTGTTCAGATATCTTGACGTTTTCTTCTGTTAAGATCTTCTATGTCCTATTGCCTGCAACTAGAGGCAACAAGTTGTAATTTTTATGGTAATTTGCCTGCTATAATAGATCTCCAATTGGAGTTTTCTGAATGGGAGAATGATGTAAACCCTCTGTAAATGCCTTCTGGACATTTGGTGTTATTTTATTAATGTAAAACTTATTTTTTTAATTGCCTAGGAAGAAGGGTGAAGGCTCATGTTTGGTTGATGGAGAAATTATTCTGTGCAGACTACAGATGGTTCAGAGATCAATCAGGATGTTTCACGTCACTTGGTACACAGCAGTACTGAGCAAAAAAATGATGTGGCGCGTTCTGGTTGGACTCCTGATGTCATCCGGGGTCCTCACAGAATAATCTTTTATTAACATGAGAGATGGTCAGAAATGCTACTTTTTTTGTCTCACTTTGATATGTTGCTGGTGAGTTTTGACTATAAATTAATAAATTTCGAGTTCGAATTTTATATATGTGATGTGTCATGTGTGTATAAATTTATCTTAATTGGCTTAAATATTAAAAAAAATATTTAAGGAGTAAATTTTGGGATAAGTTTTTTTTTTAGCTGAGGCGGAAATATTATATAATTGGAGAATTTAAAAAAAAGTTAAAAATTTATCTGAATTTGGCAGATGAGAATGAGCTTGTGACAGGACGAGAGAGAGCTGCACTGGTTGTTTGACTAGCTGTATCGCACCTGAAAATCTCCGATTTTATTTTATTTTCGTTGAATTTCTCTTAAGCTCTCTGCTGAGTCTGCTGCTCTCTTTTTTCTCATTTTCCGTATATCCTTCTTTAAATAAAATTAATAAATATAAATATTTTATTTTCAGATATATATATATTTTTTAATTTTATTTTCAGTATGAAAGAACATTTTAAAATAAAATTTATATTTTTGAAACTATAATTATAAGAAAGGTAGAGATAGAATTAGGAGATAGCTTTCTTAATAATTTCTAAAGTATTTTTCTTAATACAAAAAATCTTTAATTCAAAATTTTGTATTAGAAAAATGTTTTAGAAGCAGTAAAAAATATTTCAAATGAAGCCATGGGTAGCATTTTTGCTATTTTATAAAACAACTTTTATGTAAAAGCCATTTTAGAAAGCAGCAAAGAAGCTGTCCCAAATGAAACCTAAGTCTATCTTTACATTTCTTATGAAATTTATTTTTTTGAAACTATAATTATAAGAAAGGTAGAGATAAATTTAGGATTTATTTGAGACACTTTTCTTAATACTTTTTAAAACAATTTTTTAATAAAAAAATTATTGAATTAAAAAAAAATTATATTAAAATTTTATTTTATAAAATAATAAGAAAAATATCCCAAATGAAATCTTAATATAGAAAAAAATGATTCATATGGTTAATCCCATATAGTGGGATAAAGATTTTAAGTTATTGTTGTATAATTATAATAACATTATAATAAAAAAACTATAAATAATATTTTTCCGTTCTTATAAAATTTATTTAAATTTTGAGAAAGAATTTTCTGTGATGGAGTTTTCTTATTAAAAAGTTTTATTATGCCAAATATTCAAAACTAATGTGTTATATTAATTTATAATTACATAATGTATATATATATATATATACTCATCATATTAACATAGATGTTAATTCGAATTAGATATAATAAAATATATTTTACATTTTTGCGTTATATAATCTAAAATGACATTTATAATCTATAATTTTAACATAAATTAAATTAAATATGTATACTTAAATTATGTAATAAAGAACATGTGTAAGTAATCTAAATATTCATATTTAATTTATATTATATTTAGGGTCACGCCCAATATTTATTGATATATCAAAGAAAAAAATGGGGGGATGGGGATTAGGGGTGTCAATTTTTGACACGACCCGAACCCAACCCAAAAAAATTCGGGTTCGGGTTCAACAAATCAACCAATTTTAAAAATCGGGTCGGGCTCGGGTTGACCAAGCAACCCGAAATTGACATGAAAACTCCTATTTGACGCGAAAACCCGAGATTGATCCGTTTTTTACCCAATTTTGACCCGAAAATCGAAGATTGACCTGATTTTTGACCCTAAAAATAGCAATTCTATGTCAAATTCGGGTCATTCGTGTCGGGTCGGGTTGACTCGGACCCAAATCGGGTCGGGTTCGGGTCCGAAAACCTGATTCGTTTTTAAAAACGGGTCGGGTTCGGATTGACCCGAACAGTGCTGGGTCAGTTTCTGGTTCGACCCGAACCCGACCCGTTGACCCGAATTGACACCCCATTGGGGATAGAGAAAGAGGGTAGAGAGAATGAGAGGGAAAGTGAGAGAGAGATAGAGAGAGATAGGGTGGATAGAGAAAGAAAATAACATTGACAGAGTGGGAGAGAAAAATGTGATATGTCCGAGTCGTATGATCATTGAGAGATTTTAAAAGGTCGCCCTTGGCGTCTGGACGTCATTCGAACTCCAATCACGTGAATTGTATTTGTAAAGAGTTGTTTGGTTTGAAGTGAAGTCGTTCTAAAGTATTTCAAGCATTGGAGTTTTAAAAATATTGATGTTTAGTTGGATGAAAAGTAATATAGCGTAAAATTTAGGTGAAATTCTTGTACACTCGGTTTATTTTTTTGATGAATTGTAAACTCAGTCGATTTTGATCTTTTTTTTTCACTGTAAGCAAGCTACCTTGTCGACACTGGCCATTGCATGTTTTATTCGACCATCGACCGCTGCCACCACCACCGGTCACTTACCGCCATCATCTTTGAAATGTAAACTATATTCATTTTATTTCAAGTCAAAAAAAAAAAAAAAGATAATCACTTGTATTATTTTACACTCATCAAAATAAGTCTAAAGCATTTCAAATACAGTATATTCCCCTAAACAAGATTGCGAGAAAGTTCAACATATTAATTTAGGCTACATGTAATAAAACTATTCATTTTTTTCTTAAAATAAATATTAAAGTCCTATTAAATTTGCACGCGCTGAATTAAAAATAATAATGAATTTAGTCATCCTTTACGTCTAGTAGGGGATTAGATTTTTTGTTTTAATATAGCAATAAATTAAAAAAAACTTCGGAATTAAAATCTTTTTTTTTTTTCACATTTCAATTCATAATTTTTTGCCTCTCTATGTCATAATATATTCATGAAATCTTAGAGACTGTGCACATGCAAATATAGAATTTTATAATCTGGCTGTTCATATAAATCAAAGCTTATTTTCAAAAAGTCTTAAGCAGGAGAAAAAATGCACTAAAAGAAACCAATTTTCAGAATTTCAAAATATATATAAAAAAAAAGATTTTCATATATTTAATAACATTGCATGTGCCTTACTACAGAGTATGGGGCTTTGGTCCCCCTAATAAAGGAGATTGATGAAGGGAAATAAAGAGGGTCCATATTCTTCAATAAGCTCTGCTTGCTACTTTCCATGAAAGATTGGGAACATTTATGAATTTTATACAAAAATCAGGCAAATATTTATTTTTTAGGAGAAATGAAATTAAATTATGTTAATATCATTTTAATAAGATTAAGCATTTTTTTATTGAATAATATTAAGAAGTACTTGGCTTGGTTTTAATGAGAAAAAATTAATAGGGGAAATTCTATTTCTCAAATATATTCATGTTAAAAAAATTAAATGCAAATTATTTTATTTATTTTTTATTGGTATAAAATGATTAAAATAGATTAATCTAATTAAAAGTTTTGTACAACATTAATTAATAAAATTGAATATAGTATGAGTTCTTAGAATCAATTGAAGGTTTAGTTTTGGTTATAAGAGTATGTTATTATTAAATTATTAACAATAACATGGAGAAAAAAATTGATTATTTCAAATCTACTCTACTCTTTGAAGGAGATTGAATACTCTATCACACGAAAAATTATTAGGTGTGTTGCGTCCAGGAGTATTCGCGGCGGTAGAGAAATATAAAGTTTATCGTCTTAGCGTTGTACAAAAATCTGGCACGCAATCAGATAAGGAGAGAGGGTCTAGCATTTATGAGACACCAAGATTTTTACGTGGAAAACCCCTAAAAAGGGGGAAAAACCACGGGGCCTAGCCCAGTTTGAATGAATCCACTAGTATTGCAGTCGATTACAAATGAGGCCCTTCCTTGGTGGAAGGTCTTAGCTTGATGTACATCTTATGGAGTACATTACATGATGTAAATAGAAAGAGCTACTATCGACGTATTCACTTTGTTAGAAGGACTGCAGTCGGCGGGCGACGTAGGTCAGGAGGACCGTAGTCAGCTGGCGACGGAGGACTGTAATCGGCGGGCGACGTAAGTCAGGAGGACCGTAGTCGGCAGGCGACGGAGGTCGGAAAGACTGTAGTTGGCGGGCGACATAAGTCAAGAGGACCGTATTCAACGGGCGACGAATGTCGGGAAGACTGTAGTCGGCGGGCGACGTAAGTCAGGAGGACTGTAGTCGGCTGGCGACGGAGTCGGAAGGACTGTAGTCTGACGACGAAGATCAGAAGAACAACGTCAGGTAGAAGTCTAGCAATGGAAAGAAATCTATCTTCGCGTAGACGTCTAGTGAAGTCCGATAATCGGTAGAAATCCGACGTCGGGTAGAAACTTGGCGAAGAGTGAAGGTCCGACGTCGGGTAGAAGTCCAACGTCTTTGGTGGTAGAGGAGAACTCCGGCTTCAATTGGGCGGAGTTTCGGCGTCAGGAGGGAACTCTCTTCTAAATTGGGAAGAATTTCAGCATCCCATGGTATTTGGGCAGAATTCTGGCGTTCTCCCGAATATTCGGCAGAGTTCCGGCGTCTTCAGGCGGCAGGAAGAGCTCCGGCGGTGGTCGAGGAGGTGAGGAATCTCCTTTTCCCCTTTCTCCTCTTCTTCTTCTCTCTCTTCCCTTGAGTCCCTTTGGTGTAGAATGAGGGCTCTATTTATAGTTTTTCTGGAGTGGCATAGCCCGTAAATAGGCGTGAGATCAAGGGCGAACAAGGAGTGGTTTGAATGGACGGCTGATATCGAATCCTTTGATCATGCACAGTTTGTTGGACATTTGAAGGCCTTAATGATGTTGGAATTTGATGATCTTGGGCTCGTTGGATTCATCTCGTCGAGCCGCTCGATTCGAGTACAAGCTCGTCAAAATCAGAGACCGTTTGGTAACTCAAATTGCGGTTTGAATCTTCCAACAGCGCTTTGAACCCTTGATTCAGACTCATTTGGGCTCAGATTGGGTTGATCTTGGTGTCGTTGGGTTCGTATTTCCGAGACGCTCAGTTTGACTGTAAGCTCGCTGAAATCGGAGTTCATATGCTCCCGAAATTAATTTTTGAAGTTTCCAACTAGTTTTTGCCTCGAGATTCAGGCCCGATCAAGATGATTTTGCGATGTCGTATCAAGGTGCAAAGTGCGTACTGTCCGCACACAAGTACTGAGTACCTAGCGGTACCCAGTAGTACCGAGTGATACCTAGCTAGGTACCCAATACTTGTGCGGACGGTTCTCCGCGTCCGCACTTCGCACCTAATATCACACCCATAAAAATAAAAAAAATAAATAGATTTTATCATGTGATCAATCAGCATCTATAGGTTTGAAATGAAAGAGTCAAAATATAATTTAGAAGGCATTGAATTGACTCTTAAGTGATAAGAGTGACTTTGGTTGTGACACTTTCCACGTTCACACTCAATCTCCTATCATAAATGCGAAAAAAAAAACCTTTAAAAAATGGTTTAGATCTCACTTTGAGATGAGAGTTCAGTACTTTATTTAGATTTTATTTAGGTTTTTTTTTAATAACTGTGAAAAAACTGCTTTACAAATACATATTATTTTATTCTAACTAATTTTAATTAAAAAATAACCAAAATAATATTCCAAATGAAATCTTAGAGTCTGAAATGAATATAGTGTAAAAAAAAATACTTTGAAGTTGTTTAGATGAATGTAAACTAAATATGAATGAATGTTTTTTTAGTTTGATTTTGAAATAATAAATATAGTATAAAGTACAAATATGATGGCGGTCCACGATGGTAGGGGTCGACAATTATGGTGGGCAGTGGCTGGTGGCGATAATGGTGGCAGGCAGTGGCTGCTGCAGGCAATGTTAGCCGATGATCATGGCAGGTGGTGGCCAATGGTGGTGATGGCAGGTTGCGAGGTGACGTCTGTTGTCGTCGACTAGCTAGTCAGCTTCGAGTTTATCCTAAAAACTCGAATTCAACCCAATTTAACCTGTTTAGAAAGACGCGGCTTGTCAAGCCCCATCGCAACATCGTTTGTCTCGTGAATCCCGTCGTTGTCATGTCATTTCGCAATTTCCTCGTCGAGTCGCCATCTCGTGCACTGTTCCACTTGACAACACCTTTGTTGAGTTGCCATCTTCCTCGTCGAGCTGACATCGTCTGCATCGTCACTCGCTTGCGCCGTCAGCCACTTGCCTCCTTTAAAATGAGTTTGCCGTAACGCCCTCGCCGTCGACTACGCATGCGCCTTCTGTCGTCCAACAAAATGTGTCAGCGAGTCGGGTCAGGTCAACCCAATAACCCGCAAGGGTCGGGTCTGGGTTGCATTACCTGACCCATTTGCAAAAATGAGTCGGATTCATATTGACTCGTTTATAACATGATCCATTATGAGTTCAACTTGAATCCGACCTTTGACCCCATTTTTACAACCCTATATGATAATAAATTGAAACCATTAAAAATGAAATTTTTATGAAATACATCTTACTATCAAATCAAAGGTTCAAATACTTCAATGAAATTAAAGTGAAATTAAGAGTAAAAATCAAGGTTTTAAAAACTGGATTAGACCGGCCGATTCAACCAATTCAACCGTGAACTAGACAATTGTATGATCCAGCCCAGTTTAAAAACCGGTTTTGCAAATAACCAGCTTGAACAAGCTATTCAATCGGTGAACTGGCAAATCGATCCAGATTTGAAAGAACCGACCGTTAAAATATAAGCAATATATTTTACTTTATTACATTTTTTAAATAATTTTTTCAATAAATAATGAGATTTTTAATACCATAATTTATGGATGTTATCTCATAAAATAAGTTTTGTTAGAAAAGAGAGAACTATAAAGAGCTAAAAGTCAACCATCTCATACTTCTTCATGACGTGGGACAAAAAGTTAAATGAATGCTATATGAGTTTGAATGTGAGTTTGAACTTTATTTGGTCATTAATTTGGGTTGGTTGGGCCACAAATTTGGGCTGATTGAGCCACGAATTTGAACTTGTTGGGCGCAAACTTTTTTTAATTTGTATTATAAATTTATATATTATAAAATTGTTATAATGTATATTATATAAATTAATAATATAAATTTATATATTATATTAAATATTATTCTTATTACACATTTATAAATTTAATATTATAAATTTATATATTACATTCAAATTTTTAATTTGTTATAATGTATATTATAATAATCTCATTTATTATAATTATAATTAAATGTAAAAATTAGTTATAATTAAATTATTAGATATTCATAAATATAATATAATTAAACTATATATTTTATAAATTATAATTATAAATATATTCATCATTTCAATTTAATTTAATTATATTGGGAGATAATTTATTAAAATTATATAATTTAAATTCTTAGAATTATATGATTTGAGTTTAGATTCTCGTAATTATTTCATTAATATTATTAATTTTTAATAATATTATTATTTATTATATAATTTTTTTTTTGGGAAAATTTGGGGCGAGAAGCCCATCTCATTGCTAAAACGATTACAAGAAAGTAAAAGAATCAAAAACTATAATCCAAAATCTCAAACAACAAAAAGAGATTATGGATTCTAAAGAAGAGAAATTACATTTGTATAGGGAATTGAAGCAAAAAGGACAGCTTGGCAAAAAGCTAAGGACTCAGAAAAATGCTCAGTACTCGAATGGGTCAAAAATACGTTTTGGTCATGATATGAGCATAGCCCCTGGTTGCCCAGAAGGCCATCCAAGGGCAGCTGAAAACCGGTTCAGCGTTCATCATCGTCCTGTCAAAAATATTCCCAGCCTCCAGCATAATGAACAGCACCTCCATAACAATGAAGAAACACCCGCCAGGCTTCAAAAAGAAAGTCAGCATAGAACCAAGCGGTGCCACAGAAACACCCCAGAGCCCAAATACTAACAGATTTATTATATCATTTGATTAGACCCAATTCAAACTGGTCGAATCTTAAACTTCTGCCTCTTCCGATTTGCTGTAAGATCCGAATTTCACTAACCTTGATAAAAATATATCGTTGGATTTTGAATGTAACAACCCCATAGGAATAAAATGAACGGTCGGCGTGCATGATGCATGATTGTAGGAGATCTGTTTGACTGTCATTGCGGCAGCCGCGGTACATTCTGGAATGATCTGAGCTGTTTGCAGGTGGCCACGTGATGACCATTAATATGAGAAAGATCACTATGGAACAGTTTGGTAGAATAGTGGTGGGCATAGGGCTGCAAGCGAACCAAACGTTCGACGAACTACTCGTTGTTCAGTTTGATTAAAGCTCGTTCGTGATCGTTTAATTAACTAACAAACAAACTTGAACAATATTTTAAATACTCGATTCTTAAATAAACAAGCTTGAACACTAATGCGTTCAGCTCGTTTATGTTCGCGAACAACATCAGTTGATGTTCATGAACAAGCTCGATAAAAAGCTTGATTCGGGTTCGATTAAAATCGCTCGATAAAAACTTAAATAATATGTTATTATAAAATTGATAAATATACATAATATAAAAACTTTAATTATAACATAATAATATAATTATTTTTTATTAATAACAAGAAACATTTCATATTTGTCCATATTTGTTAGATTGTTTGTTTAGGATGTTCATGAACAAATTTAAGATTTGCTTGTTCAACAGATTGTTTGCGAAATATGTTCACGAACATAGCTTGTTTAAAGCTCGATAAGCACTAAGCAAACGAACATGAACCAAACATGAACACTCTTAAATTAAATGAACAAAACATGAACACAAATAATAAAGCTCGAATCAAACACGAACCAAACATGAACAAGCTAATGTTAAACAAACACAAACATGAACACTCACATACTCGGCTCGGCTCGGTTCGTTTGCAGCCCTAGGTGGGCATAATATTTTAAATATATATATATATATATATATATATATATATATATATATATATATATATATATATATATATATATATATATATATATATATATATATATATATATATATATACATTGTAGGTTTCATATTAAAAAAATTTCAGTTAAAAGTCTAAAATCTCAATCAATAGATTAACATAATCTATATACTATACTCATATAATGTACATGCTATTTTTTTAAATAAATCATGCCTAAATATAATAATGATAATAATTATTGCGGGCTTGACTCTTGAGGGTGGTAGGAAAATTTTGACAAAGAAATGTATCAGAAGCTCGTTGTATGTGCATAATTATTATATAATGATCAATGTGTTCATAGGGATCATATGATCCATCATAAGGATCAATAGTTGTTAGCTTGAACCTTGTTGGTATAAGGTGCAAGAGAATTTCCTATGTCAACGAAAAAGATTCTTGAAAACTTTGCTAGAGATTAAAATGATTTTTATCCCTTATTAATTGAGAATTTTTCTTGGACCAGACGTCGGAATTCATCTTGTATGACATCGCGAGGAGTATCTAGAGTGGGTCGAAGATTTTGCGATGGGTTGTAGGTGAAGGATGTGTTGAACTTGTAACATCATCCCTGGATTATATTGTGGATGAGGAGCATTAGCTTGACAATGAGCATTTTCGAATTTCCCACCCATATTATCTTGATGAGGATGTAGGAGAGGAGCTTCACTATTTTGAGACGATATATTTTGTTGTCCTGCCTCCTCCAATATTTATAAAATTCGTGCATGTTGTTCCTTCATCCTATGAATTTGAGTTTCCAAAGAATAAGGTCCTTCTCTTGAGTACTTACGACACCACGAATGCCATATGACAATCTAGTTTGATGCGTGTTGGTATTACTTCTACCAGCCATTGAAAAAGAAGTATTGGGAATAGTTTTCCCACAAACGGCGCCAAATTATTGGTGAGACAAATATATGTATATTACTAAGACGCTTTATTCTCTTACTCTACAGCCGCATATATTCTAGCCCGCAACAGCAATAAAAATAATAGTTGTGATAATTATGCAATATAAAGATATTAAATTAATTAAAATTTATGTAAAATAAAAGATATTAAATAGATTGTTTACTTCACAAATATATGACAATTATTTAAAAAATATATATTTGCATGTAAGTTTAAGAAATTTTTATCTTATTCTATTTATTTTGTTATTTTTTTTATTTGGCTAAATGAATTATCTCCTTCCTTTCATTTTAATATTTTATATACTTTTGTTAATGTCGTATAGTGTGGGGGACAAAAAAGGAAGAATAGCTGGCCGTATGTTTTGCCATCCTGCATAGTTTTGCACAAAATTTCTAATGTTAGTCGTGTATTTTTGCATGACACTGCCACATACCTAAGGGTATTTTGGTCTTTTGGAAGAAATCTGGGAAGGCCATGGAGATGATGAGAATGACATAAACAGCTTCTTCGTAACGATTCAAAGTAGTGTTGATGCAGACATTGATGTTGCTCCTCTTTTAAAACTCTTGATGTTGCAAGATAAAAGATGAAAGGCTAGCTAAACAACTTTATTTTGTATAATTATGTGAATATTATATTCTTGATTGATTTTGAATTTTTCTATGTGATTTTTTTATATTTTTATGACTTTCCAAAGTCTTCATGATATGAAATCTATAAACAATCATGATCGAAATTTTAGGATGTTCGATATCATATTGTGAACACAAATGAGATTACTTTATTTTTTGAATTTAGGCTTCATTTGGGGTGGCTTTTTTTTTAATTTTAAAAAAAATTATACTAAAAAGGTGCTTTAGAAAGCAGCAAAAAAGCTGTCCCAAACTAGAGAAATTATTATGTGCGGAGACCGAATGCAGAACACTGTCTAGAGAACATCAAGAATGCACCACGTCAGCAGTACCGAGCCACGGTACCGAGCAAGGGGTGACGTGAAGCATCCAGAATGCTCCATGTCGGCAATACCGAGCATTCTGGTTGGTCTCTGGATGACGTTCGACGTCCGCACAGAATAATTAATCCTTGATTGACAAAGCCTTAGCTTGATGGTTAGTTTGAATTACCTTTTTTTTTAATGAGGTAGAGTGTGATTAGGGGTGTAAAAATCGAGTTTCGGGTCGAACCAAACCCAACCCAGATATGTAAACAGGTCGGAAACTTAGACCCGAACCCGACCCGTCGGAAACTCAGACACGAACCCGACCCGTCGGAAACTCGAACCCGAACCCGACCCGTCGGAAACTCGGACCCAAACTCGACCTGTCGGTTTGCCCGTCGGAAACTCGAACTCAACCCGTACATGTAAACGGGTTGACCAGACACGACCGGATGCGAGTGAGCAGCGGGCGCAGGACGCGGGCACATGGATGCAGGAGAGCAGGCAGGCAGCGCGGGCGCGAGCGGGCATCCTTGGGTGCGAGCGCGCAGCTGCTCGGGCAGCCTCGGGAGCGCGGGCGGCAGTGCTGGCAGGTGCGCAGGTAGCTGGGGTGCTTCAGGCAACCTCAGGAAGCGCAAACAACTCATTATAAACGGGTTTCCGGGTTGACCCGACAACCCGTCAGGTTAATTAGAACCCGACCCATTTTTCAAATTGGTCGAATCCAGGAACCCGAACCCGACCCGTTTTTCAAACGGGTCGAGTCCATCCCGAAATTTCCAGGTCGGGTTCGAGTGGCATTTTCGTGTCGTGTCAAATATTGACACCTCTGAGTGTGATAGCCTTCATTTGATGAGGGAGAAATTAGCATATAATGTTACTAAATATTGGTACGTGGCTTTTGTCCTTGCATCTACAATTCTTCAAGACCATAACATTGGTTGATTTCTTAGTATAAAAAATAAAGCATAGTAATTGGGAACTAAAAAATCGATTGGTCTAAGCCTTTTAATGTAATTACTGTTTCTATAGTAATTGGACTATCTATAATGACTTATTTGGATTTAGTAATACGTGCAGGCTTATTTAGCATCTATTAGATTTCTATAATTTTTTGAAGTTATTTTTATGCCTAATTTAGTCCTTGTTGGTTTGATTTGGAGAGAAGAATGTGATAAGTTGGAACTTGGAAGTGACTCTTTGGAAGCATTCTGAATTTGTCTTATCTGTTTTGTGGGATTGGCCTAATTAAAATTTTTATATTAAAAAGTTATTTTAAAAAACAGTAAGAAAGTCGTTCCAAACAAAGCCTTAATCTCATTTCATTCCTTTGGCTTGAGAAGAGAAGAGGAGAAAGAGAAGGCAGAGAGGAGAGAAAAGCTAGATTTAGAGGTCTTAGAGCTTATTTTGTCCATCTAGCTAGTTGGGAATATTATTCAACTTGAGATTATCCACCATTACCCTACTTCATATTTCAATTTTATGATTCTTGTGTGAATTTTTTGTATTTTATTTGGTTAGATTTTATACGAATTTAGATATATGAAGATTGAGAAATTTTTCACAATGTAATTTTTAGTATATTATAGGTTGAAATATTTTGGTCATATCAACATGTAGAAATGAGCCTTAGCTGGTGGTTCGACAGAAGTCCGGCCTCGGGTGGTGGTCCGATAGAAGTCCAGGCCTCAGGTGGTGGTCCGGCAGAAGGCTGGACCTCAAGTGGTGGTCTGGCATTACTTCAGGCCTCAAGTGGTGGTCCGGCAGAAGACCAGGCCTCGGGTGGTGGTCCAACAGAACTTAGGACCTTAGGTGGTGGTCCAGCGGAGCTCAGGGCCTCAGGTGGTGGTCCAGCAGAAGGTCGGGCCTCAAGTGGTGGTCTGGCAGAAGTCCGGACCTTAGGTGGTAGTTTGACAGACGTCCGGGCCTTAGGTGATGGTCCAGTAGAAGTTTGGGACTCAGGTGGTGGTGTAACAGAACTCCGGGCCTTAGGAGGTGGTCCGGGGGAGCTCAGGACCTTAGGTGGTGGTTCGACAGAACTCCAGGCAGTGGTCGAGGAGGAGCGAGGAGGCAAGAGCGATCGTCGATCTCTCTCTTGCTCTCTTACTTGGAGCCCCCCTTTCAAGAGGAAGGAGGGGTCTATTTATAGATTTCTAGAGTAGCATGACCCATAAATAGGTCGTAGATCAAGTGCATATTGGGAGTGGCTTGGATGGACGGCCGATATTGAATCTTCCCTTGATCGTGGACCATTTGATGGACATTTGAATGTCTTAATGATGTCTGAATTAAGTGATTTTAGGCTCGTTGGATTTGTCTCGTCGAGCCGCTTGATTCGACTGTAAGTACGTCATGTTTGAAAACCGTTTGTCAATCCAAATTGTGGTTCAAATCCTCCCACAGCGCTTCAGACCCTTGATTTGGACCCATTTGGGCTCGGATTGAGTCGGATTTAGTGTCGTTCAGTTCGACTATAAGTTTGTTGAAATCAGAGTTCGGATGGTACCAATTTTAATTTTGGAAGTTTCCAACTTGATTTTGCTTTGAGATTCGTGTCCCATCAAGATAAATTTTTGATGATATATCAAATATAAAAAGTTGCTAGAATCACCACTGTATATAGAATTAGTAGAGATATTTTATTCTAAAAAGGACGGTCAAATTTAAATTAACCTATTTTAAGAAATATTTACAAACCACTGCATAAGATACCATGCATGAAAAATATGATAGGAAAAAAGAATGTTTGCAGTGTGAAGAAGAGATTTCATGAATAGAACGATTGTAGGAAAACAAAATTAGCAGTTTAGTAGTGACAGGGAAGCAAAATTGGCACTAGGTCAGTGATGGAGAAGCATTATTAGCATTTAAAAATATTGAAATTTTTAGAAGATTGAATGATATTATTAAGATAAAGGTTTCGTTTAGGACGGCTTTTTTAGTGTTTCTAAAGCAACTTTTTACTAGAAAATTGTTTTAAGCAGCAGTAAGAAAGCCGTACCAAACGAAGCCAAAGTATCATGCTTTTTCATATATGTGTTATTCAAATATGTTTGGGCTAATATTACTATTACGGGCACTAAACAAGATGAGTGGGTACATTAATGTGAACTTTTCTCGATTTATGATTGTAAAATGTAAAGGAAAATGCTGCAACTGGCTGTAACTAACGTAATAAACTATTACAACGGTTTCAGATCCCAGAGTTAAACTCTGATGCAGGTTCTGCTATTTCTGCGTGTATTAGTAATTTTTGAACTGCTAGTGAACAATGTTCATAGGAGTTGTAACTAATGCTAGGTTTTATTTTAGGTGGTCATGAAGAAGTCTTAAAGGCTTCATTTGGAATGGCTTTCTTATTATTTTTCAAAGCATATTTTTATTAAACAAATTTTATTTTTTGTATTAGAAAAAACTTTAAAAAGCAGCAAAAAAGTTGTCCCAAACGATAAGTGCAATTTTTACCACAAGTTGTTTCGATAAAGATACTTAGATTTCTGTTCTGCTGGGTGGCTTTGGTTTATCTTGTGAGACTTTCAGGTGCCTTTTCTTTGAGGCTTTTTGTTTAATTTTCTGTTTAAACTTGTCAAATGTTTTCAAATTTGAAGTCTTTAACCGTTTTAGCAACGAAATTCTTATCTGCATATATAGGTAGTGGTTATTTTGATACATGATCAACAAATCTTGACTGCTGCTTTTAGAAGCGGTAAGAAAGTTGTCCCAAACGGGAATTTTTATTGCCTCAGGTTACCTGACGTAGAGATACATCAGGTAGCCTATAATATATCGCCATGTGCTCTTACTCTTTACCGCGCGGCCTGACGACCCAACCCAGAACGAATATGCTCAGTATTGCTATGTACTACTCGGTATTTGCTCGGTATTGCTCGGTATTTGATCGGTATTTGCTCGGTATTGCTCGGTATTACCATCGGCCACGTTCGCTACTCCACCGCCGGTTCCGCCTCCTCCCTCGCCAACGTCCAGCCCTTCCGCAAGTTCCACATTCGGCCGGATAAGCTCGACCTTGCGCCCATCGACTCCGATGTATCTCTCCGACCGGGTCTCCTCGAATGCGTCATATGCCATTATGGCCCCGCCGCTGATCTTACCATCTCTTTCTTCTCGTGGCTCTCCCGTCGCCGACCTGATCTCCCCCAATCTGCCGCCGCCCACCGCGCCCTCCTCTCCTCCATCACGCGTGCCCGTCACTTCGGCGCCGCCTGGGCCCTCCTCGATCGGATGCGCCACGAACTCCCCGATGCCCTTACCACCGACGTCTTCGTCGCCCTCATCAAATACCGAGCAAATACCGATCAAATGCCAAGCAAATACCGAGTAATACCGAGCAAATACCGAGCATATTCGTTCCGGGTTAGGTCGTCGGGCCGCGCGGTAAAGAGTAAGAGCACGTGACGATATATTATAGGCTACCTGATGTATATCTCGTCAGGTAACCTGAGGCAATAAAAATTCCCCAAACGGAGCCTTATATTTAAAAAATCAAGTTCAAGCTAAGTGAGATTAGATTCAAGTTAAATCTTGGTGGTTCAAGCCAAATTAACTCGATCTATTTGATCTCATACTTGTTGGTCTATAAGAGAACTTGCCTAAGTAGGCAATCATAATCAAAGAACTCATCCATGTCGACGTGTAAGGTTTATCAATCGGCCCTAGCAACTTTTTTCTACGAAGTCGGCTCTGACGACTGTTCAAAGAGGGATAACTTCTCAAGGCAAACTGTTGATTGGTAACTTCGATAATTGACTACTAATCATCGGACGATCACATCAACTTGGACTTTCTAATATGGCTATATAATTATAATATCTTATATTATTTTATATATAGTCATATGTATGTAACCAGTCCTATAATGCTCAAGTCCCAACCGAAATCTATAAATAGAAAGTTAAGGATATGCTTAGGCTTCGTTTGGGTTGGCTTTGTTACTGCTTTCTGAAGCAGATTTTTAGTACAATTTTTTTTAGTTCAAGAAATTTTTGTACTAAAAATGTGCTTTTGAAAGTAATAAGAAACCTGTCCCAAATGAATCATTAGTTTATGTAATTTTCTGTAATCAAATATATTTTATAGAAATCCAAGGTTCCATACTCTAGCATTCTTCTTCTCTCTCTATTTTTATGATATTCTCAGATAATTGGGTGTAATTCATAGATATTTTAAAATCCAACATATATAATTAAGAATAAAGAAGAACGCGTATGATTTGATTCCTACACCTTCAAGCCTTTTGTTCTTATCTGTTTGGAAAAGCAACATGCACCTTTATAGTTGTGGTGTTATTTCAGCTTTTAATAAAGCAGCACATGTGAACAATTCCTTCTCATTGCAGTCCAAGCATTTCGTGTTGAACGATATCCTTTTGTTTATATATTGCTTGATGCGAAAGCAATCGATCTTAATGAATCCATATTTCAATATTTGAAACTCTCATTTATGCATGGCATTATACGGCCCATTTGGGTAGAGAACAATCAATAGATTTGATGCATCACCAAAAAGGCATAATATTAAAGTTGGAAACTTTCTAAGTTAAATTTGGGACCATCTGACCTCCAATTTCAGCAAACTTATAGTCAAACTAAGCGACTTAGCGGGTAGAACCCAACGACGCCAAGCTCAGATGAGTCCAAATCAACAGACCGAAGCGCATTTCTAAGGTCAAAGAGTAAATTGGATGACTAGATGATATCCAAATATAACATGCTTATAGTCGAATCAACCAACTCAACGAGATGAATCCAAGAGCCTAAGACCGCTTAATTGCACCATCATTATGATAGTTAAACCTTGATGAATGCTCTATATATAATCGAGGGAATCGATATGAACCATCTGATTGACCACTCCAATTTTGTCCTGGATCTCCTCCATATTTACGGAGCATGCCACTTAGAAAAATTTATAAATAGAACACCACTCATTACATGAGGAGACCTTTTGGTGGAGATTGGAGAGAGATATGACGCTTCAGGGATCCTAGAGTTCTATCCAAGCACCACTGCCGGACCACCCCACGTTTGTTGACCCCGCCGACCACCGCCCGTATGTCGATCATCATCAGACCACAACCCAATTGCCTACCATCGTCGGACCACCGCCTATCTATCGATCATCGTCGGACAACCATGCGCTTGCTGACTGCCACCGAATCTCCACCCGGCCACCTACCATGACCTCCACCCAACTATTGACTACGGTCCCTCTGACATCCATTCCGACCGACTATGGTCCTTACAACCTTCATGGACGGCCAACTATGATCCCTCCAACCTCTGTCGCCATTGACTACGGATCCTCCGACCTCCATTGCCCACCGACTATGGACCTGTCACGACCCGACCCGACCGGGATGGATCCCGCCCGCACCGGATCGCAACCAGCCCAAAAAAAATAGACCAGGATCTGGCTTTGGAATTTGTTTCGGAACTGATTCTTCCAAACATTTCAACTCAAAACAGACACACAGAGCTACTATGAAACATCAAATGCAGCGGAACAAATCATCTATATTTTTCTTTTCCTCAAAACAATCATCTACACTACAAGCCATGGCTCAGACAGAAAGAAACAGAACAGAAGAGCCATGTCTGTACAAAAAATCAAAAGTACAAAACAATACCTACTGATCAAACTCTGAACTCTAGTCCAAGACCTCCTTCCCTTTCCCAGAACCTGAAAATCACACAGAAAATAAGGGTGAGCTCAACAGCTCAGCAAAGCGACAAACCTCCAATCAAAATTCTCAGAATCCAAAACCAAACACATCAGACCAAATCCAATCAGAATATTCGTACAGAAATCAGAATCAGACAGATCATAACAAACAGATCAACAGAATCGTACAGATCAGAACAGAACAAATACGAACATATATCGAATCAGAAGCAGATCAGAACAGATCCGAATATCCAATCAGAACAAACAGAACTGTACGGAAATCAGAAGTCATATCAAATCAGATATCAGATATCAGATATATAATTAATAGCTAAATTCCCTAACACTAACAGAATCTCTACGGATTCTGGCCCCTTATGCCTCCCTTTGTGCTCACGGCACCATAACAGATGTGCTTATAGCACTAGAACAGATGTGCTTATAGCACCAGAACAAAATTCATCGGATCCGGAACAGAACAGATATCAGATTGCAGATGGAGCTCATTTCAGATTTTCCAGACACTAACTGAATCTCTTAGGATCCAGGCCCCTTATAACTCTCTTTTTATAGCATATACAGATAACATATCAATTCAGAAGAAATCCGGACGAATTCAGAAATCAGACAAAAATCGGGCAGCACAACGGCTGTATACGGAATTTACACAATTTTCCTGAAAAATCACAGAATATCAAATTTGCACATAATGTAGATAACAACATTTCAAGACTTTACTTCTACTGCCACAACAATTTTAGACTACACAGAAAAATACAGTCGAAATAAAACACCGTCGAATTCAAAATACCCGGACAAAAATCTCCAGAAAATAACCAAAATGTGCACACTCGGCACGTCAACAACATACGGAAAATTACGCAGTAAAAACTGAACCAGACGGGAAATACGGACGAAAATCACGAACAAAATCAATTCCGGACAGATAATACCGCCAAACACGACGGTTCTGAAAATTGAGAAAGGCGGATTGTTCCTTACCTTGCGTACAGCAATATCTTGAACAGTCTTGTCGGACGAAAACGGACCGGCGTCGCCCGAAAATCAACTTTTCCAAATTTGCCCTCGACCTTCTCTCTCCTCGGCTGATTTTAGATATTTTTATGATTTTCTCTCTCTTCAAAATGACTTGATTTCAGCTTTAAATTCCTCTGATCGGCCCTGCCGATCGCACGATCGTTCTGGACGATCAGACCAAATCCACATCGTCCTGGGACGATTTCTCAGGACGATAATTAATTTTCTTGGACGATAAAAACCTCTATTCTCTGACTTGTGCCATCCACAGATCGTCCCGGGACGATCTCAGATCGGCCCGAACGATCCCTACAGGAATCATTCCTGGAACTTCTGGACATAAAACTGGAACAAAAATTGCACTGATCGTCCCGGGACGATCCAGATCGGCCCGGACGATCCTGGAGCAGATTTTGATATTACAGGACACTCCGACATCTGCCAAATGCTGTCCCTCCGACCTCCATCGCCCACCGACTACGGTTCCTCTGATCATTGTTGTCTGCCAACTACAGTCCCTCTGACCATCGTCGTCCGTCGGCAGTCCCTCCGACCTCTAGTGCTCAATTACAATCCTACCAACTAAATGAACATCCCAATATTCTCTTCAAATTAACTCTCAACCCAACTATGTTATATGTTCAATATGATGTACATTGAGCCAATGCCTTCCCCCGAGGATATGTCATCATTTGTAATCAACAACAAGTTCTAATGGATTTATTTCAATTAGGCTATGCCCAATAGTTTTTCTCTCTTTCAGGGGTTTCTACATAAAAATTATAGTTCCTCTTACAAATGTTACACCACTTTCTCTCTTTATCCGTTTGTGTGTCGGATCTTCATACAAACCTAAGCCCTAAACTTCATATCTTTGTACCACCGTGAATGTTCTAGGATGCAACAAGACTATTCCAAAGAAAGCCATCCACACATTTACTCATTTAGTCTACACCCAGCTAATGCTGCCTTGAAATTGACTTAAATTTTACTTCATGTTTTCATGCAAATGTGCTTGTGGCTGCAGGCTGCATAGCTAGTCATTGAAGTTGATGTAGAAGAATTTGGTTGGAAATAATATATCATGACAAGTGAAGTTGTTGGCGCTTAGAAGCAGTGGAAGCAAATCTTCTGAATCTAGCCTTGATAATTCTGAGAAAGTTTCATCATCATGCAGCACTGTAACACTTATTATAATGCCTGTATGACATGACGAAGCATTTGTAATTTGATAATGATATTGGTTCAACAAGCTCTACACTCAATGATACTCTCTACAACTATACTCTGCATATTCAGTCACTACAAAATGTGATTATTTACCTATAGGACAAAAAATTGGTTACTCACTCTATAGGACAAAAGGGCTGAATCACAAGAATAGCCTCAAATTAGATTATTATAAAAAAATATTAGGTGGAAATCTAATGGAGCTAATCTAGTAAAATTCTAAGTATCTAATTAGCTTTCATATATCCATAATGAACTAAAGCCACATTATATTATATCCTTAACTCTTGATCTAGTGTAGCTTAAGGGTTTACCCTTTTAACCCATAGCTTGTCATTGCATTAACCTAATTATTTAACCTAATAGAACTCTAGCCTATAATTAACATATTCTAGTGGATTTAGAGTCATTTTACACTTCATTAGATAAACTAGATGAAAGTTAAGTAACCCAAGTGGTGAATTTTATTAAATTATTTGAAATATTACAAGTCTTTGATGTAGCTTAGATCCCCTAAGGTTTAAAATGTAATTCAAAGAAAAAAAAAACATAAAATAAAGACCAGTGAGCTCATAAAAATAAGGAGTTTAACAGGTATTATATTTAACCCCACCGGGCTTAGGTGAGTTGGTGGGCGTGCTTGGTTGGGAACCCCCCCATCCCAAGTTCGAATATCCTTTCATACGACACACGATTCCTTAAGTGGAGAGAAAAGAACTATGGGTCCTGCACCTGTAGGGTTGGTTGCTCGTAGACTCGCTGAGGGATTAGTGGACATCGCCATACGCGTCACAAGCTGACGTGGCAACAGGCCGATACCCCCGTTATATATATATATATATATATATATATATATATATATATATATATATATATAATTTAACTAGGCATGACCTTTATAGCTCAAATCACCCAAATTTTATAATAATAATATAATTTCTAGAATATACAAAATAAATTCAATAATTCTCAACTCTTTTTTTTTTGTGAGCTTTGTGACTGTTGCTATCGTCCTATTTCTAAAATTTCACCACCTTAGAATTCCTAAAATTCCTTATTCATCATTACAAGCTTTTTAAGACTCCTAAATCAAACTAGATTAACTTAATGTTGATTATGATATGTTAGGTGACTTTAGGTTAATCTATATTAATCTTAGGTGCCCCCAAACTTATAAATTATAGATTGAGGTTTTGTTTGGGACAACTTTCTTGCTGTTTTTTAAAATAATTTTTTAATAAAAAATTAAAATATTTATATTAAAAAATTATTTTAAAAAATAGTAAGAAAGGTGTCCCAATCGAAACCTGAATCTCTTAATTAAATATATCTAAAATTTCTCAAATTTTTATAAAATTCATAAAAGATATTTAAGTTCTTTGAACACTAAGAATTGTTATTTCACTTCAGAGTAAGATGCATTCCTCAATATATTTTACGACATCTTAAAAAATATAGCCCATCTTAGAATGTATAATGCTTATTTATAAGATTCTTCATAACCCTTATAAAAATTAAATTCACTCCTTAAAGAATTTAAATAAAAGTTTCATATCATTAAATACTTAAATGAAAAATACTACTAGTTATAAATTGAATCTCTCTCTAAAACTTAAATTAAAAGACGACAACTTTGTAGTGTGACATCCAAACTTTTATTTGGTCCGGTCACCTAAGGTAGCTCTACGTTCGGACGCGAGTAAAATAGTGACACGTGTTCTCACTATTTACCGCACGGCCCGACAACCCCGACCCGGAAAAGAGAAGGGATTGTTATGTTCACGTGTTGCTAGGTATTGCTCGGTATTGGTCGATTTTGCTCGGCAATAATGAGAAATACCATTCTGTGAAAACCAATACCGAGCAATACTGAGTAATACCAAGCAAAACCGAGTTTTTCTTTGTATTGCTCGATATTGCTCGGTATTGGTCTTCACAAAGCGATATTTTTCATTATTGTCAAGCAATACCTAACAATACTGAGCAATACCCAGCAATGCCGAGCAATACCAAGCAATACGTGAACATAGCAACCCCGGGTCAAGTCGCCAGGCCGCACGGTATTAAGTAAGATCACGTGGCAACATGTTATTGACATACGAACCTAGAGCTACGTCAGATCTCCTGACCTAATAATTGTTCGTGACATCCACATTAATTAGCGCACGCTGGATGTTTTATTAGTTACATTTTTAGACATCTTAAGTTTGGGAGTGATTATATTGCTTTTTTGATGGAGTAGCATATTATTATATTTATTGCATTTCGTGATCCAAGATATCTATCTTGCACATGGCCATGCCTAAAATGGGCAATATGTACGAAATATGTTCTTTTGCGAGTGCTTGCTATGCCTAAGCTATGAATAATCATTACCAAACGGGGAATAAATGCTTCTTGGCACAAAGCTATGCCAAGCTAAAAAAAATAAGTATATATGTGTTTTATACCAACCCTCTATCTTGTGAGAAATTATTCTGTGTAGTCATCGGACCATTTGAAGGCAAATCAGAGCGTGTCACGTCACTAGGTACACAACGATACACAGCACTGATGCATATCATAAAAGTGATGTGGCACGCTCTGATTTGCCTTCGGATGCCTACCAGTGACCACACAACATAATATTTCCTATATTATAGGGAGCAGGGATCTATTATAGTTTTACTTTCTAAAATATAACTTTATTAAGCAAAATCATGTAGGCTTGTGAGGCTTTTTAATGATTAAAAATTTTTATCTAAAATATAAGCAACTAAAATTGATTGTAGAATAAATAATTTTACTATAAACTTAGATGGCCTACTAAGTTAAGCAATGATTTCAAAATTAAATGTGCAAGGTAGTTTCCTTATGGTCTCATATCTATAATGAATTAGTATTAGACTAATTATCCAGTTCATAAAAATGTACTTAATATAATCAGCGGTAATGAATACATATAAATCCTTTGCTTATGATTAGATTTAGGTTCAAGTTACAACCCTATTGATAGTTCTTGAAGTATGTGACAAATAGACGACTTTCTTACTGCTTCTTAAAGCAGCTTTCTAGTATATAAATTTTAATTTTTGTACTAAAAAGTTGCTTCAAGAAGCAATAAAAAAGCAGGACAACTTTCTTATTGTTTTTTTTTCAGATCGTAACTGTAGTTTTTGTTTGGTCACTGCTTTCAATAAATTTTTGTGCTAGAAAGCCGTTTTCTACAAAAAGCTTTAAAAAAAGCTGCTTTCTACATAATAATTTTACAATCACATTTAAAAAAAAAGGGTAAATCTCCCAAATGAGCCTTTAAGATGCTTATAATTACATAAAATTATGAAAAAATAAATGCAAACAATACCCACACATTTTTTTTACAATGTTTGGTATCCAACCTTGCCTATATCCTTACACAGACCACCTCTCTCTATGATTCTACTATTTTAATCTTATTACATTAACATTTACTCCATCCATGGATGGACAAGACCCTTCCAATCAATGCTCTTCCTTAATGAGCAAAAGCTACATGAAAATTTAATTTACAAAAATTTTACAGCTTGCTTACAAGTTATCTAAATCTTAATAAGAAATCAAGAAAAAAAATCAAATAAATAATTTTTGGTTTCACTAACATATTTACTATATATATATATATATATATATATATATTAGAACAACCATGCAACACAACTTAGGCTTCAAAAAGAGATGTTTCACGCGAGTCGTCTGCTAGGGTTTTTCCCTCTTCGCTAGGGCTTTTGCCTTAGCCGCCTTCGCCTCTGTCCCCAATATCCTCGTTTTTCATGGTGAATAAATGGTTGGATCATGGCTTTCTTGAGGGTAAGCAATCCAAATCCTTCAAAGATGTGTTGTCTGGTTCCGTTGATTCGAAGAGTTCCGGATTTTCACGTCTCTACGATTCGGGGTATGCCAGCGTTGTGGTTTTCGGAAGATGAATTTTTGCATCTTGCTAAACCTTTTGAGTTTACTTTGGTGGGGAAATTTCCCCTTAAACGGCCGGTTTTGGATTCAATCCGTAGGTTTTTTTTCAATCTTAAGTTATCCGGTGATTTTTCGGTTACTTTGTTGGATCAATCAAATGTTCTGATCAAGCTTTCAAATGATCTTGACTATGGTAGGATTTTTGCTCAAAATTCCTACTTCGTTTATGACTGTTTCATGAAAGTTATTAAGTGGTCGCCTCTCCTGGACCTTTCGGAGGAGTCGCCGATCGTCCCTATTTGGATTTCCTTTCCGGGTTTGCGTCCTCGCCATTTTTCTTCTCGTATTCTCTTTGGGTTGGGTTCTATTTTTGGTCGCCCGATTCAAACCTATATTGCCACGGCTGTTGGCTCGCGTCCCTCTGTCGCACGTATTCTTGTTGAAATTGATATTTCTAAAACTTATCCTGAATCTGTTTGGCTGGGTCCGGAGAAACTTGGGTATGTTCAAATAGTTGTTTTTGAAGGTGTGCCCAATTTCTATCAGCATTGTAAGGTTGTGGGTCATAAGAAGTCGGAATGTTCTAAGCTATTTCCTAATTTACGTCTGGTTGTGCTCTCGGCTCCACCGTCGGTGGACTCTGTTTCTAATCCCTTAATGAATTCTGGTATCCCTGTTATTTCTTCTATCCCGATTGTTAACTCTGTCCCTCTATGTGATAATAATGTGGTAAATGGTGAAGTTCCTTCGGCTCTACGGGTTTTGAATTGTGATACTATTATTAATGCTGTGGAGGTTGATGCCTTGCCCTCTGTTGAATCTCCGTTTTGTTCTCCTGATGCTATGGGGTCCCCTATTCTGATGGCTTCTTTTGATGGGTTGGGGGTGATGTTTTACCTGGTAATGAGGTTGGGGTGGTTTCGGCTGCCTTTATCACTCCTGTTGGTGTTAATATTAGTAATGTTGTGGATAGTTGCCATGTTGTGGCTGTGATTGATGATTCGGCAGCTCCGTCGCCTGGTGCCGAGGTTTCGTGTAAACCGACTGTGACTGTGGACAATAATGCTGAGTGTGTGCGGGTGGATAAAATGAATGGAAATTCGGTGTGTTCTAATAATTTTGTTGATGTCCCTGTAAATTTGGTCGATACGCATACTATGGTCAATCGTTTGGGTGATAATTCTGGAATCGATATTAGGAACAATGTGGATTGGCTACATGGGTCGTATGAATTTGAATCTGAATCCGACTTTTCGGATTGTTGCTTGGCTTCTTCGGATTTTTGCGGTGGATCTGATCCTAGAAACGACTTTACTCTGGTTCGTGATAGACCTGTTAGCTCGGTTGCTTCTCGTGGGAGATTTCGTGTAAGGGGCCGGAGAAGAAGATAATTTTTATGTATACTGTATTTTGTCCCTTTATTTTTGCGGGATTGGCTTTCTGGTCATTTGGTCGCTTGGGTGGTGCGCTGATTTATGGGGCAATGATGTGGTTGAGGCTCGTGTCCTTGTCGTCGAGCTGGTGGCAACCTTTGGTGTTGTTCTTAGAGTTAGTTGGATATTGGGCGATATCATCACCTTAATGGATGGTCCATGCGAGGCTTCGGGAATGCTGAGAACCTCGGCCGATTACTGAGCCCTCTTTTAATTGTATTTTACTTTCTTTCTTTTTATTTTTGGTCAATTGCTGTTGTAACCGTTTTTGTTTATCTTAATATATTAGTTTTGTTCTAGTGAAAAAAAAACTTAGCCTTCATTTTGGACAACTTTAGACCAATTTTTTTTCCTGTTTCAAGAGATTTTTTTATTAAAAAATAGTTTCATAAAACAATTAAAAAATTATCCCAAACAAAACCTTAACCGTTATACAACTTATTGCTTGCAAATGATCTTGCTCATATAGCTCACAGTTTGGAAAAAAAAAATTCCAGCTCTTAAATAAATTTGAAATGAGAAGTATTAAAAAGAATGAGAATTTGAATAAATTTTCTCAAAATTTTCATACTTCTTTATTCTACAAAACTTCTCTAATCTATAAATGTGTATTTCTCTTCAAAAACTTATTTTAAAAAAAATTTTTTTTTGAAAATTTTCCCAAAAATTATTTGGAATGTTTGTCATGCTTAAAAGCAAATTTACGTATTATTGTTATGTTTTTCAAATCATAGACATAATTTCTATTGTAGCTGTTCTTTTTTTGTTGCTTTAAAGAAAATTCGAAACTGAATTTTATAATAATAATAAAAAAAGTATTTTCCCATAATAATTTTACACCATCTTTACAAAAGCTCCAGTCTGCTCACGCAGAAGAAATTTTTCTGTATGGTCATCGGACCGTCCAGAGGCAAATCGGAATGCACCATGTCATCAAGTACACAACCGTACACAGCACCGATATACTGCAGAAAAGTGATGTAGAGCATCGTTATTCACCTCCAAATGACGTCCGATGACCACACAGAATAATTTCTCCTCACAAAGATCCCAAGCCAAGCTAAGAAATATAATGAAGGTCAAATTTAAATGGAAATTTATATTTTTATAGAATGCATGAATAGCTGGTTCAAAATAAAGGGAATGGAATTAAATGCACTTTATTGGTTGCCTTCTGAAGCTGGTAGCATTTTGACGAGAAAAGCATGCAATATTTAACGAGTCATCTAATCTTGGTGTGAATCAGACTTTAATGCTTGGAGAAAAAAATGGATGTGTAAAACCAACAAAAAGCCGCTCAAATGAATAGGAAATGTGTATGGAAAAAAAGAATTAAATTAATACTAATGAATTAAAGGAAATGAAATTAAATAACAATGAGTACCATAAAATGAAAATTCTGGGAATTACGTAATGCAATCCTTTTAGATATTTTTTAGGGACATGTAGGCCAATTAAGGTTTCATTTGGGAAGACTTTCGTATTGCTTCTTAAAATAATTTTTTAGTACAAATATTAAAACATTTGTAGTAAAAAGCTACTTTAAGAAGCAGTAAAAAACTCATCCCAAATGAAGTCTAAGTCAAACTCACACACTCACATCACATACATAAGACTCCCAAAATCTTTACAATAATTAAAAAAAAAACCATATGAGTTGGCAGCCAAAGCTCCCAACTAGGGGTGCAAACGAGTCGAATCGAGTCGAGTTTAGGCCCTTATTGAGCTCGGCTCGTTAGTTGTAAAGTGAGCTCGACCCGGCTCGCGAGTCATGGGCAGGAATTTTTAAATTTATGCGGGATTTTTAAAATTTAATCAAAATTTTTTTAAAAATATGAAATGTTTAACATTTAAATAAAATTTAGGTGGTTTTTATTAAATTTTGTAATATTTAAATTTAATAAATAAAATAAAATCATTTTAAAAATATTAATATTTATTTGAGCTGGCTCACGAGCTGAGCCGGCTCAAGCTCGTTTAATAAACGGGCTTGAACTATAGCTTGGGCTCGACTTGTGAGCTCGATAAGCTCTGCTCGCGAGCCCATAAACGAGTTGAGCTCGAGCCGGCTCGGCTCACCTACACCCTTACTCCCAACTAACAAACCAAAGAGAGTTGCATATCATTTTGAATGTAACTGATTATTTTCTAAATATCTTATGCATCATTTGGGACATATTTCTTACTATTTTTTATAGCTATTTTTTAGTTCAATAAAATTTAAAACTAAAAAAACAACTTTAAAAAGTAGAAAGAAATTTGCTTCAAACGAAGCTTTAGTTTTAGTTATGTGATAATTTAATTTGATGTTGCTTTAGGGTCCAAAATAATTAAATTCAGACATCAAAATTTGGAATTATTCGGAGTAAATAATTAGAATATCCAAATCTGTATTTATTGTCATCAAAATACGCTAATGCACAGTATGGGATCTTGAGCTTATAAATAAATCCCATTCACTCCATTGATATTGGATAGGGGAATGTCGGTTGGAATGCAACAAATTTATAAGTATTTTAATTTTGAGCTCGTAATAAATGAAATTTTTATATTTCAAAATAGTAAATACTTACAAGGTCGTAATAAATGATTTTTTTAAAAAAATTTAATAGGGATTATCATTATGTTGAGTATTATGTTTCTTACAACCATGTAGGTAATAAGCTCCCCTCTTATCTACGAAATTTTATTTGGTCCGGTCATAGGACGTAGCTCTACGTTCGGCCGCCAGTAGAATCGCTCCACGCATTTTTATTATTTGCCGCGCGCTCCGACAACCCAACCCGGAACAGACTCAAGATTGCTCGGTATTGGTCGATTTTGCTCGGCAATAACAAATACCGAGCAATGCCGAGCAAATACCTAGCAACACCGAGCAAATACCGAGTTGCACCGAGTTTTTTCTAGCAATACCGAGCAAATACCGAGTTGTGCCGAGTTGTAGAAGAACTCGGTACAACTCGGTATTTGCATGATATTGGTCTTCACAGAGCGGTATTTCTTATTTTAGCAAAGCAATACCGAGTAATACCGAGAAAATCACGAACATAGCATTCCCGGGTTCCGGTCCGGGTCAAATCGTCGGGCCGCGTGGTAAAGAGTAAGAGCACGTGGCGACATGTTATTGGCGGCCGAACGTAGCTCTACGTCCGGTCAGAGGATGTAATAATTGTTCCTTATCTACATTGTCTCACTGTTATTTTTACTAATATCGTAATAAAGAAACTCCGTTAAGTATTGGCAAAGATAAAAATCCAGGGTTGAATGAGTTCACCGTCAGAATCATATGATCGAACAATTTCAAAATTCATCGCTTCCTCCATCTTTCAATTTTCCCGATTTCACTTTAATGATTATTTCTGTCATCCCAACAGCTGCTTCTGCCTCTATCCTCATTCATAGAGCTTCCAGTGTCAATATTTGACACGACACGACACGAAAATCCAACCCGGACCCGACCCGATTTCAAGACGGGTCGGATTCCCGGATTCGACCCATTTGAAAAAATAGGCCCGGTTTGGGTTGACCCGACGGGTTGGCTGGTCAACCCGGAAACCAGCTTAGAATGAGCTGCCCGAGGCTGCCTCGGCTACCCACGCTTGCCCGTGGCTGCTTGCGAGGTCGCCAATGCTGCCTGCGCCCTGCCCGAGGTTGCCCGCGCCACATAGCCGCCGCTGCCCGCTCGCGAGTCGCGCCCGCGCTACCCGCGGCCCCGCACGCGCCCGCCTTGCTGGCACGCGCTGCCCGCAGCCCCACACGCACCCGCGCTACCCTGTGCGCCCGCATCCGAGCTCGGGTCCCGTGTCGGGTCGGGTCAACCGGACAACCTGATGGGTCGGGTCCGGGTCCAAGTTTTGACCCGTTGGCCTACCTGGGCCGGGTTAGGGTCGATCCGATTGAATCCGGGTCAGTTCCGGGTTCAGGTGTTCGGGGTTCGACCTGAACCCGACCCATGACCCGAAATTGACACCCTAAATACCAGCTTCAATCTTCATGTAAAGACTTAGGCTTCGTTTGGGACGAATTTTTTACTACTTCTTAAAGCGTAGTTCTAGTACAAAAATATGAATTTTTGTACTAGAACTCCATTTTAAGAAGCGGTAAAAAATCCGTCCCAAACGAAGCCTTAGTTTTTCATGCTATTTATTAATTTTTCTTTTTTTTCTTTTTTTCTTTTTGATTATTCTTGTTGCGGGTTAGAGTATACGCGACGATAGAGTTATAATCCTATGTCTTAGCGTTGTACGTTATCTAGCTCACATACAATAAACACAAGATTTTTTTTTTTGTGGAAAATCTTGGAAAGGGGAAAAATCATGGGGGATGTCCCAGTTGAAAAGGATTTCACTAGAATTGGAGTATATTACAATGGGCTGACTCGTCGTTTAGGGTGATCAGATTATAAATGCCAACCATATGGTTGAAATCTAGTAACAAAATGGGATGAAAGTCCAGCGTCACTTGGTGGACTAGCAAAAGTCCGATCCTACTTAAAAATTCGGGCGTCAGTTGGTAGACTGACAATGGTTTGACAGAACTTCAGCATCAGACGGTGGTCCGGTGGAAGATCAGTATTAGGTGGTGGTCTGACGAAACTCCCAGGTGGTGGTATGGCAGAAGTCTGGGCCTCAAGTAGTGTTCAGACGGAAGTTTGAGGCTCAGGTGATGGTTCTGCAGGAGTATGGGCCTCAAGTGGTGGTCCGACAGAAGCCCGAGCCTCAGGTGGTGGTTCGGCAAAACTCCATGCCTCAGGTGGTGGTCCAGCAGAACTCCGAGCGGTGGTCAATGAGGAGTTAAGGAGAAAGAGCGATCTCCGATCTCTCTCTTGCTCTCTTACTTAGGCCCAGGGTCACCTTTGCAAGAGGAAGGATGGATCTATTTATAGATTTCTAGGAGTGACATAACCCATAAATATGAGAAATATCAAGGGTAAATGGAAAGTGATTTGGATGAACGACTGATGTTGAATCCCTTGATCGTGGACCATTCGTTAGACATTTGAAGATTTTAATGATGTTAGAATTATGTGATCTTGTGCTCGTTGGATTCATCTCGTTGAGCTGCTCGATTCGACTATAAGCATGTCACATTTGAAAACCGTTTAGTAATCCAAATTGTGATTCAAACCCTCCAACAACGCTTCGGGCCCTTGATTTATGCTCATTTGGGCTCAGATTTAGTCAAATTTGATGTTGTTGAGTTCGTATTTCAGAGACACTTAATTCGACTGTAAGTCTGTTGAAATCAGAGTTTGAATGATCCCAATTTTTTTAATTTTGTAAGTTTCCAATTGGATTTTTTCTCGAGATTCGTGACCGACAAGATATTTTTTTGAGGATGTATCAATTCTTATTAATTTCAATTAAATATAAAAAATGATCTCTTAAAATTTAAATACACTATATTTAAAAATAGCTCTAAATATTAGCCACTTGCAATCAAATAATCCTAAGCACCAATGGGCACGCTGCACGCACGCCAACCGCTCCGTCATTCCGTGACGACGTCACAAACCCTAACATCACCCTTACCAAAGCCTCACCGGCCCCCTCCAAAAAATCTGGCCCACCGTTGCCTTTGCCGTTGACTCCCAAAAAGACCGCCGTATGTCCTCAGGCATAACTCCGTGAGAAAAGCACCGACCAGAACGGCACAATCTAAACCGAATCGAAGGGTCAGTTACATTCGAACGGTCACTTCACATAATGGTCACGTTGCTTGAACCTCAAGCACAGTCCTTTTAATAAGCGCCTCCGTCGCCGCTCCTGCTCGTCGTCTTCCCTTCTTCTGCCTGCTTGCTTCTCTGTTTTACCGGCTTCCCGCCATGGGTGATGAAGAAAGGTGGAGCTCTAATGAGGGAGTGAAGAAGGATCCAAGAACCATCGCGAGGAAGTAAGCTTGCCTTCTTACTATTCCCCTTTTCCTTGGCTCGGGATTGGTTCTAGGTTTTACTGTTGCTCGCTGCTCCAATTCTGATAAGCGGTCACTTCACCTCGTTTTCTCCTCAGGTACCAGTTGGATCTCTGTAAAAAGGCAATGGAGGAGAATGTGATAATCTATCTGGGGACTGGGTGTGGGAAGACGCATATCGCCGTACTCCTCATGTATGAGCTCGGCCATCTCATAAGGAAACCAAGCAGCAATATATGCGTCTTCCTGGCGCCCACGGTGCCTCTTGTTCGCCAGGTTCGATTTTATTATTTTTTATTGGCTTATTTGAAATTAGTGGAGCTTGATGTGCATTGCTTATTTGGATAACGACGCAGTTTTGTTATGATTTACTCTTTATGGACCATTATAACATAGGATGGGATGAACATCCACTGTCACACAATTTTAAGTTATTGTGATTAATTACTTATTCACCATGAGAGAGGAGATTATGATGAGATTTCTGTCTTATTATGTTAAGATAATAAATTTTAAATATTTTTCTAATATTTTTTAATTACTATAATTTGATTTTCGTGCGCTTCTAGAAAACATAGTTTTATGCCTTTTATCAGGCAGAGAAAGTTTGTGCTGCTTGTGGTAGAGCATTCATCCAAGTTATGAAATTTTTTAATTGAAAATTTGGGTAGAGCATTCATCCAATTTATGAAATTGTTTACTTTAATGGTGGGTGAGAGCTTAGGAGAACCAACGAAAAAATAGATTCATGGAAATAATGGACGTCATTGTTGATCCATATTGGGTTGATCTATGCAAGGGAATACGAGTGAGGTGGAACATATATTCGAGCAGTAGTTGAGATATCTGACATATAGAGGTACGATACTGCCATTTTGACTGATTCAGATTTGCTAGAAGCTTGTTCATGGAAGTTATCTTTGGTGGTTATGTTTGCAGTCTTATAGGTTGAAAGTCCCACTCTTAATTCCAAGGGAGCTGTCTTGGGAGCAAAAAATTTCTTATTCTATGTTGTTAAGGCTGCTTGTGTCAAATATAAATATGAGTACCCCTTGAAGCCATGGGCTGAAAACCTAGTATAAAGACTTAGCCTTAAGTGAACAATGACCCAACACTTAGATAATTTTTGAGGCTGCCAAGGATCCAACTCTTAGAGGAGTACATTCTACTTGAGAATTTTTCGATCGTATATGTGCCTGCACCATTAGGTTGGACTAAGTTGAGATTCTTTCACCATTAGATCGCTTGCCAATTGTCATTGTCATGACAATACAAAGTCATGATTAAGTTCATTGGCCCAGTCAACTCAGCAGCTTGCTTGAAAAAAAGTACTCTGATAACTTTTGTTTCTTCTACAATGATCATGAGCTCAATACTGAACATTATATTCACTTGAAAGTCTTGCTTGAACATTATTAGAGGATGGAAACCTAAATTTATTCCTTTCCAAGCCACAACAAAATAGGTAAATGAGCCAATCATGGAGCAGTTCACCTGGGGGCAATACAACTTGCTGAAAATTTTCTCTCCATTCATGCTAAGGCCATAGTTTAAACATCCCATTGATCTAGCATACAGTGAGCCAAATCTACAGAGTTAAATCTTTCTTGAGTCTCCTCATGGTTTGCTACATTTACAAATGAGAACCTAACCATCAATCATAATAACTTCAATAATGTTGTGGTTTTTAAGGCCATGATTAATAGGTTAAGGTGTGTAAAATTCTCTTGAACTATGATGACTAACCGAACGTCCTCTTCCTTCTCACGTTTAAGAATGGGGCATCGATCAAGAGAATTTGTGCTTCATGGAGAGCTCACTACTTCTCTAGGGAGGCAAAAAAGTTCTTTAGGCAGTTTACTCTCATAATTATGAGGGAGTGAAAACCATATTATTCATCCATACAAGTTGACTTTATAGATTGAAGGTACAATGCATTTTTTAAGGAGTCCACCTCTAAATTGATTTCGTGCTATTATCTTCACATGTCACCTAGTGGTCAAGTTTTTGACTTGGCTTAGAACTATTGGTGGAATTTCACCATCCTCATTGGATTGAAATATTTTATAATCAAGTATGACATAATAAAATTTATCATAGTGAATAAAAATTTATTTCGTTATGAACTCAATAATAAAGCTTGCATTTTTTATATTTTACCAGAGATTTTTCTTTCATAATATTGATCGGATAGGGTTTATTTTATTCTAGGGTATATGTGATGAGGACATCCAGGAGATTCTGACACGTCTATCAGAGGATACATTGTAGATCGACAGCTACAATTAAGAGTCTTTATTTGTGATGCATTTATGTATTTTTTATTTCATGTTCTGGTTTTACCATTGTACCCCTGAGAGGGATTAGTTAGTGTTGTAGCCCAGAGGGCAATTTAGTCTTTGCGTTTTTTTGTTCCTTGAGACCTATATATGAAGGCCCTAGCTTTGTATTAGGGATGATGATTGTTTAATAAAATTTTCAGCACTTTTTATTTCTCTTTGTTGTGTTATTGAGAGAAGAAAACCCTAAGAGAGGGCCAAGCAATTCCCATCAGTTGCTAGTAGAGTTCGGGCTCGTGGTTTGTATCCGTTTTTATTTTTTTCTCCTTTTCCTTCAACCCCATACCGCCGGCCACCCACACCCTCCCCTTAAATTCTGGCCACACCTCTCCCTCCACCCATACTCGTCGACCTCCTTCACTCTCCACCTCAAGCCACCACCCCCCTCTCCTAGCCTCTCCGCCCTCCCATTCCCCCACTGAATCCAAGTCTAGCCCCTCCCCAAGTCGCCGGCCTACCTAGCCCAAGAGCAAGCCACTGGCCCCTCCTCCACAAGCCATTGTTTTCAAATTCAAATTGCCTCTTAAATACCTTCCTAATTTATCCTATTATTAATTTGGAAAGTCTTTTAATTTGAATTCAAATTAGATTTTAAATTCAAAATCTTTCGTAATTAATAAATCTATTTTAAGAAACCCCCCTAATCGCTCCCAATCTTAAATTAATTGGGATTTAATTCCAAATCCCACATTCATTGCATGTAGACACATTTGTTGAATGTGGACACCCTTCCCCTCTCTCCTTTGGCTACCCCCTACCCCTCTCTCTCTCTCTTAATTAATTCATCCCATTAATGCTCTCAATCAAAGCCCTTCCCATCTAGGTATGCTGCCCCACCTTAGCCCTATTAGAGGAAATTCAAATTTTGAATTATTCCCTCCTTCCCTCCTTGAATTCTGAAATTAAATTTTAGATTTTAAATTGTTTTCCCTTCACTAAATTAAACCTAAAATCTAAAATTAAAGTGGCCCCTCCCCTAGCCTTGGCAAACCACCCCAAACCTCTCCCTCCACCTCTCCTTCTCTTCTCCCTTGCTTCATACATCATCCAAGGAAGAATAAGCACCACTCCGGCTTAAGTCCACTTGAATGGCCGATCCTGAACAAGACCATGGGTTCGTATACGATCATCAAAGATGAGCAGATGTGTTGAGATCGCCCTTCTTCAACCTCAACTTGGAGATCGACCACACCGTCGATGACTACGTTGATCGGATCCTCTTCACTTTGACGACAACCATCAACGAGCATCAAACCTCCGGACAGTGGCAAGTTCTTCAACATCCATCGACTTCTTCCCCTCCAGCAAAGTTCGTTGGGCAATACTGCAGGCGTCTTCTATCTTTCAGTTGCGTCATTAAGTTTGTTGAAATTAATCTTCCGCTAAAACAACCCTCATGAGTGAGAGTGAGGGGAACTCAAGTGCACTTTCTATTTGTTAATCGGTGGATTTTTGTTTCTTGTGCATCTAGCTTTATTATAATTTTGTTGTTATTTTAAATTGTCCTTCTAACCTAGTTTGCAACTGCATACCAACACAAAACAACTAAGAAATCCTATAATCTAATATTGTGAAACATTAATTTTAAAATTAGTAAGCTTAACAATTTTTATTAAATTCCTGCAATTCCTTTTATGTTTCCCATATGTATTAGTCTCTATAGTTAATTACATCTCAAGAATTTATTTTGTGAGAAATTTTTAGATTAAAATAGTGGTGTGTATATTTTCAGCAAAATATTGACTAATATTTTATGTAAATTTTGCAAATTCTTATTAAAGATTTAGTCCTTCAAAATTTTAAGGGAGATTGGATCAACTTAAAATTAGTCTTTTTTAAATGAAGTCAAGGGAGAAAATTAAAGGAATACTTAATTTTGAGAAACTCAGAGATACTCAAACTATCATGCATTGAGTTTTACATTTTAAAAGTGGAAGGTTAGGGCTTACATTCCCACAACACAAGTTGAAGAAAAGATATAGGAAAGTGAGGGCTTACAACATGACTGAAAAGAACATTGGCCTCGAATCTTAGATCGAAGGTGAGAACCATTGATAGTCAGTATTTCCAACTTAAATCTAGTGAAATGTTAGGGATTTATGAACTTGAAACCCCACCTTAAGTTAAATCATTATAGCTTTGGATTTATAATTTTGTTTGGAAAGGACGACCAACTAATCCATCTAAGTACTTTTAAAATCATACATATTTGATCTTAATGCATATACATGATATGTAATTTTATTTTGATTTTAACTTTTAAGAGATATGACTTACAACTTAGCCACTTAAACCAAGATGCTTGATTATGCCGGTATGTAAATGTTGACTCACAGTGCAATTTTTATAAGTCCTATTGCCTAAGTGCTTTTAAAGTCATGCATGTCTGATCTCAATGCATATATAAGATATGCAAAATCATTTAATTTTAGGAGATAAGACTTACAACTTAGTCATTTAAGCTAAGATGCTTGAGTATGTGGATATTCAAATACTGACTCATAATATAATTTTTGTTATCTAGTCATTAATATGAGAGCTTTTATCTACATTCGACTCACTAGATTATGTGATGTAGAACTAAGTATGGATGCAATGATTTTGTAAGCTTTTGCACAACTGTTGATTAGAACTATAATAAAGAAAACTACTAGCAAATAAAATAACAGATTAAAACGTAAGAGGGGGTCACGCCCGCTTAGGCTAAGTCACATATCAAGAGATTTGAAACTTCAAAATAAATTAGAAAATAACATTATGTCAGGATAGTAGTTTCAACAAAATTCCTAGTCTAACAAGGAGATTAGTAAACACATGAGTACACTCAAAGTCCTACGTTTACTAAGCTTAGCAGAAACAGGCGACGGTCGTCCTTCGTGACTACAATCAAACCACAAGAAAAGGTTAGACTTGAGAAACACAAGAGGAGGGAGAGTAGAAAATCTTTGCTAAGGATCGGCAGCAATCTTCCACTCGACGATCTCCAATTGTTCTTCAATAGCTTCCACTAAAGTATCCAAAATACGCTCTATGTAGTCTTCTACCATATGGTCAATCCTCGGGTTGATGTCGAAGAAGGTTGAATGGAGAATGCTTATGAAACCGTGCTCGTCATAGGCAAATCCGTAGTCAGTGTCGGGATCGGCCATTCATGAATGCTAGATGTGGGTTTCTTCCAAAGGTGTAGTATTCTTGAATGTCGTTGAAGAGAAAGAAGTTTCTCTTCAACTTGAGGTAGGGTTGGGGTGAAGGGATCGGCCAAGGGAGAAGAGCAAAGTTTAAGAGTTTTTTTATTTCAGATTTTGAATGAGTAGGTGGAGGGAAAATAACTTGGAAACGAATCCTCAATTAATATCCGTGATTGAAACTAATTGAGGAAGAGAAAGGGGAAGGAGGTGCGGCGGGATTGAGAAGGGAAAGAGCTATATTTCTTACCACAAGGAGAAGCTCACTTATGGAAAGAAATCAAGTAGGTGAAGGCTTGGAAATTTTCGGCCAAGAGAGGGGGTGGGGATTTGGTAATATTCTAAAGTGGAGAATTGAGCTTTAGGAAAGAATTCCTAAACCAATCCCTAAGGGGGGCGGCGACATTAAAGGCCTTGGAAGGAATTGAGGGGAGGGGATTAAATGTTTCCTAATGCGGGTTTAGGAATTAGGAAAGGTTTTAATTGATTCCTCATGAATTTGAAATTCAAATGGGTTTAGATTTAGAAACTTTCATAAAATAAGTTCTTTTAAATTAGGGAAGAAAATTTCAAATTCAAATTGTTTGAATTTTGAAATTGGATCTTCCCAAATCAAGAGTATTTATTTATTGAAAGTATTCAAATAAAGATTTGAATTTTGGATGGAGGGGGAGGGAGTTGAGGCCGGCGGCTTGATGGACTTGAGAGGGGAATTTCGGTGGGTGATGAGGAGGTAGTGGTTCGTTAGATGGTGGTAGGGACGAAATTGAAGTTACCCGATGACGAGTGGAGGTTATAAGGTGGCCGGCGGGCTTGGGGACAAAAGGAGAACGAGATATAAAGAAAGAACCACGAACCTGACCGTCTCCAAGGTTGGTGGGTGATCCGATCTCCCTCACATAGGGATTACTCTCTCAAACGCTCATACGATCTCACAAAGAAATCACAAGGGAAGAAAATTTATCATTCATTCATTCATTAACTTCAAAAGAGAATAAGGAGGGTTATATAAAGCCTCATACAGAGGACTCAATAACAAAAGACCACAATGCCCCTTGGGCTTACACACGACATCCCTTAATAAAATGGTACAACAAGAAACTAAAATAAAGCAAATAAAATGCGACAACAAAATAAGAGAATACATTGAATAAATCAAAAATACAATGACTCAATCGTGGCCGTTGATCGGCGGCCACGCCTCTGATGAACCTTCCAAGATCTGATGTCCCCATCATTATGATATGATGTTCATCAGCTTTACACATTGGTTTTGATGCTGATTTGAATGAGCACTCTTATTTATGAAGAAACAACCAGTTAAATATTAAATTGCAAACTCTTGATGCATAAGATGCTTTGAACTGCATTTTTTAGTTTTAAAG
This sequence comes from Dendrobium nobile, assembly GCA_022539455.1. Taxonomy (NCBI): domain Eukaryota; kingdom Viridiplantae; phylum Streptophyta; class Magnoliopsida; order Asparagales; family Orchidaceae; genus Dendrobium; species Dendrobium nobile. Next base: position 23,378,681 of record CM039729.1, on the reverse strand, counting down.
TATTGACTTATTTTTCGATAAGCCATGTAATTTTTGTTGAAATAAATAATTTTATGATTGATTTTAGATTGCTTATGTTTAATTAATAGAAAATTAAATTTCTCCTTAAAGCCTATCTTATAAAACATTAATGCCATCTCCAAACAAAGCAAGAGAATAAACTTAGGAAAGAAGCATACATTTTTAATGCGCACACGAAGTAAACAAACAATCATATGTATAAAATTCAATCACAGAATACAGACTTTTTATAATTACAACTAGGAAATAAAAAAAATGATAGTTGAGTTGTCTGTTTTATATAACCTCACTGAAATTATTGATTCTCCTTTTGGGTATTCAAGTTCTAACTTCTGATGTATCCATGACTTCACTTTGGGGTTTATCCTTTTGGTTCGTTGTTCATGTAGCCGTGTTCCACAGGCCGTTATGACTTTCTAGATATATTAATTATATTTGAAAAGAAAAAAAAGAATATTCGATCCAGCAATTTAAATGTTAGAAAGTATGTAATATAAATAATTATTATCACACAGATTGCTCAACATTTTTAGTAACAAGATAGCTTCTATCATATTGTTAATGCATACTTAGGGCTTTTAAGCCGCACCTGTAAACAAACTTTGTTTGATGATAATAATTTAATTATTTATCCTCTTTTTAGGCATGATCACCTATATGAAAAAAACAAATATTAGCACTTAAGGGCAAGCGTTCATAACACAAATAATTTAATGTACATGACACCAAGCATCACAAACACATCCGTAGAAAAGAAAAACAAATCCAGTTCTAAGATGGCTAGGGGCTGTGCATCTAGTATATGTTGTCTTGTGTGGCTGTCACACTACGATGGATGTTTTGTTTTATTGTCGAATATGAAGAGATTTAAATTTTAATCTATGGATGATTTCACTTTAAGTTGTTTGTAATTTTAATTTTAATTTGATTTTGAAAGGTGTTTCATATTTTTAAAGGGTTATGAACTCATGGATTGACCATTTTGCTTGCTTTGAACTAAGCCGGTCACTCATAATGTCTTAAGATGCAAAGATGTAAATATTTTGTCTTTTAGGTTTGAATGACACATCTTTGCATTAAAATAAACCTAGGTAATTTTTATGTATTTTAGTAAATTTTTTTAGCTTTTGGATATGAAAGAATTATTTGCGTGATAAGGGTTTAATTTAGAATTTTGTGAAATTCACCTAACTTGTTAAGGTGAATTTTAGGAAGAAGAAGGCTTCTAAAGAGATATAGAAGCTTGAATTCTAATCGTTATGATTGGGTGAAATCAGTTATTTTGGTTAAGTGATAAAAATATAGAGTTTGGGTCTAGATTGAAAGGTCAATCAAATTGATTGGGTTAAGTAGGTGAGCTTTAACTTTGAGGCCAAAGGGAGAATGTTCCTATTTAATTTTGGTCCAAAAGGAAGAGCTAAGGCTTAGGAGCCTAGACTTGGAAGATCATATAGCTTTTGGGCCAAAGGAGAAGGGATTTAACTTTATAACTTTTGAGCTTAGGGTTTGTAGAGTTTACCATTTCTTTGAGGCTAAGGAAGGTAGAGTGTAACCTAGTGCTTTGAGCCTGATTTTAAGGGGTTTTCTATGGGTTTTGGGTCCATAGAGATGATATATGATTTGTAACTTTGAGGTTACAAATCAAGAACGAATCATTGATTTTTTTGGATTAATATTCATTTGCTCAACATGGGATGAGTAAATGTGGGAGGCTATGACTCAGGTCTTATCCCTAAGGTTAGACCATTGATTGATTTTAGCTCAACAAATAAGTCAACGAGACTTAGGCTTTATCCCTAAGGGTTCTTCATACTCTCTTGAACTTTTTAGAGGTTATTTGAAAACTTCCATGTGAATTCGAAGGAGCACCAAGTAAAGAGGATGCTGGCTAGGATAGTTCAAGTTGAATTTGTTCAACTTGAATGAGGACGACTCTAAGGTTTGTTTGAGGGTATGATATCTCCTAAGAGGTCTTAGGGTTCATGCAACGAGGTGCTTGAAGCTTTGGGGAGCTCCAAAACACCATGCATGGAATGAAAGAGAACTCCTAAAGAAAATTCATATTTTTTTATAAATGTTTTGGATTCTTTAAATAGTAATGGTCACTTCTATAACTTTGGAAGAGGGTCTTAAATAAGTTTTGTCATAATTTAACAATTTCAAAGCACATAGAGGGGGGTATGAGGAATTTTTAGGAGTTTATAAAATGCTTTGGTTGTTTATCATCTCAATTAGCCATCTAATTTGAAAAATACATAAATAAGCTTAAGTAATCCCAAAATGAGATGGAGTGCAACTTATGGAACTTTGAGGGCCCAAAGAATACCCCAAATTAGTTTCATAAATACTTGGAATTAAATCAACATATTTATGATTTTTCAAATTCAAGACAGTGAGGACCCTAGTGAAAGAGGCCTACAATACTATTTAGATTAATTTTGTTACATCCTAAATCCTAAGTATGATACAACTTGCTTTGGTCAAGTGCGTAGCTATTGGATTTGGATATGATGGCTATAAAAACCTAAGGTTCATCGTAAGTGAATGATTTAGATGTAATATGAACGCATTTCATGCAATGGAGAGTCATTGGACATGAGTCCAATCACTCGACGTTCGTTGCCGTCCACTTTGGGCTCTCAAATGAGGGCAACCCATTAGAAATCATCGGATTTACATGATTTATGAAGAGGACATGGCAACCCATTAGAAATCATCGGTTTTACACAATTTATGAAGAGGACAACGAAGGTATGGAGATTTGAGAGCATGAATGAAGCTTCTACATGGACCTAGGGTTACAAGATCATCATATACAATCACAACGGCATATTGGCTAGGTTTTCTAAGTTTTTTGAATTTTACCTCAACGAAGCTAGTATTTGATGGTGATCGGCCATAGTGCCTTTGATTAAAAGAGATGAGGACAATTGAAAGGAGGAGAATGCTATTTAGGTTGCTAGGGATGTTGATTTCATCGCCACCTTGCAGGAGTTGGTGTTGGAAGAGGAGCGAGGGTTTTCAGGCCATAGACCACTAAGGGGAAGGAGAGGGAAGTTTCAATGTAAGCAATTGACCTTGCTTTATATTTTCCTTCAACTTTTAACGTGGTGCTTCTCTTGACCGTGGGAAAGGAAACCACAATAGCCAGCTCTTGATTTCTCCTTGGCCGACAACCTTAATGAACTTAAGAAAACCCTCCATGCTGTACACAAAAAGAGCTCTCGGTTCTCTCTTTTAGTCAAAGAAAGAAGCTACATCCAATCACCTCTTTCATTTTAGCAAGCTGCACCTGCCAACGAACTTCCTAGGTTGGTCGTTTCTCTATACTTCTCCATCAAACCTCTCAATAAATGCATAGCTTCCATTAGAGACCTCCTGGGCATGAATCCAAATTGATTTTGAGAAACATTAGTATTTCGCCACAACCTATGCTCCATAATTCTCTTCCATAGTTTTATAGTATGACACATTAACTTAATTCATCTATAATTCACACAATCTTTTGTGTCACATTTATTCTTAAAACTATGAATCAAGACACTCATTGTCCACTCATCTGACATCTTTTTAGTCTTCAAAATAATATTAAAATGTTTAGTAAGCCAAGAAATTCCTTCCTCTTCTAAGCATTTCCACACCTCTATAGGGATATCATCAGGTCCAACAGCTTTTTCACACTTCATTTTTTTTAAAGCCTCTCTAACTTCAATTTTACTAATATGCCGATAAAAACAAAAAAAAAATATTTTCATTTAAGGTGCTAATGTCACTAAAGTCAATCATATTCTCATAATCTTCATTGAAGAGTTTATAAAAATATCTCATTGACCTTTATTGAATATTTTCTTCTAATAAAAGCACTTCTTGATCTTCATCCTTAATACACTTCGCTTGAACTAAATCCTTACTATTATCTGTTTATTTGGCTAAGTTATACATATATCTTTTGCCCTCCTTTGCATCTAAACTATTATATAAATAATTAAAAGCTAAAATCTTTGCATCGCATATTGCTTTCTTACATATTGCTTTCTTAAATTCCTTACTGGTCTCTTTATATCTTTCCCAATTATCAAAATTTTTACATATAAATAAATTTTAATAACAAATCTTCTTATTTTTTAATCTTTCCTCATATATTTTGATTCCGCCCTCAACTATTTTTACTGTTAGGTGCTTTTCCCTTTGATAATCCAGACACATCTTTTGCAACATTATTAATATCACTAGCTGCTTTTTCCCACATAACATTAGCTTTCTTATGCACAGACATTCTATGTGCTTTAAATGAATATAACACCTATGCCGAGCCGTTCGAACAAACTAAGTAAACTTACAGTTACTAACCAAAGCTAAGAAAAAATAGGGATTACATAAGCAAGAAATGGAAGCCATTCTCACATCAGAAATTTGCTTTGAGGAAGAAGAAGAAGAACAAACAAATCATGTCGCCGAAACTAGAGTTGCAGGATTAGATGTCGTTATTGAAAGAAATGGGAAAAAATATACCTAAGTTCTTTCTTGAGGGAGAAGATAGAATGAGAAATAGGATAAACAATAAAAAAATACTTGAAGAAGCGTTGGATGGCGGAGGTGGAGCTGTGGGATATGGTGGCATGTAGAAATCATAATACCCAAGTTTGGGGTTTGTGGCCTGCCTTGGTGCTCACTGGAACAAATACGAGAAACTCTTCGTGCGAACACTCTTAGTCTACCCATTCCGCATATTCAACCCGCTAAATTTATTTGACACGGACTTTCTATTCCATCTCCGCTGTTATTTGAGCTGCTCGATGGGTTATCAAGTTGAGCAGCCTCTTGATCGATCTCGAGCTCGATTACTTCACAAGCTTGAGAATCTGCTTGAACTCGAGCTTGCAGCTCGATAAGCTTGACTCATGAGCTCGTTATCGAGTCAATCTCGAGTACACTCGCGAGCCGGCTTGACTTCTTTTCACCCCTTAGTGGAACCACCCAAATTTTGTCCAAGATTCTTAGTCCTTATGTGGTGATCAGACCTATTGCTTCCTAATCAAATCTATAGCTAATTGAAGTAATAGGAAAATCATTCCAAAGTTTTCCATATGAAAAAATAAATTAAATGTTGATAATTCAAATATTTTAAACCAAGGTTTAAAATTGCGTAAATAAGCCTTGAGATTTTTTTCGTTCGTGAGGCGAGGTGTAAGCCTCACGGATGCAAAATTGCGTAAATGAGAATTTAAAGGTTTTAGCAGGTAAATAATAGCAAGTTTCTATCATATAATAAAAACATCTAAATGACATGTGAAATTAGTGGAAAGTAAGAAAATAGATGTAATAAAATCATGTCCCAAAGTACAAAACTACAAAATATTAGTCTATCAAAACTCCCAAAGTACAATTAAGAAAGAACATATAAAATCCAATCATATCCCATCACTAAATGGTTCTTCAAGGGAATATTCTTCTCCAATTGTATCTATGAATGTCATATCTTCTCCAATTACATTTCAAATACACATAAGTCTTCTCACCGCCGCCTATGTCAACTTATACACTGTATTTCCAAGAAGGATCCCTCCGCAATGACGTATTAGACTTTTTCTTTCCCTTAACCATATTTCCTAAAGGAAAAAAAAGCAAAATAAAACAAAAACACTCAAAAAATTTAAAACCCTAGCTTTCCTATAAGTTGAAAAATCATACCCTAAACTTTAAAAAACTCTAAGAACTAATCAAGAAAAGATGTAGAGGGGTGGCAGGAAATAAAGGGTTCACCGGTGAGCGGCGGTGTCGGCGGGAGAGGCGCTGGAGACATGCGGGAGATCCAGCTTCGGGAGCTTGCGGGATCGGGAACGGCAGCTTGCTATCGGGTTCGGGATGCTTGCGATTTGTCTTGGACCGGTAGAAGGGAGAGGCTATTTTCATATTTGTTTTAATTGAGTGGGACCCTCTCTATGAGGCGCACGCCTCAAGCAAAATTGTGCAATAGCGCACTTGAGGCGCGCCTCACTCAGCTTGAGGCGTACACCCCAGCGAAGGCCAAAATTGCGTAGGCCTCAAGGCGTTTTTGGTCCAAATTGCGCAGAGGCGCGCCTCTCATTGCGCAATTTTAAACTATGTTTTAAAGTGAAATTTTGAATTTTAAGGTTGATTTTTATTATATATTTTTTGGAGTTCCATACCAAGCGCTTTATTGATTCTTTTTTGATGATGCCATGATGGTATCTTAGCTCTTGATCTTCTGTTGAACACTTAATCTTGAACTTGTTGTGGGGTCTTCAAAATTAACTAGATGTTCTCCAACACTTGGAACTCCACGTGGGAAATTTTTATGGTTGACTAGGATGACATTCATGCTTTTCAGCAGGGTAGGCAAAGCTATACATTGAGCTTGTCAAGGTAGTGGCTGTTGATTGGGTCATGAGCCATTGGCGATCAAGGTGATTCTTTTGTAAGGTAATGGGACCACCTGATTGGCACACAAAACGGATTTGATGCTCCACTTTCTTGTGGAGGTCCCAAAGAAGTGTCATATTTGTTATTTTCTCCTTGGGTTGGTTGTTTTCTAGGGCTGGATTGATTGGAGAGGCCCAAGTAGTTTACTTTGTTGAATTTATTGGAATTATGTATATTTCTATAATTTGATAAAATACATTTTATATAAAATGTTTTTTGGTGATGACTCATGTTCTATATGTTTCAAAATTTTGGCTAATCATACAATTCAACGAGGAAGAAAATTTAAAACTCTTTTTGTTAATATGAGAGTGCTGGTTAGAGTTAGAAGGTAGCCATTGGAAAAATAGCTAGCAATTCAAAATGACCTATAGCTAAATTTGAAATATTTTCAAAAGGATGCAACTCATGACAATATGATGCATTCATGTTTTTAGTTTATTTTGTTTTGATGTAATTTGGACAATATTAGTTGTGTTTTATGTTTTTTAAGCTATCCAATGATGGAAAGCATCCAATGATCATGGTAGGAAGTGCTTGGGCATGGCAAGGCTTGGGTTTGCTTCCTCGTTCTTGGGCTGCTTGTTATTCTCGGTTTGGGGTCTTGGCTGTTCTCGGGTGGGCTTTGGTTGCTTGGTTTTGAACTAAAATAGTTGGGTTTTACTTGGTGCTAGCTCATTAATGCTTGAGCTGAGGTTTAGCTCATTATTTGGTGGTATAATTGCACTTCCTAGCTCATAAATTCATAAAGGTATGTGGAGTGGATCTTGTTTCTTCCTCTTCTTGAGCTCTTGGAAGTTGTTTGTTGGCTGATTTTTGGAGACATTTGCCGGAGGAGTTTGGTTGGACGTTGGACCCTTTTGTTGTGGTGGACCCTCGGTTTCCAAGCCTAAGCATTTTTTCATATATTTCATACTTTTTCGTTGCATGTGAGGAAACCGCTTGCCGGTTGTTCTGAGGATAGCATTTTTATGTTATAATTTTGTTTCGTTTGATTTGGCTTTTCGTTTTTTTGGATGTTTGATTGGATGTTTGTAAGTTAAAGTGAATCGAGTTTAGTTTTAATGTCCTTGTGTTCTCCATCTTGGCTTTTCTTTCTAGTTTTGCTTACATCAGGTTTGGTATCAGAGTGAGTTAGAATATTCTTGGTTGGTGAGTCTTTTTCTTTTGAAATCTAAGATGGCTAATAATCAGGGGGATTGGCAAAATATGATGCAATAGTTAGTGGACTTGTAAAATCAGATGAATGAAATGGTTAACACTCTTGCTAATCTAAACGTTAACCAACATAACGTCTAAACATCTGAAAGCGAAGAAGAAGTTCCTAGGAACCAAAATATGCGACAAAGAAATTGGGATTATGGGATTAAAATAGATATTCACAACTTCGAGGGGAAATTACAACCTGATCTATCTCTTGAATGGATTAAAAAAATGGATCAATTCTTTAATTGGAAAGAAATTCCTGAAAATAGAAAAGTAAAATTTGCAAGTTTAAAACTTACTGGTTATGCTCTTACGTGGTAGAAGAATTTACAAAACAATATGCAAAGAAATGGGAAAGAGAAAATACAAAACTAGGAACGAATGAAAGAAAAAATGAGAGGAAAATTCTTACCATCTGATCACGCACGAATACTCTTTCAAGAATTTAATAATTTGCGACAAGGAAATCAATCTGTTGAAGAATACATTGAAATGTTTTATAAACATCAATCGAGAAATGTCTTAGATGAATTTGAAGAAAAAATTGTCTCAAGGTATATCAACGGTCTTAAGCGGACAATCAAAGATCAACTGAATCTGCATCATGTTATTAAAATTGACGAGGCTTATCGTATGACATTAAAACTTGAAAAGCAATATCAAAGGGAAAGGGGTCACAACAAGATAACGGAAACATATAAACGGCAATCAACTGGCGGGGTTAAAAATCAATCTCAAACTTCTGTGGGAACATCGGGTGTGAAAGTTAAGTTTTTTGAAAATCAAAATGTGGATAAATGAAAGGGAATTATGGGGTCTAAATCTTCTGAACAATCTAGATTAATTGGGCCATGCTACAAATGTGGGCTTTATGGTCATCTTTCTGCGGCTTGTAGAAAAAATAACCCACCAAGAAACAATTTCTTTGAAAACGATGGAGAGATAGAGGAAGAAGAAGAAAATGAATCTGAACCTGAAAATGACATTGAATTAGATAAAGTTGATGTTGAGGGAGATGAAGGTGAAGAGCTTTTGGTAATACGACAAGTCTTAACAACTAAAATTGACAATGGGGATAGATGGCTTAGGAGAAACATTTTCAAGACAGCTTGCACGATCGAAGGAAAAATTTGCACTCTTATGATAGATAGTGGGAGCTCTGGAAACTTTGTTTCTCAAAAAATGGTTGACAAGCTTAAGATAAAATCCAAACCACTTGCCAAATCTTATGAAATCTCTTGGTTTAAGGAGGGGGGGGGGGGGGGGGGGTGAGGTTCCAATCACAAAACAATGTGTTATTAATTTAACAATTGGGAGTTCTTTTAAGGTTCCAATCTTATAAAATTGTCGTGCCTCTTGAAGTCTGTCACATTTGTTGGGTTGACCTTGTCAATTTGATCACAAAACCATTCACAACGGTGAAAAGAACACTTATACTTTGATTCAAAATAATAAAGAGTTCACTCTCTATCCTCAAAAACATGTGTCTGATTCGCCTGCTAAAAATAACAAGGTTGCCAAAATAAACACTCTTGAACTGCTTTTAAATGCAAATGATTTGAAACATTCTGAGGTAGCTTACTTGGTTTTGGGAAAGGAAACTGATTATATTCTTCAAATTCCAAAAGAAATTCGGCCTTTAATTGATGAGTTTTCTGATATATCACCTGAGGAATTGCCTATGGGGTTGCCACCGATGAGAGATATTCAACATCATATTGATTTAATACCTGAAGCCACTTTGCCTAACCTTCCTCTTTACAGGATGAGTCCAACTGAGCATGCTGAACTTTTTAAGTAACTGACTGATTTGTTAGAAAATGGTTTGATTAAAGAAAGCTTAAGTCCCTGTGTTGTGCCTGCTTTATTAACTCCTAAAAAGATGGAACGTGGAGAATGTTGTGTGCTGATTTTTGGAAAGAAACCCCGAGGGTTTTCTTGGATAGCTTGCGAGCTATATGCCTTATCTTCCTCTTTTTGTCTAGGAAAGCTTGCGAGCTTCTCCTCCATTTCTTCTTGGCTTCTAATCTATTTCTTCTATCCGCAAGTGACCACCCCACCTGTATCATTCTTCTTGAAGAAAGGCAAAGCTTCTTTAGGTGTCTTTATTGTGTTGTTTGTAAGAGTCTTTCATCTTATAAAAAGTTATATTTTGTTATTTTTTTGTTTAGTTTTGAGTATTTCATGTAACTTTTTATTATCCTAGGAAGAGTTCCATTTGCTTGCAAAAATTTGGGGCTTTTTTCAAATTTTTGCCTGCATCACAATAATAAAATTTCAATGACTTATAATACTTGTGGGGCCTACACAAAACTGCTTGAAATGGTAGATTATGATGAGCACAATGAGGATGACATGTTTAATGTGATATGGTATTTGGAAGCTTTAATATTTTTTCTTTATGGAACCTTGAGCAATCATTCCTCTCTATAATTTTTTTGCAGAAGTAGAGATTGCATTGGTTGTTTTCACATTCTATGGTTGAAGACTCTTATGCATCTCTTTCCCTAGAATGCAGCTTGTAGGGTTGTAAATATGGAATAGTGTCATTATTTGATCCTTGTTATTCTTGTCATTTATTACCATGAATTATATTATTGTTGTAATTTGATTCTTCACGGGTCATTTGCATGTTACGTTTCAATATTTTTTACAGCATTTTATAAATTTGGGATATGTATATTACTTATTTTTGCTATTTCAAGGCGTTTATACAGATGCAAATTTAATGCTGAAACCTTTTATGGAAGCTCTGAAATTTTCATTTTGCAGCAAGCCATGGTCATAGAGAATTCAACTGATTTTAAAGTTCAGAACTATGTTGGGAAACGCAAGCATTTGAAGGATCACAATGAGTGGAACAAGGAAATTGAACAAATAGAGGCCAGTTTCTTTTGTCCTTATTTCCTAGAAATAAATAAATAAATAAATAAATAAATAAATAAACATATAATTCTGTTATAAATTTGATTTTAACTTGAGAGTAAAAATTCATAGTAGTATAGCCTAGTTTTTGGCCGGTTTGTAACATAAGCATGGAGCACGTAATAGAATGTCAACTTCCAGTTGGAATTTATTGCTGTTCACCACTTCTAGAATTTAAACTGGGTACCATAGGTTGCTTTAGCTTTCAATCTTTGGATCAAATATGTCTCTGCTACTTATTATTTTTGGAATAGCTATGTTGGTATTATAGAGTCAAATTTATCATCTGAGTAACAATATTTATCAAATGTGTATATTTGTGTTGATGAAAAGTTATTTTTGGAATCGAGTAGCTAAATTGCAATTATTCATTTAGTGATGTCATAATTCCAAATTGATCTAAGTTGAAATTGTGGATACAATGGCTGCGCATGGCCTGGCTTTTACTGCCCCTTTAAATTGAGAGGTGGAAAAAGTGTGTGCTCAATCTGATTTCTCATCTTCTCCATTCAGTTCATGTTTTTTACATTTTTGTTATGCCTAAACTTATGAGGTTTTACCCAGAAATAAGAAGCTTCAGCCAGAAATGTGTTATTTCACCCAAAAGAAGATACTTCGATTGTTAGTTTATACAGGTTATTTATCCAAAAATAAGATAGTTCAGATAGCTTTATACAGACGTTAATTAATAATAAATATGGCTAGACTACTCTGTGCAATATCTTATTTTTAGACGTTAATTAATTATAAATATGGCTAGACTAACTTTTGTATCTTTTGCTACGGCTTTTGGATGTTTTGGATGTTACAACATTTTTGTAGTTTTGTTTACCATGCAGGTTCTCGTCATGACCCCTCAAATTCTACTTCACAATTTGAGGCATTGTTTTATCCGGATGGAATTAATTGCTCTTTTGATCTTCGATGAATGCCATCATGCGCAAGCACATACAAGGCATCCTTATGCACAGATCATGAAGGTGATTTCACTTTATAATTTAAGATAATGGAACCCCTTTCGGTAGGCTCGTTTTATCCTATTTAATCTAATCCTACTTTCTGGAATTGTTCAGGAGTTCTATGAAACTAACTCTACTAAGCGTCCTCGGATATTTGGCATGACAGCATCTCCTATCATTGGCAAAGGTCATTTTGGCTCTTCAAATCTTATGCATTTTCTTGAAATTTATATTTATCAATAGCTAGTAATAATTCATTTGTGTTGTTAAATTATTCTACATTGGGGTACTATTGCATGAACTTACGTTTCTATTATTCAATCCTAATTTTACAAAGTATTTTAGTCAAAACTTGTGCGCTTCATAGCTTATGCTATAGTTAGAAGTACTGTATTTTCTGTATACCATTTTAGGAGGTCAATGATAAATTGTGTTGGTTTCCATAGCGTTGCAATAATGAATTTTGTAGATGAGTATTGTTAGATGCTTTGTGCATCTTTGCATGTCGTTTTTTACTTTATTGGTACATACATAAGCACACATACAAACTGGCTATTTACATACTAAAATACCTAATTAATCACATGCATATACTAGCATTATACTGTACCTATGCAGGATACATGCATATTCACTAATGCATGAGATCAAAACATGTAACTTGAGTGGTTTTATTGTTGAACTGGCCTAAACTTCTTTGCAAATCTCATTTAATCAACCAATGAACTAATTTCCCGCCTTTTCTAACGTAAGAAAATGTTGTGATATGACTCCAGTTGGCAGTTGAACTAAAGTAAAAGTTTTCTTTAATATTCTTAGGACATTATGGTTGGGCAGGGTAGTTTGGTTGACTTAATATAACCCCAATGTAAATCACATGTTATTGTTGCTCTTGTTGATTTGGTATGCCTATATGAAATTATTTTCATGCCAAAGTTAATGACGAGGACATCAGATTTCGACACGTGTACCATCGCCGGAGACGCAAATCGACGGCTACGATCCAGAGCCTTTATTTCTGATTTACTTTTATTTTATTTATGCTTGTAATTTTATTTTCCTAGTTTGCCCCAGTGGGCATTGAGTCACTTATGTAGCCCTAAGGGCATTTGTGTCATTTTAGTTTTATTTTTATCATAGCCTATTTATAAGAGGCCCATGCAATGTATGAGTGAGTTGCTAATGAATGAAATTTCTCTTTTGATCTCTTTGTGAGTTCATGAACTTTCCAAGATCTCTTTGTGAGTTATTGAGGGAGTGGCGCTTGTAGATCTCTTTGTGAGTTTTATGGAAGGCGTTGCTCGAGGTTTGTAGATCCGGATTTTCTTTTCCCTAAACCCAATTCATTTCTTCCCTACCTAACCAAAACTCTCTTCCTCCCAAATTCCCTTCCACCGGCCCCCATAAGTCCACCGCCGGCCACCCCAGGCCGATCCCGCCACCGGCGGCTCTGCCAGCCTCCCCAGTCGTCTGTCATCCCACCGGCTCTAAGCCCCCAACATTACCGCCGGCCCCGTGGATCCTCCCTCTTGTTTGAATTTCAAATCTCTTGTTTTACTCACTTTCCTAATTAGTTTCTCTCCAATTAAGAAAGTCAATTAAGAGGATTAAAGCCTATTTTGAAATTCAAATTTGTTTCCCTCTCATATTAAACCTATTTGGGGAAGTTACTTAAAATATAATCAAATTTGAAATTAAAATTCAGATTTGATTCAGTTTTATTTACTTAAACGTGGGCCCCATTTTCTTAACTCCTAAGCTTTCTCCCCCCCTATGGCCGGCCCCTTAATGGGCTTTTCTCTCTCCCCAAATTAAATTAAGAGCTCCACTAATTCAGCCCCAAATCCCTTCCTATTGCCGCCCCGCTCTCCACCTGGATTAATTTGAATTCGCAAATTAAATTCCTCCCCAAACCATCAAAATCTGAAACTATTTCATATTTTCTGCAATTACCTTTTGGCCTCCCATCCTAGCCGATCCCCTCCAAGTCTTCACGCCGGCCCTTCGCCCTCCTCCCTCCAAGCCGCCACTTCCACTTCCCCCCTCTTTCCATTGGGACTCCATCTCCCAGTAAGGATGCATGGCGGATCCGAAAATTGATCACGGCTTCGCATACACCGAACAAGGAGAAATCGACATCTTCCTTTCCCCCTTCTACGAGCCGGATTGGGAGTACGACTTCACCGTAGAACGTTACGTCAATCGTATCGTTTACTGCCTTGCCGGAACCATTGAACTTCAACGACCAAGGACTTTGTGGATTCTTCTCGGAGGCCCACCCGCTTCCCCAACTCCCGCTTCTTCCCTGACGATTAGTCCCCTCGGCATCACTTGTGTGATAGTGGCATCTCTAAGTGTGCTTGCAATCCTCCTCCGCTAGCTTCCACCTTCAAGAGTTGAGTGAAGAAGCTCTAGGTGAAGGATCTAGATTTTAAATTTGAGGCTTTGTTATATTTGCTATTTGCATTATCTATTAATGTTAGTTGTTATTTTGCAAAGTTCTAGTAATCTCAAAGTGTAATCTTTTTCTATTGCTTACTCTTTCATGATATCTTCTTAAACTTCCACTTGAGTAAACTAGATTTTATTGGTAGTACGCAAAGTTGATAACTTTTATTAATCTCTTAATTGCAATTCTTGTCATCGCATTTAGTTTCACATCATATTTGATATCAGAGCCTGGCTAGCATGCATTCCATGTGCTAGATGCATCCTAGGAGTCTACTTAACTATCCCTTAGCTTGTTTCCATGCATACCATTGCTTAATTAAGTTTATTTCACTGTTTTTCCTTGCTGCCCATTAAATTCCGGCACCATTTACATCACTTTAATTAAGTTTATGTCATTTTTTAAGTGCTGTCTTTGTCACAATAACATCCCTAGTTGTCTAGGTTACTTAAACAATCATTATGGCTTGCTGTACAGAAAATTCTGCAGCATTTAGAGGACTTTTGGTGATCCCAACCTTGTGTTTAGGTGCTGTCCACACTCTAGAAACTGTTAGACCGGTCCAGGCGGGACCGGTTCACGGGCGCGAACAGGCAGGATCTCCGCCTCCTGCGGAGATCGGGCGGGCCGACAGCTCAAACAGAGCGTTTTAGGAAGGATTTTTGGGGGGTTTCAGAGAGAAATTTGAATGTAGGGACTGTTTAGGGAATTCCTTTTGATTTGTATGCATTAAATAGTTGATTTTGCTAGGGTTTGAGTATCTTGTTTGGGCTGAAATTTGAGATCTCTTAGATTTAGGTTTCTTTGGGCTCTAGCGGCGTCTAGAGATTTGGGAGAGATCGATCCTCCTCTCGAATTGAGGATCAATTGTATCTTTGCTATTTTCCTTGCATCTACTAGTAAAATACAAGTTTTTCTCTGTTTTTCTTCAATTTTTCCACTGTTTTTACTGTTTTCCTGCTCCGGACAGCAGTTTGCTTGGAGAGCTGTTGTAAAAGTGAATAGGAAATACTTGATTTTAAGTATTTCCTATCAAATTGGTATCAGAGCATCGTTTTTGGGACCGTTGGCGGCTGAAATCCTGAAATTTCAGCAGGAGTTTCGTTTCTGGAAAAAAGATCTTCGTGAATCTTGAGAAGAACGATGGCCGGAAAGAAGTTTGACGTCTTGGAAGGCGAAGTCGGCCAATTGAAAGCCGATTTGGAGGAAAGATTCTTCAACCTTCAAAATCAAATCACCTTCAGCAATGAAAGGTTGGAGGGGAAGTTCACCGCAATGGAGGAAATGTTGAAGAAACTACTTGAGGTGAAAACCAATTCGGCGACATCGAAAGTAAGAGAGACCGCCGACGGCCATGGCATGGGAGGAAATCCGAACCCCTTGCGGGGGAGGAGAAATTCGGAGGTGGAGATCCTAGAGGAAGAGAACGACATGCCTCCGCTAGAGCCCCTTTCGAGGGAAGAGATGAGTATGGGATATGACAGAAGGGGGGCTAATTTTGGTGGGAGGAGAGATGGATTTCATCGCCGAGGTGCTGAATTCGAAACGAGGGGGTGATTTTGAAGGAAGAAGAGAGGAACGTCATCGTCGAGATGCTGAATTTGAAGGTATTCAGCGTCGAGGTGATGATGTTGAAGGGAGGAGAGGTGAGTATGAAGAGGGGTTAGAGTATATTCGTCGGAGGGACGATCGGGACAATTGGGGAACGCCTCCTCTGAGGGGAATGAGAGGCTATGGAGGATACCAGGGAGATCCCATGGTGAGGAAATTGAAGATGCCCGTTTTCGAGGGGGAAGACGGCCATGGCTGGATCTATAAGGTGGAGCGTTACTTTGCTGTCAATGGGTTGACAGATGATGAGAAGCTGATGGCGGCAGGATTGTGTCTGGAAGGAAAGGCTTTGTCATGGTATCAGTGGCGTGATAGAAGGGAGCCTATCAGGAACTGGAGGGAATTCAAAAACTGCATAATAGAACGTTTCCAAACCGATCGGGGAGGAGATTTTTATGAGCAATTCTTTGCTCTGGTGCAGGAGGGATCAGTAGCAGACTACCGTGAGCGGTTCGAGCACCTGGCTAGTAGGGTGGAGCGATTATCAGATAGCGTATTAGAGGGGAACTTCATGAAGGGGTTGAAGGCAGAGATCCGAGCGACAGCTAAAATTCTGATGCCTAGTGATTTGGAGGAGACAATGAAGTTGGCACAGCTGGTAGAAAATTAGAATAATCTGGAGAAGGGAGCCAGGAGCAGCAGCTCAGGAGGCTCTTACAAGACTACGACCACTCTTTTAGCACCAAAGGGGCCTACATCAGTCAACAATAATGAGATCACCAGGGAGAAGCCAGTAGGAGGAGGGAGTGGGGATAACTTCAAGAAGCTCACTGAGACAGAATTACAGGAGAAGAGGGCAAAAGGGCTTTGTTTCAGATGTGACGAGAGGTATACGCCGGGGCACAGGTGTAAGGACCGAACTCTGCAAGTTCTTACTGTTTGTGATGAAGAAGGAATGGATGGTGTCGTCTTTCCACCTTGCGGACAAGGTGGATTTTTGGGAGGGGAGTATTGTTAGACCGGTCCACTGGATCGGTCCAGCCGGTCCAGGCGGGACCGGTTCACGGGCGCGAACAGGCGGGATCTCCGCCTCCTGCGGAGATCGGGCGGGCCGACAGCTCAAACAGAGCATTTTAGGAAGGATTTTTGGGGGGTTTCAGAGAGAAATTTGAATGTAGGGACTGTTTAGGGAATTCCTTTTGATTTGTATGCATTAAATAGTTGATTTTGCTAGGGTTTGAGTATCTTGAATTTGGGCTGAAATTTGAGATCTCTTAGATTTAGGTTTCTTTGGGCTCTAGCGGCGTCTAGAGATTTGGGAGAGATCGATCATCCTCTCGAATTGAGGATCAATTGTATCTTTGCTATTTTCCTTGCATCTACTAGTAAAACACAAGTACACAAGTTTTTCTCCAAGTTTCTCTTTGTTTTTCTTCAGTTTTTCCACTGTTTTTACTGTTTTCCTGCTCCGGACAGCAGTTTGCTTGGAGAGCTGTTGTAAAAGTGAATAGGAAATACTTGATTTCAAGTATTTCCTATCAGAAACTTTCCTAAACACTTAGACAACTTTATGACATGCTGTAGTTTGCTGTCCACTTCATTCATGCACACATCTAGTGAATTGTAGGCTAGTTTCTTAAGCGTTTAGGTGCTGTCCTCAACCTAACAACCTTCCTAAGCGACTAGGTGACTTAAACCACTAGCTTAGCTTGCTGTCCAAACATTTCCTATACCCTTTAGTGAGTCTAAGTGAGCCTAACTTAGTGTCTAAATGATGTCCCTTATGCCCATTCTTCTTTAAGCATTACTTAGCACTTTCCAATGGGCTCGAAAGGATTTCAAAAGAAGTTAGATGACCTAATTCGTCTTGTAGGCTCTCTAACTAAAACCACAAAGGAGGAACATGTTGACTCTCCCCACTCTAAGTACGTGCCTCATTTGGTCAATCATGCTAGTCGGAAGATGCCCCACTCTGCCTATCACCCTAGACCTGAGCCCAAGCCTCAACGACCTCACTTAGAATCACATTACAGTCTACCCACCTTTGATGGTTCCTCAGACCCTTACTACTTTAGGGAATGAGTTAGACAATTAGAGGACTATTTTGAATCACGTCATATCCCTGAGTCCCACCAGGTTAGCATCACTAAGTCTCACCTCAAAGGTCAGGCTCTTCAATTTTGGATAAGATTGGAAGATCATAAAGAGTCTCGCGGTGAGTACCCTACTTAGAAAGACATGAGGCGAGAACTTAATCTAAAATACCGACCCTCTACCAGCGACCAACCAACTGGATTTAAGCTTAGGTCACCCCCTGTTCACAAACCTTTGGGTGTGACACTTTCAGGACCCTTACCCCTAGTGACCGTCTTCTCGAGCACCACCCTATCTCTTTTGTTGGAAAACCCGTGGACATTACTGTGGTCGAGACCACACCCATTACTAACATTAGGGTTGCTGCCCCATCCTGTAGGTCTTCACCTAACCTTGATGGCCGACCTTCTATTGGGTCTTTTGTTGGATCGATCCCACGTGACTCCCCACTTAGGCCGATTCCTAGCCATCCCAACCAACTTTGTCTGAACACGCATCTGCGCTGCGTGGTGACCCCTAATTTACCTCACCTTGCGGATCATTTGAACCCCTTTCAATTCAAGGTCAAGTCTGAGACTCCCCAGTCCTTGACCCCACAAGTGTAAGTTCAACCAAAGACTACAGTGCTAGGAAAAAGTCTCCTGAACCTGAAACTGAGTACGTCCATTTCGTGGACACTAATGATATCACCGACAATGAGGAATTCTTAGAGGATGAAACTGAAGAAAGTGAGTTAGATTCCCCACATAACTTGAACCTTGATTTAGTAGATCTGGAACCTTTAAACCTCGATACCTTTGTCCACTCGACTCCTAATCTCACCAAGGATATTCCTTTGGATAAGATCTACCTGGACGATAGTAATTTGATCTCAAAAGAAGCCGTTATGACCTTGAACACAATGAAATTAAATTTGGAAGATTCTGATTTAATTGCAGCTTCTACTAGGTTGACTTTACATAATATTGAGTTCATTTTGGATAATTCTGAGCCTAATTTGAATGATGATCATTCCAAAATCTTTCTGGACAATATTTTAGGAGTTGCTTCTTTAGACTTACTTTTGAAAGAGTGTGCCAATTCTGATTGGATTTATCTATGTAATGACTTTAATACTAGAAAGGATTTCGACCCGTATTTTCCTATCATTTCCCTAACTGTGTTACCCACATCAGTTCTAGACACTCTACCTCTTGGGTCCCATACCTGCTGGTGACTTCTTAGGCTATTCTATTATGGTTGTGAACCTGGACCCGTCGTCCCATCATACTCCTGATTCCTACATTTTGCCCTCTATGTCCTTGTCCTTCCCTGTTAAAGACCTTCCCTCTCCTAGTTGGATGACCTTACTAGATTACCTTACTGCCCTTAGGAGACTATCTGTGACTCTAGTTGAAAACCCCTGCGGAGATGTCCTGTTAGCTAAGAATGTCTTCATTGCTCCTCTTACATCAGTTCCCTTAGACCTAAACTTTTTATATCCCCCCATTTTGTGACTGACCCATAGTTACCCCTAGCTTTGTGTGCTTGTGAGTCCGTATGTTTGTATGTCTGTTTTCTGGCGATTTGGTCTCTATTTAAAACTTGCGTGTAAGTCCATACTTCATGTCACTCATCATGCACACCAGGTCTCTTGCATATATATGCATTTGCATCTCATATTCAAGAATTGCACAAAGACATTAATAAAAGAGTTGAACTGAGCAGTGCTAACTATAAACTCAATGCGGACCTTAAGAAAAGGTTTAAAGAATTTGAAGTGAGAGATTCTGTGATGGTTCAGATTCGTCCGGAGCGGTTCCCGCAATGGACAGTTAAAAAGTTACATGCGAGAAGCGCAGGACCTTTTAGAATAACTTCCAAGATAATCAGTAATGCTTATGTGTTAGGCCTTCCTGAATGTTTTAACTTTAGCCCCACATTTAACATTGAAGATCTTTTAGCCTATGAGGGTCCAGAGTTTAACCCCACCAATCCATTACTTAATAAGCCTTGTGTGACCCAACCTGGTGAGATCCCCAGCCTACCCCCACTCCCAAACATTCCCACTTTGCCTACTGCAGAGAGGATTGAGGCAATACTTAACGATGAAATCATTTCCACTGAAGACGGTGGTCGCCGAAGGTATCTGGTTCAATGGGCAGGCAAGCCGGAGACGGAGAACGTGTGGATCGACCGGGATGAGCTGCAGAGATTGGACCCCGACCTACTGAAGTGGTACGAGACTTCTAAAGATGCTCACTCGACGGGGTCGAGCTTTCTCCCACCTGGGGAGAATGATGAGGACATCAAATTTCGACACGTGTACTATCGCCGGAGACGCAGATCGACGGCTACGATCCAGAGCCTTTATTTCTGATTTACTTGTATTTTATTTATGCATGTATTTTTATATTCCTAGTTTGCCCCTGTGGGCATTGAGTCACTTATATAGCCCTAAGGGCATTTGTGTCATTTTAGTTTTATTTTTATCATGGCCTATTTATAGGAGGCCTCATGCTATGTATGAGTGAGTTGCTAATGAATGAAATTTCTCTTTTGATCTTTTTGTGAGTTCGTGAACATTCCAAGATCTCTTTGTGAGTTATTGAGGAAGTGACGCTTGTAGATGTCTTTGTGAGTTCTATGGGAGGTGTTGCTCGAGGTTTGTAGATCCGGATTTTCTTTTCCCTAAACCCAATTTATTTCTTCCCTACCTAACCAAAACTCTCTTCCTCCCAAATTCCCTTCCACCAGCCCCCATAAGTCCACTGTCGGCCACCCCAGGCCGATCCCGCCACCGTGGGCTCCGCCAGCCTCCCCAGCCAGCTGTCATCCCGCCAGCTCTAAGCCCCCAGCATAACCGCCGGCCCCTTGGATCCTCCCTCTTGTTTGAATTTCAAATCTCTTGATTTACTCACTTTCCTAATTAGCTTCTCTCCAATTAAGAAAGTCAATTGAGAGGATTAAAGCCTATTTTGAAATTCAAATTTGTTTTCCTCTCATATTAAACCTATTTGGGGAAGTTACTTAAACTATAATCAAATTTGAAATTAAAATTCAGATTTGATTGGGTTTTATTTACTTAAACGTGGGCCCCATTTTCTTAACTCCTAAGCTTTCTTCCCCCCCACCCTCCCTTATATGGACGGCCTCTTAATGGGCTTTTCTCTCTCCCCAAATTAAATTAAGAGCTCCACCAATTCAGCCCCAAATCCCTTCCCATTGCCGCCCCGCTCTCCACCTGGATTAATTTGAATTCGCAAATTAAATTCCACCCCAAACCATCAAAATCTGAAACTATTTCATATTTTTTGCAATTACCTTTTGGCCTCCCATCCTAGTCGATCCCCTCCAAGTCTTCACGCCGGCCCAACGCCGTCCTCCCTCCAAGCCGCCACTTCCAGTTTCCCCCTCTTTCCATTGGGACTCCTTCATCTCCCGGTAAGGATGCATGACGGATCCGGAAGTTGATCACGGCTTCGCATACACCGAACAAGGGAAAATCGACATCTTCCTTTCCCCCTTCTACGAGCCGGATTGGGAGTACGACTTCACCGTAGAACGTTACGTCAATCATATCGTTTACTTCCTTGCCGGAACCATTGAACTTCAACGACCAAGGACTTTGTGGATTCTTCTCTCGAGGCCCACCCGCTTCCCCAACTCCCGCTTCTTCCCTGACGACTAGTCCCTCGGCATCACTTGTGTGATAGTGGCATCTCTAAGTGTGCTTGCAATCCTCCTCCGCTAGCTTCCACCTTCAAGAGTTGAGTGAAGAAGCTCTAGGTGAAGGATCTAGATTTTAAATTTGAGGCTTTGTTATATTTGCTATTTGCATTATCTATTAATGTTAGTTGTTATTTTGCAAAGTTCTAGTAATCTCAAAGTGTAATCTTTTTCTATTGCTTACTCTTTCATGCTATCTTCTTAAACTTGCACTTGAGTAAACTAGATTTTATTGTTAGTACACAAAGTTGATAACTTTTATTAATCTCTTAATTGCAATTCTTGTCTTCGCATTTAGTTTCACATCAGTTAATGTTTGTTCTTTGCACTAAATTCCATATATTTATTCTACTTAATGAGTGGGAACATGGCAGGATATATATATCATGGTCTAACCATACCATGTTTATGTTGGGTGCAAGAGTTTGGGCTAATCTCTCATCTTTTGTCTAACTAAGCTTAAAATAAGTTGGCAAAATGTTTTCAAAGTGTCAATTTGACAATAAAAGCCAACCTTAAGAACCTCTTTACAATTCTTAAGACAATTATAGATTTGTTGAAATTTTTAATTAATCATCTACCTATTAGAAAATAAATTAATTTAATAATTGATATATGTTCTATACATATTGTAATTCTCATACTTAATTAGTAAATGGGGGAAGGAACTCTTTGTACCATTTTAATTGGTTGGACCTTATTGGTGTTTTGGAGAATTGAGGCCTTGTTTGCAAGCCAAGCCCCCTATCTGAAGGACGAAAATATTAATAAAGATAAATGTTGTGCTCTAACATTTATTTTATTGTTACATTTAATACATTTTGTATGTCTGAAGTGTGTTTTCTATTGATTAGGATTGGATCTAGGCAGATAGGACAAGCTTGGTTAGGTCAATCGACGACCCTTGATCATATTATAATATTTATATACAACATTTCCAGCTAAACATATACTCTAAATTCATCAAACAGTAAAATATATAAGCGTGTTTTCAGTGGGGCCGTCCTGCCTATATGATAGAGTCATAAGTCTCACTCTTGAAGTTCGATTCTTTGTGCCCATATGACCAAAGTTGACAAGACTTCCACCTCTCGTATACTGCAACACTAATTAAAATTTATGTTTTTGACCAAGTGATGGGGACATCAGAGCATGGAAAGTTTATTAGAGACGTGGTCGCCGATCTACGATCACGATCGCGCTGATCTATTTTTGAGTCCTCATTTGTATTTGTTTTATTTATTTACTTAAGGGTTTGTCGTGTGTAAGCCCTATGGGTCAAGTCGTCTTTTATTTTCCCGTTCATTGTATGAGGCTATATATAGCCCCTTTATGTTTCTTTTGAGATTTAATTGATGAATTATAATCAAATTTCTGCACATTTGAGTTCTTATGAGAGCTTGAGAGGTTTTGGGAGAGAAATCTCTTGGAGAGGGAAGCGGATCACCCACCAATCTTAGAAGAGTCCGGGTTCGTGGTTAGTTTCATCTTGTTTCTTTTCCTCTTTCTCCCTCCCATCCCTTCTGCTCCATCCCATTGCTCACCCCAAATTCCCAACCCGTCTGCCACCTCCCAATACCCTCCACCGCCGGTTACCTCCACAACCCCACCGCGACTAAGGTCCCTTTTCCCCACCCCACCTAGCCACAGACCATCCAAGGCGGCTTCCCTTGATTGGGTGACCCTCTTAATCCCTCCACCTCCACCTAACTCTAATCCAAACCTAGCCTAGCCGGCGGCCTCCCCCTTCTCCCTTGCTTCCCAAATTTCAGTTCCCTCATTATTACTTTCCTATTTTAGTTTTCTCTTTTGGGAAAGGTTTACAATTTCAATTATTCAAATCAAATTTGAATTTTGAAATGTTTCCTAAAATAGAATCCTTTTTAGGAAAGTTTCTAAAATCAAATCCAAATTTAATTTGAAATAGATTGGAATTAAATCCTATGTCATAATTTGAGAACCTCATTTAAGAAAGTAATAACCCATACTTATTTCCTCCAAATTCCCTCCCTATGCCGCTGGTCCCATGCCCTCTCTCTCTCTCTTATGCGCTCCTCCCTTTGCCTATTTCTCTTTTAATCCTTTCCAAATTTAAGGATTAAATATGGAAACAAATTCCCAAACTTTCCCCCAACTTCCCTCATCTAAAATCTGAACCTATTTTCTCCCCAAACCCCTCCTTTGGCCGGCCACCTCTCTCCTTATTCTCCACTTGAATCCTTAAGAGAAACTTCTTTCTCTTAAGAGGAATCTTTAAGGGAAGCAAAGGACGTCATTTCCAACACTTCAACCCTATGGAATCGATGTATGACTGATCCCGATCTTGACTCCGGTTTCATCTACAACGGGCAAGGATTCTCCGAAATCTTCTGGTCGACTTTCTTCGACGTCAACCTGGAAATAGACAATTTCGGCGATGAGTACTTGGATCGTATCATCTTCAACTTGTCCGAAGCAATTGAAGAGCAGCTTGCCAACGTTCAGTGGCAAATCAACTCCGTCCCATTACGAGGGTGAACTTTTCCTCCTATTCAATTCTCTCCTAATCTACTTCTCTTATAGGTTGTGATTCAAGCACAAGGAGTCGTGTTAAGCTATCTGCCAATGCTTGGTAAATGTAGGGCTTGAGTTTTGATTTTCTATGCTTTCTAATCTCATTGTTAACCTAGAGATGCTATTGGAAATCTACTTAATTTGCATAGGTTGAAATTCTAATTGCTTTAGTGATCTTGGTTTTTAGCATGTGATTTGGCCTAAGAGAAGCCACCTCTCTTTTGTTTTCTGTTTTCATTTAGTGGTTAACGTTTGTAATTCTTAATTGCTCTTATTCAAAACGTGCAAGGTCTTATCGCATTCATTTAAATCATACCTAGTCTTGCATCACCAAGCAATTTACAATCAAATATTCAATCTAGAAACTTACAATGTTGTTTTACCTTACAAATGCAATCACAAGTATTAATCACAAATCCATTGATCTTTAAGCTAGCATATTTGATAAGGTTGAAAGCTATACAAATGAAAGAGTTCAAAACTTTGATTATGATTATGTTGAAAGCAAATATCAACAAAAGGAGATCATATAAAATGCACCTTAATACCAACACAAATTATTTCGGGCTTTAATTTCAAAATATTACAAAAAGTAAAAAATGCACAAGTGAAATAACCATCCATCATCACAATTGTTTGTTTGGAGAGATAAATTTAAGAATAACCTCAACACTCAAAGACTAAATGTTTTTTTCAAGTGCATTGCATATTCACTCTTAAGTGAACTTGTTTAGACCGGCCCATCCTGGGCCGGCTGGACCGGTCCAACCGGACCGGTCCGCTGCTACGCGAGGCGGACGCGAGAGACGGGCGGAAGCCGCGAATCCGCGTGAGCACGTAGGGGGGTTTTAGGAGGGAAAAATTTGACGTGTAAGGCTCTTTTAGGAAGTTTGTAATGGTCCTTTATGATTAATTTTTAATAAGGAGGAGTTTGGGGGGAGATTAGGTTATCTTGAATTTGAGTTTTCTCTTTAAGATCTAGGTTTGTTTTTGGGCTCTTGGCTTCGCCGAGACTTTGGAGAGTACGTTCTTCCTCTCGAATTGAAGAACAGCAATTTTTTATAAGTCCTATTGGGGCCTAAGGCTTTTAAAGTCCCTGCATTCTGATCTCATGCATATATAAGATATGGCAAAATCATTTAATTTTAGGAGATAAGACTTACAACTTAAGTCAGTTAAGCTAAGATGGCTTGAGTATTTGATATTCAAATCCTGACACATAATATAATTTTTTGTTATCTAGTCATTAAATATAAGCTTTATCTACATTCGACTCACTAGATTATGTGATGTATAATTAATTATTTTACTAATATGGAAGCAATGAATTTGTAAGCCTTTGCACAACTGTTGATTAAACAATAATAAAGAAAACTACAGCAAATAAAATAACAGATTAAAACAAAATAGGGGGTCACGCCCGCTTTAGGCCCTCTAAGTCACATATCAATGAGATTTGAAACCTATCACAAAATAAATTAGAAAATAACTTTATGTCAGGATTAGTAGTTTCAACAAATATCCTAGTCTAACAAGGAGATTAGTAAACACATAGTACACTCAAAGTCCTTACGTTACTAAGCTTAGAAAAACATGCAAGAAACGCGTACGGTCGTCCTTCGTAGACTATAATCAAACCACAAGAAAAGGTTTATGACTTGAGAAACCAAGAGGAGGGAGAGTAGAAATCTTTGCAAGGTCGGCAGCATATCTTCCACTCGATCGATCTCCAATTGTTCTTCAATAGCTTCCACTAAAGTATCCAAAATACGCTCTATGTAGTCCCTTCTACCAATGTCAATCCTCGGGTTGATGTCGAAGAAGGTTGTAAATGGAGAATGCTTATGAAACCTTGTGCTCGTCATAGGCAAATAACCGTAGTCAGTGTCGGGATCGGCCATTCATGAATGCCAGATGTGGGTTTCTTCCAAAGGTGTAGTATTCTTGTAAGTCGTTGAAGAGAAAAAGTTTCTCTTCAACTTGAGGTAGGGTTGGGGTGAAGGGATCGGCCCATAGGTGAGAAGAGCAAGTTTAAGGTTTTTTTATTTCTGATTTTGAATGAGTAGGTGGAGGGAAAATAACTTGGAAACGAATCTCCAATTAATATCCGTGATTGAAACTAATATGAGGAAGAGCAAAGGGGGAAGGAGGTGCGGCGGGTATGTGAGAGGAAAAGAGCTATATTTCTTTCCACAAAGAGAAGCTCACTTATGGAAAGAAATCAAGTAGGTGAAGGCTTGGAAATTTTCGGCCAAGAGAGGGGGTGGGATTTGGTAATATTCTAAAGTGGAGAATTGAGATTTAGGTAAAGAATTCCTAAACAATCCCTAAGGGGGTCGGCGGGACATTAAAGGCCTTGGAAGAATTGAGGGAAGGGATTAAATGTTTCCTAATGCGGTTTAGGAATTAGGAAAGTTTTAATTGATTCCTCATGAATTTGAAATTCAAATGGGTTTAGATTTAGAAACTTTCATAAAATAAGTTCTTTTAAATGAGGGAAGAAAATTTCAAATTAAATTGTTTGAAATTTTGAAATTGGATCTTCCCAATCAAGAGTATTTTATTTATTGAAAGTATCAAATAAAGATTTGAATTTGGATGGAGGGGGAGGGAGTTGAGGGCCGGCGGCTTGATGGACTTGAGAGGGGAATTTCGGTGTGTGTGACGAGGAGGTAGTGTTCGTTAGATGGTGGTAGGGACGAATTGAAGTTACCGATGACGAGTGGAGGTTATAAAGGTGGCCGGCGGGCTTGGGGAAAACAGAACGAGATATAAAGAAAGAACCACGAACCTGACCGACTCCAAGGTTGGTGGGTGATCCGATCTCCCTCACATAGGGATTACTCTCTCAAACGCTCCATACGATCCTCACAAAGAAATCACAAGGGAGAAAATTATCATTCATTCATTCATTAACTTCAAAAGAGAATAAGGAGGGTATATCAAAAGCCTCATACAGAGGACTCAATAACAAAAGACCATAATGCCCCTTGGCATATCCACACGCACTCCCTTAATAAAATGGTACAACAAGAAACTAAAATAAAGGCAAAATAAAATGCGACAACAAAATAAGATATACATTGAAAATACAAAATACAATGACTCAATCGTGGGGCAGTTGATCGGCTGGCCACGCCTCTGATGAACCTTCCAAGATCTGATGTCCCTCATCATATGATATGATGTTCATCAGCTTTACACATTGGTTTTGATGCTGATTTGAATGAGCCTCTTATTTTATAGAAGAATTAACCATGGTAAATATTAAATTGCAAACTCTTTGATGCATAATATGCTTTGAACTGCATTTTTTAGTTTTAAAGTATTGACTTATTTTCGATAAGCCATGTAATTTTTGTTGAAATAAATTTATTTTTTATGATGATTTAGATTGCTTATGTTATAATTAATAGAAAATAAAATTTCTCCTTAAAGCCTATCTTATAAACAATTAATGCCATCTCCAAACAAAGCAAGAGAATAAACTTTAGGAAAGAAGCATACATTTTTAATGCGCACCACGAAGGTAAACAAACAATCATATGTATAAAATTCAATCACAGAATACAGACTTTTTATAATTACAACTAAAATAAAAAAAATGATGAGTAGTTGAGTTGTCTGTTGTTATATATAACCTCACTGAAATAGTTGATTCTCCTTTTTGGGTATTACAAGTTCCTAACTTTCTGATGTATCCAGACTTCACTTTGGGTTTATACCTTTTGGTTCGTTGTTCATGTAGCCGTGTTCCACAGGCCGTTTATGACTTTCTAGATATATTAATTATTATTGAAAAGAAAAAAAAGAATATTCGATCCAGCAATTTAAATTGTTAGAAAGTATGTAATAAATAATTATATCACACAGATTGTCAACATTTTTAGTAAACATATAAGCTTCTATCATATTGTTAAGCCATACTTAGGCTTTTAAGCCGCACCTGTAAACAAACTTTGTTTGATGATAATAATTTAATTATTTATCCTCTTTTTAGGCATGATCACCTATATGAAAAAACAAATATTAGCACTTAAGGGCAAGCGTTCATAACACAAATAATTTATGTCACGACACCAAGCATCACAAACACATCCGTAGAAGAAAAACAAATCCAGTCTAAGATGGCTAGGGGCTGTGCATCTAGTATATGTTGTCTTGTGTGGCTGTCACACTACGATGGATGTTTTGTTTTATTGTCGAATATGAAGAGATTTAAATTTAATCTATAGGATGATTTCACTTAAGTTGTTTGTAATTTAATTTTAATTTGATTTTGAAAGGTGTTTCTTATTTTTCAAGGTTATGAACACATGGATTGACCATTTGCTTGCTTTGAACTAAGCCGGTCACTCATAAGTTCTTAAGATGCAAAGATCGTAAATATTTTGTCTTTTAGGTTTGAATGACACATCTTTGCATTAAAATAAACCTAGAGTAATTTTTATTGTATTTTAGTACAATTTTTTTAGCTTTTGGATATGAAAAGAATTATTGGCGTGATAAGGGTTTAATTCTAGATTTTGTGAAATTCACCTAACTTGTTAAGGTGAATTTTAGAAGAAGAAGGCTTCTAAAGTAGATATAGAAGCTTAATTCTAAATCGATATTATTGGGTGAAATCAGTTATTTGGTTAAGTGATAAAAATTATAGAGTTTGGGTCTAGATTGAAGGTCACAAATTGATTGGGTTAAGTAGGGTGAGCTTTAACTTTGAGGCCAAAGGGAGAATGTTCCTATTTTAATTTTGGTCCAAAAGGAAGAGCTAAGGGCTTAGGAGCCTAGACTTGGAAGATCATATAGCTTTTGGGCCAAAGGAGAAGGGATTTAACTTTAGAAACTTTTGAGTTAACGGGTTTGTGTAGAGTTTACCATTTCTTTGAGGCTAAGGAAGGTAGCTGTAACCTAGTTGCTTTGAGCCGATTTTAAAGGGTTTCTATGGGTTTTTGGGTCCATAGAGATGAATATGATTTGTTACTTTGAGGTTACAAATCAAGAACGAAATCATTGATTATTTTTGGATTAATATTCATTTGCTCAACATGGATGAGTAATGTGGGGCTATGACTCAGGTACTTATATCCCTAAGGTTAGACATTGATTGATTTTAGCTCAACAAATAATGTCAACGAGACTTAGGCTTATCCCTAAGGGTTCTTCATACTCTCTTGAACTTTTAGAGGTTATTTGAAAACTTCCATGTGAATTCGAAGGAGCACCAAGTAAAAGAGGATGCTGGCTAGGATAGTTCAAGTTGAATTGTTCAACTTGATGAGGCGACTCTAAGTTTGTTTGAGGTATGATATCTCCTAAGAGGTCTTAGGGTTCATGCCAACGAGGTGCTTGAAGCTTTGTGAGCTCCAAAACACCATGCATGGTAATGAAAGAGAACTCCTAAAAGAAAATTCATATTTTTTTATAAATGTTTTGGATTCTTTAAATAGTAATGGTCACTTCTTATAACTTTGGAAGAGGGTCTATAATAAGTTTTTGTCATAATTTAACAATTCAAAGCAATAGAGGGGGGTATTAAGGAATTTTAGGAGTTCATATAAAATGCTTTGGTTTGTTTTATCATCTCAATTAGCCATCTAATTTGAAAAAATACATAAATACACTTAGTAATCCCAAAATGAGATGGAGTGCAACTTATGGAACTTTGAGGGCCCAAAGAATACCCCAAATTTAGTTTCATAAATACTTGAATTAAATCAAATATTGATATGATTTTTCAAATTCAAGACAGTTGAGGACCCTAGTGAAGAGCCACAATACTATTTAGATTAATTTTGTTTACATCCTAAATCCTAAGTATGATACAACTTGCTTTGGTCAAGTGCGTAGCTATTGGATTTGGATAGATGGCTATAAAAACCTAAGGTTCATCGTAAGTGAATGATTTAGATGTAATATGAACGCATTTCATGCAATGGTGAGTCATTGGACATGAGTCCAATCACTCGACGTTCGTGTGCCGTCCACTTTGGGCTCTCATCAATAAGAGGCAACCCATTAGAAATCATCGATTTACATGATTTATGAAGAGACAGGGCAACCCATTAGAAATCATACGGTTTTACACAATTTATGAAGAGGGACAACGAAGGATTAGGAGATTTGAGAGCATGAATGAAGCTTCTACATGGACCTAGGGTTACAAGATCATATATACACATCACAACGGCATATTGGCTAGGTTTTCTAAGTTTTTTGAATTTACCTCAACGAAGCTAGTTTTGATGGTGATCGGCCCTAGTGCCTTTGATTAAAAGAGATGAGGAACAATTGAAAGGAGAGAATGCTATTTAGGTTGCTAGGAAGTTTGATTTCATCGCCCACTTGCAGGAGTTGGTGTTGGAAGAGGAGCGTGGGTTTTCAGGCCAAATACCACTAAGGGGAAGGAGAGGGACGTTCAAATGTAAGCAATTGACCTTGCTTTTATATTTTCCTTCAACTTTTAACGTGGTGCTTCTCTTGACCGTGGGAAAGGAAACCACAATAGCCAGCTCTTGATTTCTCCTTGCCTACACCTTAATGAACTAAGAAAACCCTCCATGCTGTACACAAAAAGAGCTCTCGTTTCTCTCTTATAGTCAAAAAGAAGCACATCAATCACCTCTTTCATTTTAGCAAGCTGCACCTTCACAGAACTTCCTATTAGTTGGTCGTTTCTCTATACTTCTCCATCAAACCTCTCAATAAATGCATAGCTTCCATTAGAGACCTCCCTGGCATGAATCCAAATTGATTTGAGAAACATTAGTTTTCGCCACAAACCTATGCTCCATAATTCTCTTCCATAGTTTTTTAGGTATGACACATTAACTTAATTCACTATAATTCACACAATACTTTTGTGTCACATTATATTCTTAAAACTATGAATCAAGACACACATTGTCCACTCATCTGACATCTTTTTAGTCTTCAAAATAATATTAAAATGTTTAGTAAGCCAAAAATTCCTTCCTCTTCTAAGCATTTCCACACCTCTTATAGGAGATCATCAGTGTCCAACAGCTTTTTCACACATCATTTTTTTAAAAGCCTCTCTAACTTCAATTTTACTAATATGCCGATAAAAACAAAAAAAAAAAATTTCATTTAAGGCTGCTAATGTCACTAAAGTCAATCATATTCTCATAATCTTCATTGAAGAGTTTATAAAAATATCTCATTGACCTTTATTGAATTTTTTCATCTAATAAAAGCACTTCTTGATCTTCATCCTTAAACACTTCGCTGAACTAAATCCTTACTATTATCTGTTTATTTGGCTAAGTTATACATATATCTTTTGCCCTCTTTGCATCTAAACTATTATAATAAATAATTAAAAGCTAAATCCTTGCATTGCATATTGCTTTCTTACATATGCTTTCTTACATATTGCTTTCTTAATTCCTATCTGGTCTCTTTATATCTTTTCCCAATATCAAAATTTTTACATAATAAATAAATTTAATAACAATCTTCTATTTTTTAATCTTTCCTCATATATTATTGATTCCGCCCTCAACTATTTTTACTGTTAGGTGCTTTTCCCTTTGATAATCCGACACATCTTTTGCAACCATTATTAATATCACTAGCTGCTTTTTCCCACATACATTAGCTTTCTTATGCACAGACATTCTATGTGCTTTTAAATGAATATAACACCTATGCCGAGCCGTTCGAACAAACTAAGTAATATACAGTTACTAACCAAAGCTAAGAAAAATAGGAATTACATAAGCAAGAAATGAAGCTTCTCACATCAGAAATTTGCTTTGAGGAGGTAAGAAGGAAGGCAAACAAATCATGTCGCCGAAACTAGAGTTGGCAGGATTAGATGTCGTTATTGAAAGTAAAATGCAAAAAAATATACCTAAGTTCTTTCTTGAGGGAGAAGATAGAATGAGAAATAGGATAACAATAAAAAAATACTTGAAGAGCGTTGGATGGCGGAGGTGGAGCTGTGAGGATAGGTGGCATGTAGTAAATCATAATACCCAAGTTGGGGTTTGTGGCCTGCTTGGTGCTCACTGGAACAAATACTGAGAAACTCTTCGTGCGAAACCCATCTTAGTCTATACCCATTCCCGCATATTCAACCCGCTAAATTTTATTAGACACGGACTTTCTATTCCATCTCGCTGTTATTTGAGTCTGCTCGATGGGTTATCAAGTTGAGCACCTCTTGATATCGATCTCGAGCTCGATTACTTCACAAGCTTGAGAATCTGCTTGAACTCGAGCTTGCAGCTCGATAAGCTTGACTCATGAGCTCGTTTATCGAGTCAATCTCGAGTACACTCGCGAGCCGGCTTGACTTCTTTTCCACCCCTTAGTGGAACCACCCAAATTTTGCCAAGATTTCTTGTCCATTTGGTGATCAGACCTATTGCTCCTAATCAATCTATAGCTTAATTGAAGTAATATGAAAATCATATCCAAAGTTTTCCATATGAAAAAAATAATTAAATGTTGATAATTCAAAATTTTAAACCAAGGTTTTAAAATTGCGTAAATCAAGATCCTGAGATTTTTTTCGTTCGTGAGGACGAGGTGTAAGCCTCACGGTATGCAAAATTGCTTGAAATGAGAATTTAAAGGTTTTAGGCAGGTAAATAATAAGCAAGTTTTCTATCATAATAAAAACATCTAAATGACATGTGAAATTAGTGGAAAGTAAGAAAATAGATGTAATAAAATCATGTCCCAAAGTACAAAACTATACAAATAATTGTCTATCAAAACTCCCAAAGTACAATTAAGAAAGAAAATAAAATCCAATCATATACCCATCACTAAATGGTTCTTCAAGGGAATATTCTTCTCCAATTGCTATCATGAATGCCATATCTTCTCCAATTACATTCAAATACACATAAGTCTTCTCACCGTCCCGCCTATGTCAACTTTATACACGTAATTATTCCAAGAAGGATCCCCGCCGCAATGACGTTTAGACTTTTTCTTTCCTTAACCATATTTCCTAAAAGGAAAAAAAAGCAAAATAAACAAAAAACACTCAAAAATTAAAACCCTAGCTTCCTATAAGTTGAAAAATCAGACCCTAAACTTTAAAAAAAACTCTAAGAACTAATCAAGAAAGGATGTAGAGGGTCGGCCGGAAATAAAGGATCACGGTGAGCGGCGGTGTCGGCGGAGAGGCGCTGAAACATGCGGAGATCCAGCTTCGGAATTGCGGCGATCGGGAACGGCAGCTTGCTATCGGGTTCGCTGATGCTGCGATTTGTCTTGGACCGGAGAAGGGAGAGGCTATTTTTCATATTTGTTTTTAATTGAGTGGGACCCTCTCTATGAGGCTCACGCCTCAAGCAAAATTGTGCAATAGCGCACATGAGGCGCGCCTCACTCAGCTGTGAGGCGTACACCCCAGCGAAGGCCAAAATTGCGTAGGCCTCAAGGCATTTTTGCGTCCAAATTGCGCAGAGGCGTGCCTCCATTGGCGCAATTTTAACACTAGTTTTAAAGTGAAATTTTTGAATTTAAGGTTGATTTTTATTATATTTTTTGGCAGTTCCATACCAAGCGCTTTATTGATTCTTTTTTGATGTATGCCATGATGGATCTTAGCTCTTGTCTTCTGTTGAACACTTAATCTTGAACTTGTAGTGGGGTCTTCAAAATTAACTAGATGTTCTCCAACACTTGGAACTCCACGTGGAAATTTTATGGTTGACTAGGATGACATTCATGCTTTTCAGCAGGGTAGGCAAAGCTATACATGAGCTTGTCAAGGTAGTGGAAGCTGTTGATGGTCATGAGCCATTGGCGATCAAGGTGATTCTTTTGTAAGGTAATGGGACCACCTGATTGGCACAAAAACGGATTTGATGCTCCACTTTCTTGTGGTAGGTTTCCCGAAAGAAGGTGCATATTTGTTTATTTCTCTCCTTGGGTTGGTTGATTTTCTAGGGCTGGATTGATTGGAGAGGCCAAGTAGTTTACTTTGTTTGATTTATTGGAATTATTGTATAATTTCTATAATTTGATAAAATACATATTTATATAAAATGTTTTTTGGTGATGACTCATGTTCTATATGTTTCCAAATTTTGGTGCTAATCAACAATACAACAGAGAAGAAAATTTAAAACTCTTTTGTAACAATGAGAGTGCTGGTAAGAGTTAGAAGGTAGCCATTGGAAAATAGCTACAATTCAAAATTGACCTATAGCTAAATTTGAAATATATTTCAAAGGAAGCAACTCATGACAATATGATGCATTCATGTTTTTAGTTTATTTTTGTTTTGATGTAATTTGGACAATATTAGTTGTGTTTTTATGTTTTTTAAGAATCCAATGATGGAAAGCATCAATGATCATGGTAGGAAGTGTGCTTTGGGCATGGCAAGGCTTATGGGTTTGCTTGCATTTGGGTCCTTCTCGTTCTTGGGCTGCTTGTTATTCTCGGTTGGGGTCTTGGCTGTTCTCGGGGTGGGCTTTGGTTGCTTGGTTTTGAACTAAATAGTTGGTTTTACTTTGGTGCTAGCTCATTAATGCTTGAGCTGAGGTTTTAGCTCATTATTGGTGGTATAATTGCACTTCCTAGCTCATAAATTCATAAAGGTTAGTTGGAGTGGGATCTTGTTTCTTCTTCCTCTCTTGAGCTCTTGTGGAAGTTGTTTGTTGGCTGATTTTTGGAGACATTTGCCGGAGGAGTTTGGTTGGACGTTGGACCCTTTGTTGTGGTGGACACTCCGGTTTCCAAGCTAAGCTTTTTTCATATATTCCATACTTTTGACGTTGCATGAGAGGAAACTGCTTGCCGGTTGTTCTGAGGATAGCATTTTTATGTTAAAATTTTTGTTTCGTTTGATTTGGCTTTTCGTTTTTTTGGATGTTGTGATTGGATGTTTGTAAGTTAAAGTGAATCAGTTTAGTTTTAATTTCCTTGTCTTCTCCCATCTGGCTTTTCTTTCTAGTTTGCTTACATCGAGGTTTGGTATCAGAGTGAGTTAGAAATATCTTGGTTGGTGGTCTTTTTCTTTTGAAATCTAAATGGCTAATAATCCGGGGATTGCAAAATATGATGCAATAGTTAGTGGACTTGTAAAATCAGATGAATGAAATGGTTAACACTCTTGCTAAATCTAAACGTTAACCAACATAACGTCTAAACATCTGAAAGCGAAGAAGAAGTTCCTAGGACCTCCAAATATGCGACAAAGAAATTGGGATTATGGGGATTAAAATAGATATTCACAATCGAGGGGGAAATTACAAACCTGATCTATCTCTTGAATGGATTTGAAAAAAATGGTCAATCTTAATTGGAAAGAAATTCCTGAAAATAGAAAAGTAAAATTTGCAAGTTTTAAACTTACTGGTTAGCTCTTACGTGGTAGAAGAATTTACAAACAATATGCAAAGAAATGGGAAAAGAGAAAATACAAAACTAGGAACGAATGAAAGAAAAAATGATGACGGAAAAATTCTTACCATCTGATCACGCACGGAATACTCTTTCAAGAATTTAATAATTTGACTACAAGGAAATCAATCTGTTGAAAGAATAACCTGAATGTTTTATAAACATCAAACGAGAAATGTCTTAGATGAATTTGAAGAAAAAATTGTCTCTAAGGTATATCAAACGTCTTAAAGGACAATCAGAAGATCAGCTGAATCTGCATCATGTTATTAAAATTGACGAGGTTATCGTATGACATTAAAACTTGAAAGCAATATCAAAGGGAAAGGAGTCCACAAACAAGATAACGGAAAACATATAAACGGCAATCAACTGGCGGGGTTAAAAATCAATCTCAAACTTCTGTTGGGAACATCGGGTGTGAAAGTTAAGTTTTTTGAAAATCAAATGTGGATAAATGAAAGGGAAATATGGGGTCTAAACTTCTGAACAATCTAGATTAATTGGGCCATGCTACAAATGTGGGCTTTATGGTCATCTTTCTGCGGCTTGTAGAAAAAATAACCCACCAAGAACAATTTCTTTGAAAACGATGGAGAGATAGAGGAAGAAGAAGAAAATAATCTGACCTGAAAATGACATTGAATTAGATAAAGTTGATGTTGAGGGATGAAGGTGAAGATATTTTGGTATATACGACAAGTCTTAACAACTAAATTGACAATGGGGATAGATGGCTTAAGGAGAACATTTTCAAGACAGCTTGCACGATCGAAGGAAAAATTTGCACTCTTATGATAGAATAGTGGGAGCTCTGGAAACTTTGTTCTCAAAAAAATGGTTGACAAGCTTAAGATAAATCCAAACACTGCCAAATCTTATGAAATCTCTTGGTTTAAGGAGGGGGGGGGGGGGTGTGAGGTTCCAATCACAAAACAATGTGTTATTAATTTAACAATTGGGAGTTCTTTTAAGGTTCCAATCTTAGAAAATTGTCGTGCCTCTTGAAGTCCTGTCACAATTGTTGGGTTCACTTGTCAATTTGATCACAAAACCATTCACAACGGTGAAAATAACACTATATACTTTGATTCAAAATAATAAAGAGTTCACTCATCTATCCTCCAAAAACATGTGTCTGATTCCGCCTGCTAAAATAACAAGGTTGCCAAAAAAACACTCTTGAACTGCTTTTAAATGCAAATGATTTGAAACATTTGAGGTAGCTTACTTGGTTTTTGGGAGAGAAACTGATTATATTCTTCAAATTCAAAAGAAATCGGCCTTTAATTGATGGTGGAGATCTGATATATCACCAGAGAATTGCCTATGGGTGTAGCCACCGATGAGAGATATTCAACATCATATTGATTTAAATACCTGAAGCCACTTTGCCTAAACCTTCCTCTTTAAGGATGAGTCCAACTGAGCATGCTGAACTTTTTAATAACTGACTGTATTTGTTAGAAAATGGTTTGATTAAAGAAAGCTTAAGTCCCTGTGTTGTTGCCTGCTTTATTAACTCCTAAAAAGATGGAACGTGGGGAGAATTGTTGTGTGCTGATTTTTGGAAGAAACCCGAGGGTTTTTCTTGGATAGCTTGCGAGCTATAGCCTTATCTTCCTCTTTTTGTCTAGGAAAGCTTGCGAGTCATCTCCTCCATTTCTTCTTGGCTTCTAATCTATTTCTTCTATCCGCACAGTGACCACCCCACCTGTATCATTCTTCTTGAAGAAAGGCAAAGCTTCTT
The DNA here is from genome assembly GCA_022539455.1 of Dendrobium nobile. NCBI lineage: Eukaryota > Viridiplantae > Streptophyta > Magnoliopsida > Asparagales > Orchidaceae > Dendrobium > Dendrobium nobile. The sequence goes on along the minus strand of CM039729.1, from coordinate 23,341,630 downwards.
AGGTGTCTTTATTTGTTGTTTGTAAGAGTCTTTCATCTTTATAAAAAGTTATATTTTGTATTTTTTTGTTTAGTTTTGAGTATATCATGTACTTTTTATTATCTTAGGAAGAGTTCCATTTGCTTGCAAAAATTTGGGCTTTTTTTCAACATTTCTTGCCTTGCATCACAATAATAAAATTTCAATGACTTATAATACTTGTGGGGCCTACACAAAACTGCTTGAAATGGTAGATTATGATGAGCACAATGAGGATGACATGTTTAATGTGATATGGGATTTGGAAGCTTTATATTATTTATTCTTCATGGAACCTTGAGCAATCATTCCTCTCTATATTTTATTTTTGCAGAAGTAGAGATTGCATTGGTTGTTTTCACATCTATGGTTGAAGACACTTTATGCATCTCTTTCCCTAGAATGCAGCTTGTAGCGGTTGTAATATATGGAATAGTGTCATTATTGATCCTTGTGATTTCTGTGTCATTTATTACCATGAATTATTATTGTTGTAATTTGATTCTTCACGGGTCATTGCATGTTACGTTTCAATATTTTTTACAGCATTTATAAATTTGGGATATGTATATTACTTATTTTTGCTATTTCAAGGCGTTTATACAGATGCAAATTTAATGCTGAAACCTTTTATGGAAGCTCTGAAATTTTCATTTTGCAGCAAGCCCAAGTCATAGAGAATTCAACTGATTTTAAAGTTCAGAACTATGTTGGGAAACGCCAGCATTTGAAGGATCACAAGAATGGAACAAGGAAATTGAACAATAGAGGCCAGTTTCTTTTGTCCTTATTTCCTAGAAAATAAATAAAATAAATAAATAAATAAATAAAATAAACATATATTCTGTTATAAATTTGATTTTAACTTGAGAGTAAAAATTCATAGTAGTATAGCCTAGTTTTGGCCGGTTTGTAACATAAGCATAGGAAGCACGTAATAGAATGTCAACTTCCAGTTGGAATTTATTGCTGTTCACCACTTCAGAATTTAAACTGGGTACCATAGGTATCTTTAACTTTCAATCTTTGGATCAAATATGTCTCCGCTACTTATTATTTTTGGAATAGCTATGTTGGTAATATAGTAATGATCAAATTTTATCATCTGAGTAACAATATTTATCAAATGTGTATATTTGTGTTGATGAAAAGTTATTTTTGGAATCGAGTAGCTAAATTGCAATTATCATTTAGTGATGTCAATAATTCCAATTGATCTAAGTTGAAATTGTGGATACAATGGGCGCGCAAGGCCTAGCTTTTACTGCCCCTTTAAATTGAGAGGTGGAAAAAGTGTAGTGCTCAATCTGATTTCTCTATTCTCCATTCATTCATGTTTTTTTTTTACATTTTTGTTATGCCTAAACTTATGAGGTTTTACCCAGAAATAAGAAGCTTCAGCCCGAAATGTGTTATTTCACCAAAAGGAAGATACTTCGATTGTTAGTTTATACAGGTATATTTATCTAAAAATAAGATAGTTCAGATAGCTTTATACAGACGTTAATTAATAATAAATATGGCTAGACTACTCTGTGCAATATCTTATTTTTTAGACGTTAATTAATTATAAAGTATGGCTACACTAACTTTTGTATCTTTTGCTACGGCTTTTGGATGTTTTGGATTTTCAACATTTTTGTAGTTTTGTTTACCATGCAGTTCTCGTCATGACCCCTCAAATTTCTACTTCACAATTTGAGGCTTTTTTATCCGATGGAATTAATTGCTCTTTTGATCTTCGATGAATGCCATCATGCGCAAGCACATACAAGGCATCCTTATGCACAGATCATTAAGGTGATTTCACTTTATAATTTAAGATAATGGAACCCCTTTCGGTAGGCTCGTTTTATCCTATTTAATCTAATCCTACTTTCTGGAATTGTCAGGAGTTCTATGAAACTAACTCTACTAAGCGTCCTCGGATATTTGGCATGACAGCATCTCCTATCATTGGCAAAGTCATTTTGGCTCTTCAAATCTTATGCATTTTCTGAAATTTATATTTATCAATAGCTAGTAATAATTCATTTGTGTTGTTAAAATTATTCTAATGGGGGGTACTATGCATGAACTTTACGTTTCTATATCAATCCTAATTTTACAAAGTATTTTAGTCAAAACTTGTGCGCTTCATAGCTTATGCTAAAGTTAGAATACTGTATTTTCTGTATACCATTTAGGAGGTCAATGATAAATTGTGTTGGTTTCCATAGCGTTGCAATAATGAATTTTTGTAGATGAGTATTGTTAGATGCTTTGTGCATCTTTGCATGTCGTTTTTTACTTTATTGGTACATACATAAGCACACATACAAAAACTGGCTATTTACATACAAAAAACCTAATTAATCACATGCATATACTAGCATATACTGTACCTATGCAGGATACATGCTATTCACTAATGCATGAGATCAAAACATGTAACTTGAGTGGTTTTATTGTTGAACTGGCCTAAACTTCTTTGCAAATCTCATTTAATCAACAATGAACTAATTTCCGCCTTTTCTAACGTAAGAAATGTTGTGATATGACTCCAGTTGGCAGTTGAACTAAAGTAAAATGTTTCTTATTATTCTTAGACTTATGTTGGGCAGGGGTTAGTTTGGTTGACTTAATATAACCCCAATGTAAATCACATGTTATTGTTGCTCTTTGATGATTTGGTATGCCTATATGAAAATTATTTTCATGCCAAAGTTAATGACGATGACATCAGATTTCGACGGTGTACATCGTCGTGAGACGCAAATCGACGGACTTCGATCCAGAGCCTTTATTTCTGATTTACTTTTATTTTATTATGCTTGTAATTTTATTTCTAGTTTGCCCCTGTGGGCATTGAGTCACTTTAGTAGCCCTAAGGGCATTTGTGTCATTTTAGTTTATTTTTATCATAGCCTATTTATAAAGAGGCCCATGCAATTGTATGAGTGAGTTTGCTAATGAATGAAATTTCTCTTTGATCTCTTTGTGAGTTCATGAACTTTCCAAGATCTCTTTGTGAGTTATTGAGGGAGTGGCGCTTGTAGATCCTCTTTTGTGAGTTTTATGGAAGGCGTTGCTCGAGGTTTGAGTCCGGATTTTCTTTTCCCTAAACCCAATTATTTCTTCCCTACCTAACCAAAACTCTCTTCCTCCAAATTCCCTTCCACACGGCCCCCATAAGTCCACGCCGGCCACCCAGCCGATCCCGCACCGGCGGCTCTGCCAGCCTCCCCATGTCGTCTGTCATCCAACCGGCTCTAAGCCCCCAACATTATACCAGCCGGCCCCGTGGATCCTCCTCTTGTTTGAATTTCAAATCTCTTGTTTTACTCACTTTCCTAATTAGTTTCTCGCCCAATTAAGAAAGTCAATTAAGAGGATTAAAGCCTATTATTGAAATTTCAAATTTGTTTCCCTCTCATAATTAGACTATTGGGGAAGTTACTTAAAATATAATCAAATTTGAAATTAAAATTCAATTTTGATTCAGTTTATTTACTTAAACGTGGGCCCATTCTTAACTCCTAAGCTTTCTCCCCCCCTATGGCCGCGCCCCTAATGGGCTTTTCTCTCTCCCCAAATTAAATTAAGAGCTCCACTAATATCAGCCCCCAAATCCCTTCCTATTGCCGCCCCTCTCCCACTGGATTAATTTGAATTCGCAAATAAATTCCTCCCCAAACCATCAAAATCTGAAACTATTTCAATTTTCTGCAATTAACTTTTGGCCTCCATCCTAGTCGATCCCCTCCAAGTCTTCACGCCGGCCAACACCGTCCTCCCTCCAAGCCGCCACTTCCAGTTTCCCCCTCTTTCCATTGGGACTCCATCTCCCGGTAAGGATGCATGAACTATTCGGAAGTTGATCACGGCTTCGCATACACCGAACAAGGGAAAATCGATATCTTCCTTCCCCCTTCTATCGTTCATCCCTTTACGCCGGATTGGGAGTACGACTTCACCGTATAACGTTACGTCAATCGTAGTCGTTTACTGCCTTGCCGGAACACATTGAACTTCAACGACCAAGACTTTGTGGATTCTTCTCGGAGGCCCACCCGCTTCCCCAACTCCCGCTTCTTCCTGACGATTAGTCCCCTCGGCATCACTTGTGTGATAGTGGCATCTCTAAGTGTGCTTGCAATCCTCCTCCGCTAGCTTCCACCTTCAAAGTTGAGTGAAGAAGCTCTAGGTGAAGGATCTAGATTTTAAATTGAGGCTTTGTTATATTTGCTATTTGCATTATCTATTAAGTTAGTTGTTATTTTGCAAAGTTCTAGTAATCTCAAAGTGTAATCTTTTTCTATTGCTTACTCTTTCATGATATCTTCTTAAACTTCCACTTGAGTAACTAGATTTTATTTTAGTACGCCAAAGTTGATAACTTTTATAATAACTCTTAATTGCAATCTTGTCATCGCATTTAGTTTCACATCATATTTGATATCAAAGCCTGGCTAGCATGCATTCCTGTGCTAGATGCATCCTAGGAGTCTACTTAACTATCCCTTAGCTTGTTTCCATGCTACATTGCTTAATTAATTTTATTTCACTGTTTTCCTTGCTGCCCATTAAATTCCGGCACCATTACATCACTTTAATTAAGTTTAGTCATTTTTTAAGTGCTGTCTTTGTCACAATAACATCCCTAGTTGTCTTGGTTTACTTAAACAATCATTATTGCTGCTGTTACAGAAAATTCTGCAGCATTTAGAGGACTTTTGGTGATCCCAACCTTGTGTTTAGGTGCTGTCCACACTCTAGAAACTGTTAGACCGGTCCACTGGACCGGTCCAGGCTGACCGTTCACGGCGCGAACAGGCGGGATCTCCCGCTCCCTGCGGAGATCGGGCGGGCCGACAGCTCAAACAGAGCGTTTTAGGAAGTTTTTGGGGGGTTTACAGAGAGAAATTTGAATGTAGGGACTGTTTAGGGAATTTCCTTTTGATTTGATGCATTAAATAGTTGATTTGCTAGGGTTTGAGTATCTGTGTTTGGGCTGAAATTTGAGATCTCTTAGATTTAGGTTTCTTTGGGCTCTAGCGGCTCTAGAGATTTGGGAGAGATCGATCCTCCTCTCGAATTGAGGATCAATTGTATTTTGCTATTTTCCTTGCATCTACTAGTAAAATACAAGTTTTTCTCTGTTTTCTTCAATTTTTTTTCCTGTTTTACTGTTTTCCTGCTCCGGACAGCAGTTTGCTTGGAGAGCTGTTGTAAAAGTGAATAGGAAATACTTGATTTTAAGTATTTCTATCAAATTGGTATCAGAGCATGCGTTTTTGGACCGTTGGCGGCTGAAATCCTGAAATTTACAGCGGAGATTTCGTTTCCTGGAAAAAAGATCTTCGTGAATCTTGAGAAGAACGATGGCCGGAAAGATGTTTGACGTCTTGGAAGGCGAAGTCGGCCAATTGAAAGCCGATTTTGGAGAAAGATTCTTCAACCTTCAAAATCAATCACCTTCAGCAATGAAAGGTTGGAGGGGAAGTTCACCGACAATGGAGGAAAATATTTGAAGAAACTACTTGAGGTGAAAACCAATTCGGCGACAACCGAAAGTAAGAGATACCGCCGACGGCCATGGCATGGTAGGAAATCCGAACCCCTTGCGGGGGAGGAGAAATTCGATGTGGAGATCTAGAGAAGAGAACGACCATTCCGCTAGAGCCCCTTTCGAGGGAAGAGATGAGTATGGGATATGACAGAAGTGCAATTTTGGTGGGAGGAGAGATGGATTTCATCGCCGTATGCTGAATTCTCGAACGAGGGGGTGATTTTGAAGGAAGAAGAGAGGAACGTCATCGTCGAGATGCTGAATTTGAAGGTATATCAGCGTCGAGGTGATGAGTTGAATGGAGCAGAGTGTGAGTAAAGAGAGGGGTTAGAGTATATTCGTCGAGGGACGATCGGGACAATTGGGGAACGCCTCCTCTGAGGGAATGAGAGGCTATTGGAGGATACCAGGAGATACCATGGTGAGAAATTGAAGATGCCCGTTTTCGAGGGGGAAAGACGGCCATGGCTGGATCTATAAGGTGGAGCGTTACTTGCTGTCAATGGTTGACAGATGATGAGAAGCTGATGGCGGCAGGATTGTGTCTGGAAGGAAAGGCTTTGTCATGGTATCAGTGGCGTGATAGAAGGGAGCCAGGAACTGGAGGGAATTCAAAACTGCATAATAGAACGTTTCCAAACCGATCGGGGGGGAGATTTTTATGAGCAATTCTTTGCTCTGGTTGCAGGGGATCAGTAGCAGACTACGTGAGCGGTTCGTAGCACCGGCTAGTAGGGTGGAGCGATTATCAGATATGCCTTATTGGAGGGGAACTTCATGAAGGGGTTGAAGGCAGAGATCCGAGCGCAGTTAAAATTGTCTGAAGCTAGTGATTTGGAGGAGACAATGAAGTTGGCACAGCTGGTAGAAAATCAGAATAATCTGGTAGAAGGGAGCCAGGAGCAGCAGCTCAGGAGGCTCTTACAAGACTACGACTACTCTTTTAGCACCAAAGGGGCCTACATCATCAACAATAATGAGATCACCAGGGAGAAGCCAGTAGGAGGAGGAGTGGGGATAACTCAAGAAAGCCACTGAGACAGAATTACAGGAGAAGAGGGCAAATAGGCTTTGTTTCAGATGTGACGAGAGGTATACGCGGGGCACAGGTGAAGGACCGAACTCTGCAATTCTTACTGTTGTGATAGAGAAGGAAGGATGGTGTCGTCTTTCCACCTGCGGACAAGGTGGATTTTTGGGAGGGGAGTATTGTTAGACCGGTACCACTGGAACGGTCCAGCCGGTCCAGGCGGAACGGTCACGGCGCGAACAGGCGGGATCTCCGCCTCCTGCGGATTCGGGCGGGCCGACAGCTCAAACATAGCATTTAGGAAGGATTTTTGGGGGTTTTCAGAGTATATTTGAATGTAGGGACTGTTTAGGGAATTCCTTTTGATTTGTATGCATTAAATAGTTGATTTTACTAGGGTTTGAGTATCTTGAATTGGGCTGAAATTTGATATCTCTTAGATTTAGGTTCTTTTGGGCTTCTACGGCGTCTAGAATTTGGGAGAGATCGATCCTCCTCATCGAATGAGGATCAATTGTATCTTTGCTATTTTCCTCTTGCATCTACTAGTAAAACACAAGTTTTTCTCCAAGTTTCTCTTTGTTTTTCTTCAGTTTTTCCACTGTTTTTTACTGTTTTCCTGCTCCGGACAGCAATTTGCTTGGAGAGCTGTTGTAAAAGTGAATAGGATATACTTGATTTCAAGTATTTCCTACAGAAACTTTCCTAAACACTTAGACAACTTTATGACATGCTGTAGTTTGCTGTCCACTTCATTCATGCACACATCTAGTGAATTGTAGGCATTTCTTAAGCGTTTAGGTGCTGTCCTCAACCTAACAACTTCCTAAGGACTAGGTGACTTAAACCACTAGCTTAGCTTGCTTGTCCAAACACATTTCCTATACCCTTTAGTGAGTCTAAGTGAGCCTAAGCTAGTGTCTAAATGATGTCCCTTATCCCATTCTTCTTTAAGCATCACTTAGCACTTTCCAATGGGCTCGAAAGGATTTCAAAAGAAGTTAGATGACCTAATTCGTCTTGTAGGCTCAACAACTAAAACCACAAGGAGGAACATGTTGACTCTCCCCACTCAAGTACGTGCCTCATTTGTCATCATGCTAGTCGAAGATGCCCCACTCGCCTATCACCCTAACCTGAGCCCAAGCCTCAACGACCTCACTATAGAATCACATGACATCTACCCACCTTTGATGGTTCCTCAGACCCTTACTACTTTAGGTAATGAGTTAGACAATTAGAGGACTATTTTGAATCACGTCATATCCCTGAGTCCCACCAGGTTAGCATCACTAAGTCTCACCTCAAAGGTCAGGCTCTTCAATTTTGGATAGATTGGAAGATCATAAAGAGTCTCGCTGTGAGTACCCTACTTAGAAAGACATGAGGCGAGAACTTAATTCTAAAATACCGACCCTACCAGCGACCAACCAACTGGATATAAGCTTAGGTCACCCCCTGTTCACAAACCTTTGGGTGTGACACTTTCAGGACCCTTACCCTAGTGACCGTCTTCTCGAGCACCACCCTATCTCTTTATGTTTGGAAACCCATGACATTTACTGTGGTCGAGACACACCTCTAATTACTACATTAGGGTTGTCTGCCCCATCCTATGTGGTTCTCCAACCTAACTTGATGGCCGACCTTCTTTGGGTCTGTTGTGATCGATCCCACGTGACTCCCACTTAGGCGATTCCTAGCCATCCCAACCAACTTTGTCTGAACACGCATCTGCGCTGCGTGGTGACCCCTAATTTACCTCACCTTGCGGATCATTTGTAACCCCTTTCAATTCAAGGTCAAGTCTGAGACTCCCCAGTCCTTGACCCCACAAGTGTAAGTTCAACAAAGACCTACAGTGCTAGGAAAAAGTCTCCTAACCTGAAACTGAGTACGTCCATTTCGTGGACACTAATGATATCACCGACATGAGGAATTCTTTAGAGGATGAAAACTGAAGAAAGTGCGTTAGATTCCCCACATAACTTGAACCTGATTTAGTAGATCTGGAACCTTTAAACCTCGATACCTTTGTCCACTCGACTCCTAATCTCACCAAGGATATTCTTTGGAAAGATCTACTGGACGATAGTAATTTGATCTCAAAAGAAGCCGTTATGACCTTGAACCAAATGAAATTAAATTTGGAAGATTCTGAATAATGCAGCTTTCTACAGTTGACTTTTACATAATATTGAGTTCATTATTGGATAATTAGTGCCTAATTTGAATGATGATCATTCCAAATCTTTCTGGACAATATTTTAGGAGTTGCTTCTTTAGACTTAACTTTGAAAGAGTGTGCCAATTCTGATTGGATTTATCTATGTAATGACTTTAATACTAGAAAGGATTTCGACCCGTATTTTCCTATCATTTCCCTAACTGTGTTACCCACATCAGTTCTAGACACTCTACTCTTGGTGTCCCATACCTGCCGGTGACTTCTTAGGCTATTCTATTATGGTTGTGAACCTGGGACACTCGTCGTCCCATCATTACTCCTGATTCCCACATTTTGCCTCTATGTCCTTGTCCTCCCTGTTAAAGACCTTCCCTCTCCTAGTTGGATGACCTTACTAGATTACCTTATCTGCCCTTAGGAGACTATCTGTGACTCTAGTTGAAAACCCCTGCGGAGATGTCCTGTTAGCTAAGAATGTCTTCATTCTCCTTACATTCATGTTCCCTTAGACCTAAACTTTTTATATCCCCCCATTTTGTGATGACCCCATAGTTACCCTAGCTTTGGTGTGCTTGTGAGTCCTATGTTTGTATGTCTGTTTTCTGGCGATTTGGTCTCTATTTAAAAACTTGCGTGTAAGTCCATACTTCATGTCACTTCATCATGCACACCAGGTCTCTTGCATATATATGCATTTGCATCTCATATTCAAGAATTGCACAAAGACATTAATAAAAGAGTTGAACTGAGCAGTGCTAACTATAAACTCAATGCGTACCTTAATAAAAGGTTTAAAGAATTTGAAGTGAGAGATTCTGTGATGGTTCAGATTCGTCCGGAGCGGTTCCCGCACTGGACAGTTAAAAAGTTACATGCTGAGAAGCGCAGGACCTTTTAGAATAACTTCCAAGATAATCAGTAATGCTTAGTGTTAGGCCTCCTGAATGTTTTAACTTTAGCCCCACATTAACATTGAAGATCTTTTAGCCTATGAGGGTCCAAGTTTAACCCACCAATCCATTACTTAATAAGCCTTGTGTGACCCAACCCAGGTGAGATCCCCAGCCTACCCCACTCCCAAACATTTCCCACTTTGCCTACTGCAGAGAGGATTGAGGCAATACTTAACGTATGAAATCATTTCCACTGAAGACGGTGGTCGCCGAAGGTATCTGGTTCAATGGGCAGGCAAGCCGGAGACGGAGAACGGTGGATCGACAGGTGATGAGCTGCAGAGATTGGACCCCGACCTACTGAATGGTACGAGACTTACTAAAGATGCTCCCACAACTCGACGGGGTCGTAGCTTTCTCCCACCTGGGGAGAATGATGAGGACATCTAATTTCGACACGTGTTACTATCGCCGGAGACATCAGACGACGGCTACGATCCAGAGCCTTTATTTCTGATTTACCTTGTATTTTTATTTATGCATGTATTTTTATATCCTAGTTTGCCCCTGTGGGCATTGAGTCACTTATATAGCCCTAAGGGCATTTGTGTCATTTTAGTTTTATTTTTATCATGGCCTATTTATAGGAGGCCTCTTGCTATGTATGGAGTGAGTTGCTAATGAATGAAATTTCTCTTTGATCTTTTTGTGACGTTACGTGAACATTCCAAATCTCTTTGTGAGTTATTGAGGAAGTGACGCTTGTAGATGTCTTTGTGAGTTCTATGGGAGGTGTTTGCTCGAGGTTTGTAGATCCGGATTTTCTTTTCCCTAAACCCAATTTATTTCTTCCCTACCTAACCAAACTCTCTTCCTCCCAAATTCCCTTCCACCAGCCCCATAAGTCCACTGTCGGCCACCCCAGTGCCGATCCCGCCACCGTGGGCTCCGCCAGCCTTCCCCAGCCAGCTGTCATCCCGCCAGCTCTAAGCCCCCAGCAATAACCGCCGGCACCTTGGATCACCCCTCTTGTTATAATTTCATATCTCTTGATTTACTCACTTTCCTAATTAGCTTCTCTCCAATAAGAAATCAATTGAGGAGATTAAAGCCTATTTTGAAATTCAAATTTGTTTTCCTCTCATATTAAACTATTTGGGGAAGTTACTTAAAACTATAATCAAATTTGAAATTAAAATTCAGATTTGATTGGGTTTTATTTACTTAACGTGGGCCCCATTTTCTTAACTCCTAAGCTTTCTTCCCCCCCCACCCTCCCTTATATGGACGGCCTCTTAATGGGCTTTTCTCTCTCCCAAATTAAATTAAGAGCTACCACAATTCAGCCCCAAATCCTTCCCATTGCCGCCCCTCTCCACCTGGATTAATTTGAATTCGCAAATTAAATTCCACCCAAACCATCAAAATCTCGAAACTATTTCTTATTTTTTGCAATTACCTTGGCCTCCCATCCTAGTCGATCCCCTCCAAGTCTTCACGCCGGCCCAACGCCGTCCTCCCTCCAAGCGCCACTCCAGTTTCCCCCTCTTTCCATTGGACTCCTTCATCTCCGGTAAGGATGCATGACGATCCGGAAGTTGATCACGGCATTCGCATACACCGAACAAGGAAAATCGACTCTTCCTTTCCCCCTTCTACGAGCCGGATTGGGAGTACGACTTCACCGTAGAACGTTGACGTCAATCATATCGTTTACTTCCTTGCCGGAACCATTGAACTTCAACGACCAAGGACTTTGTGGTTTCTTCTCGGAGGCCCACCGCGCTCCCCAATCCCGCTTCTTCCTGACGACTAGTCCCCTGGCATCACGTTGTGTGATAGTGGGCATCTCTAAGTGTGCTTGCAAATCCTCCTCCGCTAGCTTCCACCTTCAAGAGGTGGTGAAGAAGCTCTAGGTGAAGGATCCTAGATTTTAAATTTGAGCTTTGTTATATTTGCTATTTGCATTATCTATTAATGTATAGTTGTTATTTTGCAAAGTTCTAGTAATCTCAAAGGTGTAATCTTTTTCTATTGCTTACTCTTTCATGCTATCTTCTAAACTTGCACTTGAGTAAACTAGATTTTATTGTTAGTTACACAAGTTGATAACTTTTATTAATCTCTTAATTGCAATTCTTGTACTTCGCATTTAGTTTTCACATCAGTTAATGTTTGTTCTTTGCACTAAATTCCATTATTTATTCTACTTAATGAGTGGGAACATGGCAGGATATAATATCATGGTCTAACCATACCATGTTTATGTTGGGTGCAAGAGTTTGGCTAATCTCTCATCTTTTGTCTAACTAAGCTTAAAATAAGTTGGCAAAATGTTTTCAAAGTGTCAAATTTGACAATAAAAAGCCAACCTTAAGAACCTCTTTTACAATCTTAAACAATGATATAGATTGTTGAAATTTTTAATAATCATCTACCTATTAGAAAATAAATTAATTTAATAATTGATATATGTTTTATACATATTGTAATTCATCATACTTAATTAGTAAATGGGGGAAGGAACTCTTGTACCATTTTAATTGGTTGGACCTATATTTTGGGTTTTGGAGTAATGAGGCCTTGTTTGCAAGCCAAGCCCCCTAATCTGAAGGTACGAAAATATTAATAAAGATAAATGTTGTGCTCTAACATTTTAGTTATTGTTACATTTAATACATTTTGTATGTCTGTAAAGTGTGTTTTCTATTGATTAGGATTGGATCTAGGCAGATAGGTCAAGCTTGGTTAGGTCAATCGACGACCCTTGATCATATTAATATTTATATACAACATTTCCAGCTAAACATATACTCTAAATATCATCAAACAGTAAAATATATAAGCGTGGTTTTCAGTGGGCCGTCCTGCCTATAGATAGAGTCATAAGTCTCACTCTTAAGTTCGATTCTCTTTGTCCCATATGACCAACGTTGGACAAGACTTCCACCTCTCGTATACTGCAACACTAATTTAAAATTTATGTTATTTAGACCGTTGATCGGATAGGGTTTATTTTATTCTAGGGTATATGTGATGAGGACATCCAGGAGATTCTGACACGTCTATCAAAGGATACATTGTAGATCGACAGCTACAATTAAGAGTCTTTATTTGTGATGCATTTATGTATTTTTTTTTCATGTTCTGGTTTTACCATTGTACCCTGAGAGGGATTAGTTAGTGTTGTAGCCCAGAGGGCAATTTAGTCTTTGCGTTTTTTTGTTCCTTGAGACCTATATATGAAGGCCCTAGCTTTGTATTAGGGATGATGATTGTTTAATAAAATTTTCAGCACTTTTTATTTCTCTCTTTGTTGTGTTATTGAGAGAGAAAACCCTAAGAGAGGGCCAAGCAATTCCCATCAGTTGCTAGTAGAGTTCGGGCTCGTGGTTTGTATCCGTTTTTATTTTTTTCTCCTTTTCCTTCAAACCCCATACCGCCGGCCACCCACACCCTCCCCTTAAATTCTGGCCACACCTCTCCCTCCACCCATACTCGTCGACCTCCTTCACTCTCCACCTCAAGCCACCACCCCCCTCTCCTAGCCTCTCCCCCGCCCCATTCCCCCACTGAATCCAAGTCTAGCCCCTCCCCAAGTCGCCGGCCTACCTAGCCCAAGAGCAAGCCACTGGCCCCTCCTCCACAAGCCATTGTTTTCAAATTCAAATTGCCTCTTAAATACCTTCCTAATTTATCCTATTATTAATTTGGAAAGTCTTTTAATTTGAATTCAAATTAGATTTTAAATTCAAAATCTTTCGTAATTAATAAATCTATTTTAAGAAACCCCCCTAATCGCTCCCAATCTTAAATTAATTGGGATTTAATTCCAAATCCCACATTCATTGCATGTAGACACATTTGTTGAATGTGGACACCCTTCCCCTCTCTCCTTTGGCTACCCCCTACCCCTCTCTCTCTCTCTTAATTAATTCATCCCATTAATGCTCTCAATCAAAGCCCTTCCCATCTAGGTATGCTGCCCCACCTTAGCCCTATTAGAGGAAATTCAAATTTGAATTATTCCCTCCTTCCCTCCTTGAATTCTGAAATTAAATTTTAGATTTTAAATTGTTTTCCCTTCACTAAATTAAACCTAAAATCTAAAATTAAAGTGGCCCCTCCCCTAGCCTTGGCAAACCACCCCAAACCTCTCCCTCCACCTCTCCTTCTCTTCTCCCTTGCTTCATACATCATCCAAGGAAGAATAAGCACCACTCCGGCTTAAGTCCACTTGAATGGCCGATCCTGAACAAGACCATGGGTTCGTATACGATCATCAAAGATGAGCAGATGTGTTGAGATCGCCCTTCTTCAACCTCAACTTGGAGATCGACCACACCGTCGATGACTACGTTGATCGGATCCTCTTCACTTTGACGACAACCATCAACGAGCATCAAACCTCCGGACAGTGGCAAGTTCTTCAACATCCATCGACTTCTTCCCCTCCAGCAAAGTTCGTTGGGCAATACTGCAGGCGTCTTCTATCTTTCAGTTGCGTCATTAAGTTTGTTGAAATTAATCTTCCGCTAAAACAACCCTCATGAGTGAGAGTGAGGGGAACTCAAGTGCACTTTCTATTTGTTAATCGGTGGATTTTTGTTTCTTGTGCATCTAGCTTTATTATAATTTTGTTGTTATTTTAAATTGTCCTTCTAACCTAGTTTGCAACTGCATACCAACACAAAACAACTAAGAAATCCTATAATCTAATATTGTGAAACATTAATTTTAAAATTAGTAAGCTTAACAATTTTTATTAAATTCCTGCAATTCCTTTTATGTTTCCCATATGTATTAGTCTCTATAGTTAATTACATCTCAAGAATTTATTTTTGAGAAATTTTTAGATTAAAATAGTGGTGTGTATATTTTCAGCAAAATATTGACTAATATTTTATGTAAATTTTGCAAATTCTTATTAAAGATTTAGTCCTTCAAAATTTTAAGGGAGATTGGATCAACTTAAAATTAGTCTTTTTTAAATGAAGTCAGGAGAAAATTAAAGGAATACTTAATTTTGAGAAACTCAGAGATACTCAAAAACTATCATGCATTGAGTTTTACATTTTAAAAGTGGAAGGTTAGGGCTTACATTCCCACAACACAAGTTGAAGAAAAGATATAGGAAAGTGAGGGCTTACAACATGACTGAAAAGAACATTGGCCTCGAATCTTAGATCGAAGGTGAGAACCATTGATAGTCAGTATTTCCAACTTAAATCTAGTGAAATGTTAGGGATTTATGAACTTGAAACCCCACCTTAAGTTAAATCATTATAGCTTTGGATTTATAATTTTGTTTGGAAAGGACGACCAACTAATCCATCTAAGTACTTTTAAAATCATACATATTTGATCTTAATGCATATACATGATATGTAATTTTATTTTGATTTTAACTTTTAAGAGATATGACTTACAACTTAGCCACTTAAACCAAGATGCTTGATTATGCCGGTATGTAAATGTTGACTCACAGTGCAATTTTTATAAGTCCTATTGCCTAAGTGCTTTTAAAGTCATGCATGTCTGATCTCAATGCATATATAAGATATGCAAAATCATTTAATTTTAGGAGATAAGACTTACAACTTAGTCATTTAAGCTAAGATGCTTGAGTATGTGGATATTCAAATACTGACTCATAATATAATTTTTGTTATCTAGTCATTAATATGAGAGCTTTTATCTACATTCGACTCACTAGATTATGTGATGTAGAACTAAGTATGGATGCAATGATTTTGTAAGCTTTTGCACAACTGTTGATTAGAACTATAATAAAGAAAACTACTAGCAAATAAAATAACAGATTAAAACGTAAGAGGGGGTCACGCCCGCTTAGGCTAAGTCACATATCAAGAGATTTGAAACTTCAAAATAAATTAGAAAATAACATTATGTCAGGATAGTAGTTTCAACAAAATTCCTAGTCTAACAAGGAGATTAGTAAACACATGAGTACACTCAAAGTCCTACGTTTACTAAGCTTAGCAGAAACAGGCGACGGTCGTCCTTCGTGACTAAATCAAACCACAAGAAAAGGTTAGACTTGAGAAACACAAGAGGAGGGAGAGTAGAAAATCTTTGCTAAGGATCGGCAGCAATCTTCCACTCGACGATCTCCAATTGTTCTTCAATAGCTTCCACTAAAGTATCCAAAATACGCTCTATGTAGTCTTCTACCATATGGTCAATCCTCGGGTTGATGTCGAAGAAGGTTGAATGGAGAATGCTTATGAAACCGTGCTCGTCATAGGCAAATCCGTAGTCAGTGTCGGGATCGGCCATTCATGAATGCTAGATGTGGGTTTCTTCCAAAGGTGTAGTATTCTTGAATGTCGTTGAAGAGAAAGAAGTTTCTCTTCAACTTGAGGTAGGGTTGGGGTGAAGGGATCGGCCAAGGGAGAAGAGCAAAGTTTAAGAGTTTTTTTATTTCAGATTTTGAATGAGTAGGTGGAGGGAAAATAACTTGGAAACGAATCCTCAATTAATATCCGTGATTGAAACTAATTGAGGAAGAGAAAGGGGAAGGAGGTGCGGCGGGATTGAGAAGGGAAAGAGCTATATTTCTTACCACAAGGAGAAGCTCACTTATGGAAAGAAATCAAGTAGGTGAAGGCTTGGAAATTTTCGGCCAAGAGAGGGGGTGGGGATTTGGTAATATTCTAAAGTGGAGAATTGAGCTTTAGGAAAGAATTCCTAAACCAATCCCTAAGGGGGGCGGCGACATTAAAGGCCTTGGAAGGAATTGAGGGGAGGGGATTAAATGTTTCCTAATGCGGGTTTAGGAATTAGGAAAGGTTTTAATTGATTCCTCATGAATTTGAAATTCAAATGGGTTTAGATTTAGAAACTTTCATAAAATAAGTTCTTTTAAATTAGGGAAGAAAATTTCAAATTCAAATTGTTTGAATTTTGAAATTGGATCTTCCCAAATCAAGAGTATTTATTTATTGAAAGTATTCAAATAAAGATTTGAATTTTGGATGGAGGGGGAGGGAGTTGAGGCCGGCGGCTTGATGGACTTGAGAGGGGAATTTCGGTGGGTGATGAGGAGGTAGTGGTTCGTTAGATGGTGGTAGGGACGAAATTGAAGTTACCCGATGACGAGTGGAGGTTATAAGGTGGCCGGCGGGCTTGGGGACAAAAGGAGAACGAGATATAAAGAAAGAACCACGAACCTGACCGTCTCCAAGGTTGGTGGGTGATCCGATCTCCCTCACATAGGGATTACTCTCTCAAACGCTCATACGATCTCACAAAGAAATCACAAGGGAAGAAAATTTATCATTCATTCATTCATTAACTTCAAAAGAGAATAAGGAGGGTATATAAAGCCTCATACAGAGGACTCAATAACAAAAGACCATAATGCCCCTTGGGCTTACACACGACATCCCTTAATAAAATGGTACAACAAGAAACTAAAATAAAGCAAATAAAATGCGACAACAAAATAAGAGAATACATTGAATAAATCAAAAATACAATGACTCAATCGTGGCCGTTGATCGGCGGCCACGCCTCTGATGAACCTTCCAAGATCTGATGTCCCCATCATTATGATATGATGTTCATCAGCTTTACACATTGGTTTTGATGCTGATTTGAATGAGCACTCTTATTTATGAAGAAATAACCAGGTAAATATTAAATTGCAAACTCTTGATGCATAAGATGCTTTGAACTGCATTTTTTAGTTTTAAAGTATTGACTTATTTTTCGATAAGCCATGTAATTTTTGTTGAAATAAATTATTTTATGATTGATTTTAGATTGCTTATGTTTAATTAATAGAAAATTAAATTTCTCCTTAAAGCCTATCTTATAAAACATTAATGCCATCTCCAAACAAAGCAAGAGAATAAACTTAGGAAAGAAGCATACATTTTTAATGCGCACACGAAGTAAACAAACAATCATATGTATAAAATTCAATCACAGAATACAGACTTTTTATAATTACAACTAGGAAATAAAAAAAATGATAGTTGAGTTGTCTGTTTTATATAACCTCACTGAAATTATTGATTCTCCTTTTGGGTATTCAAGTTCTAACTTCTGATGTATCCATGACTTCACTTTGGGGTTTATCCTTTTGGTTCGTTGTTCATGTAGCCGTGTTCCACAGGCCGTTATGACTTTCTAGATATATTAATTATATTTGAAAAGAAAAAAAAGAATATTCGATCCAGCAATTTAAATGTTAGAAAGTATGTAATATAAATAATTATTATCACACAGATTGCTCAACATTTTTAGTAACAAGATAGCTTCTATCATATTGTTAATGCATACTTAGGGCTTTTAAGCCGCACCTGTAAACAAACTTTGTTTGATGATAATAATTTAATTATTTATCCTCTTTTTAGGCATGATCACCTATATGAAAAAAACAAATATTAGCACTTAAGGGCAAGCGTTCATAACACAAATAATTTAATGTACATGACACCAAGCATCACAAACACATCCGTAGAAAAGAAAAACAAATCCAGTTCTAAGATGGCTAGGGGCTGTGCATCTAGTATATGTTGTCTTGTGTGGCTGTCACACTACGATGGATGTTTTGTTTTATTGTCGAATATGAAGAGATTTAAATTTTAATCTATGGATGATTTCACTTTAAGTTGTTTGTAATTTTAATTTTAATTTGATTTTGAAAGGTGTTTCATATTTTTAAAGGGTTATGAACTCATGGATTGACCATTTTGCTTGCTTTGAACTAAGCCGGTCACTCATAATGTCTTAAGATGCAAAGATGTAAATATTTTGTCTTTTAGGTTTGAATGACACATCTTTGCATTAAAATAAACCTAGGTAATTTTTATGTTTTTAGTAAATTTTTTTAGCTTTTGGATATGAAAGAATTATTTGCGTGATAAGGGTTTAATTTAGAATTTTGTGAAATTCACCTAACTTGTTAAGGTGAATTTTAGGAAGAAGAAGGCTTCTAAAGATAGATATAGAAGCTTGAATTCTAATCGTTATGATTGGGTGAAATCAGTTATTTTGGTTAAGTGATAAAAATATAGAGTTTGGGTCTGAAAGGTCAATCAAATTGATTGGGTTAAGTAGGTGAGCTTTAACTTTGAGGCCAAAGGGAGAATGTTCCTATTTAATTTTGGTCCAAAAGGAAGAGCTAAGGCTTAGGAGCCTAGACTTGGAAGATCATATAGCTTTTGGGCCAAAGGAGAAGGGATTTAACTTTATAACTTTTGAGCTTAGGGTTTGTAGAGTTTACCATTTCTTTGAGGCTAAGGAAGGTAGAGTGTAACCTAGTGCTTTGAGCCTGATTTTAAGGGTTTTCTATGGGTTTTGGGTCCATAGAGATGATATATGATTTGTAACTTTGAGGTTACAAATCAAGAACGAATCATTGATTTTTTTGGATTAATATTCATTTGCTCAACATGGGATGAGTAAATGTGGGAGGCTATGACTCAGGTCTTATCCCTAAGGTTAGACCATTGA
This sequence comes from Dendrobium nobile, assembly GCA_022539455.1. NCBI lineage: Eukaryota > Viridiplantae > Streptophyta > Magnoliopsida > Asparagales > Orchidaceae > Dendrobium > Dendrobium nobile. The sequence continues at coordinate 23,322,464 of CM039729.1, read as the reverse complement.
TTGATTTTAGCTCAACAAATAAGTCAACGAGACTTAGGCTTTATCCCTAAGGGTTCTTCATACTCTCTTGAACTTTTTAGAGGTTATTTGAAAACTTCCATGTGAATTCGAAGGAGCACCAAGTAAAGAGGATGCTGGCTAGGATAGTTCAAGTTGAATTTGTTCAACTTGAATGAGGACGACTCTAAGGTTTGTTTGAGGGTATGATATCTCCTAAGAGGTCTTAGGGTTCATGCAACGAGGTGCTTGAAGCTTTGGGGAGCTCCAAAACACCATGCATGGAATGAAAGAGAACTCCTAAAGAAAATTCATATTTTTTTATAAATGTTTTGGATTCTTTAAATAGTAATGGTCACTTCTATAACTTTGGAAGAGGGTCTTAAATAAGTTTTGTCATAATTTAACAATTTCAAAGCACATAGAGGGGGGTATGAGGAATTTTTAGGAGTTTATAAAATGCTTTGGTTGTTTATCATCTCAATTAGCCATCTAATTTGAAAAATACATAAATAAGCTTAAGTAATCCCAAAATGAGATGGAGTGCAACTTATGGAACTTTGAGGGCCCAAAGAATACCCCAAATTAGTTTCATAAATACTTGGAATTAAATCAACATATTTATGATTTTTCAAATTCAAGACAGTGAGGACCCTAGTGAAAGAGGCCTACAATACTATTTAGATTAATTTTGTTACATCCTAAATCCTAAGTATGATACAACTTGCTTTGGTCAAGTGCGTAGCTATTGGATTTGGATATGATGGCTATAAAAACCTAAGGTTCATCGTAAGTGAATGATTTAGATGTAATATGAACGCATTTCATGCAATGGAGAGTCATTGGACATGAGTCCAATCACTCGACGTTCGTTGCCGTCCACTTTGGGCTCTCAAATGAGGGCAACCCATTAGAAATCATCGGATTTACATGATTTATGAAGAGGACATGGCAACCCATTAGAAATCATCGGTTTTACACAATTTATGAAGAGGACAACGAAGGTATGGAGATTTGAGAGCATGAATGAAGCTTCTACATGGACCTAGGGTTACAAGATCATCATATACAATCACAACGGCATATTGGCTAGGTTTTCTAAGTTTTTTGAATTTTACCTCAACGAAGCTAGTATTTGATGGTGATCGGCCATAGTGCCTTTGATTAAAAGAGATGAGGACAATTGAAAGGAGGAGAATGCTATTTAGGTTGCTAGGGATGTTGATTTCATCGCCACCTTGCAGGAGTTGGTGTTGGAAGAGGAGCGAGGGTTTTCAGGCCATAGACCACTAAGGGGAAGGAGAGGGAAGTTTCAATGTAAGCAATTGACCTTGCTTTATATTTTCCTTCAACTTTTAACGTGGTGCTTCTCTTGACCGTGGGAAAGGAAACCACAATAGCCAGCTCTTGATTTCTCCTTGGCCGACAACCTTAATGAACTTAAGAAAACCCTCCATGCTGTACACAAAAAGAGCTCTCGGTTCTCTCTTTTAGTCAAAGAAAGAAGCTACATCCAATCACCTCTTTCATTTTAGCAAGCTGCACCTGCCAACGAACTTCCTAGGTTGGTCGTTTCTCTATACTTCTCCATCAAACCTCTCAATAAATGCATAGCTTCCATTAGAGACCTCCTGGGCATGAATCCAAATTGATTTTGAGAAACATTAGTATTTCGCCACAACCTATGCTCCATAATTCTCTTCCATAGTTTTATAGTATGACACATTAACTTAATTCATCTATAATTCACACAAATCTTTGTGTCACATTTATTCTTAAAACTATGAATCAAGACACTCATTGTCCACTCATCTGACATCTTTTTAGTCTTCAAAATAATATTAAAATGTTTAGTAAGCCAAGAAATTCCTTCCTCTTCTAAGCATTTCCACACCTCTATAGGGATATCATCAGGTCCAACAGCTTTTTCACACTTCATTTTTTTTAAAGCCTCTCTAACTTCAATTTTACTAATATGCCGATAAAAACAAAAAAAAAAATTTTCATTTAAGGTGCTAATGTCACTAAAGTCAATCATATTCTCATAATCTTCATTGAAGAGTTTATAAAAATATCTCATTGACCTTTATTGAATTTTTTCATCTAATAAAAGCACTTCTTGATCTTCATCCTTAATACACTTCGCTTGAACTAAATCCTTACTATTATCTGTTTATTTGGCTAAGTTATACATATATCTTTTGCCCTCCTTTGCATCTAAACTATTATATAAATAATTAAAAGCTAAAATCTTTGCATCGCATATTGCTTTCTTACATATTGCTTTCTTACATATTGCTTTCTTAAATTCCTTACTGGTCTCTTTATATCTTTCCCAATTATCAAAATTTTTACATATAAATAAATTTTAATAACAAATCTTCTTATTTTTTTAATCTTTCCTCATATATTTTGATTCCGCCCTCAACTATTTTTACTGTTAGGTGCTTTTCCCTTTGATAATCCAGACACATCTTTTGCAACATTATTAATATCACTAGCTGCTTTTTCCCACATAACATTAGCTTTCTTATGCACAGACATTCTATGTGCTTTAAATGAATATAACACCTATGCCGAGCCGTTCGAACAAACTAAGTAAACTTACAGCTTACTAACCAAAGCTAAGAAAAAATAGGGATTACATAAGCAAGAAATGGAAGCCATTCTCACATCAGAAATTTGCTTTGAGGAAGAAGAAGAAGAACAAACAAATCTTGTCGCCGAAACTAGAGTTGCAGGATTAGATGTCGTTATTGAAAGAAATGGGAAAAAATATACCTAAGTTCTTTCTTGAGGGAGAAGATAGAATGAGAAATAGGATAAACAATAAAAAAATACTTGAAGAAGCGTTGGATGGCGGAGGTGGAGCTGTGGGATATGGTGGCATGTAGAAATCATAATACCCAAGTTTGGGGTTTGTGGCCTGCCTTGGTGCTCACTGGAACAAATACGAGAAACTCTTCGTGCGAACACTCTTAGTCTACCCATTCCGCATATTCAACCCGCTAAATTTATTTGACACGGACTTTCTATTCCATCTCCGCTGTTATTTGAGCTGCTCGATGGGTTATCAAGTTGAGCAGCCTCTTGATCGATCTCGAGCTCGATTACTTCACAAGCTTGAGAATCTGCTTGAACTCGAGCTTGCAGCTCGATAAGCTTGACTCATGAGCTCGTTATCGAGTCAATCTCGAGTACACTCGCGAGCCGGCTTGACTTCTTTTCACCCCTTAGTGGAACCACCCAAATTTTGTCCAAGATTCTTAGTCCTTATGTGGTGATCAGACCTATTGCTTCCTAATCAAATCTATAGCTAATTGAAGTAATAGGAAAATCATTCCAAAGTTTTCCATATGAAAAAATAAATTAAATGTTGATAATTCAAATATTTTAAACCAAGGTTTAAAATTGCGTAAATAAGCCTTGAGATTTTTTTCGTTCGTGAGGCGAGGTGTAAGCCTCACGGATGCAAAATTGCGTAAATGAGAATTTAAAGGTTTTAGCAGGTAAATAATAGCAAGTTTCTATCATATAATAAAAACATCTAAATGACATGTGAAATTAGTGGAAAGTAAGAAAATAGATGTAATAAAATCATGTCCCAAAGTACAAAACTACAAAATATTAGTCTATCAAAACTCCCAAAGTACAATTAAGAAAGAACATATAAAATCCAATCATATCCCATCACTAAATGGTTCTTCAAGGGAATATTCTTCTCCAATTGTATCTATGAATGCCATATCTTCTCCAATTACATTTCAAATACACATAAGTCTTCTCACCGTCGCCTATGTCAACTTATACACTGTATTTCCAAGAAGGATCCCTCCGCAATGACGTATTAGACTTTTTCTTTCCCTTAACCATATTTCCTAAAGGAAAAAAAAGCAAAATAAAACAAAAACACTCAAAAAATTTAAAACCCTAGCTTTCCTATAAGTTGAAAAATCATACCCTAAACTTTAAAAAAACTCTAAGAACTAATCAAGAAAGGATGTAGAGGGGCGGCCGGAAATAAAGGGCTCACCGGTGAGCGGCGGTGTCGGCGGGAGAGGCGCTGGAAACATGCGGGAGATCCAGCTTCGGGAGCTTGCGGGATCGGGAACGGCAGCTTGCTATCGGGTTCGGGATGCTTGCGATTTGTCTTGGACCGGTAGAAGGGAGAGGCTATTTTCATATTTGTTTTAATTGAGTGGGACCCTCTCTATGAGGCGCACGCCTCAAGCAAAATTGTGCAATAGCGCACTTGAGGCGCGCCTCACTCAGCTTGAGGCGTACACCCCAGCGAAGGCCAAAATTGCGTAGGCCTCAAGGCGTTTTTGGTCCAAATTGCGCAGAGGCGTGCCTCTCATTGCGCAATTTTAAACTATGTTTTAAAGTGAAATTTTGAATTTTAAGGTTGATTTTTATTATATTTTTTGGAGTTCCATACCAAGCGCTTTATTGATTCTTTTTTGATGATGCCATGATGGTATCTTAGCTCTTGATCTTCTGTTGAACACTTAATCTTGAACTTGTTGTGGGGTCTTCAAAATTAACTAGATGTTCTCCAACACTTGGAACTCCACGTGGGAAATTTTTATGGTTGACTAGGATGACATTCATGCTTTTCAGCAGGGTAGGCAAAGCTATACATTGAGCTTGTCAAGGTAGTGGCTGTTGATTGGGTCATGAGCCATTGGCGATCAAGGTGATTCTTTTGTAAGGTAATGGGACCACCTGATTGGCACACAAAACGGATTTGATGCTCCACTTTCTTGTGGAGGTCCCAAAGAAGTGTCATATTTGTTATTTTCTCCTTGGGTTGGTTGTTTTCTAGGGCTGGATTGATTGGAGAGGCCCAAGTAGTTTACTTTGTTGAATTTATTGGAATTATTGTATATTTCTATAATTTGATAAAATACATTTTATATAAAATGTTTTTTGGTGATGACTCATGTTCTATATGTTTCAAAATTTTGGCTAATCATACAATTCAACGAGGAAGAAAATTTAAAACTCTTTTTGTTAATATGAGAGTGCTGGTTAGAGTTAGAAGGTAGCCATTGGAAAAATAGCTAGCAATTCAAAATGACCTATAGCTAAATTTGAAATATTTTCAAAAGGATGCAACTCATGACAATATGATGCATTCATGTTTTTAGTTTATTTTGTTTTGATGTAATTTGGACAATATTAGTTGTGTTTTATGTTTTTTAAGCTATCCAATGATGGAAAGCATCCAATGATCATGGTAGGAAGTGCTTGGGCATGGCAAGGCTTGGGTTTGCTTGCATTTGGGTCCTTCTCGTTCTTGGGCTGCTTGTTATTCTCGGTTTGGGGTCTTGGCTGTTCTCGGGTGGGCTTTGGTTGCTTGGTTTTGAACTAAAATAGTTGGGTTTTACTTGGTGCTAGCTCATTAATGCTTGAGCTGAGGTTTAGCTCATTATTTGGTGGTATAATTGCACTTCCTAGCTCATAAATTCATAAAGGTATGTGGAGTGGATCTTGTTTCTTCCTCTTCTTGAGCTCTTGGAAGTTGTTTGTTGGCTGATTTTTGGAGACATTTGCCGGAGGAGTTTGGTTGGACGTTGGACCCTTTTGTTGTGGTGGACCCTCGGTTTCCAAGCCTAAGCATTTTTTCATATATTTCATACTTTTTCGTTGCATGTGAGGAAACTGCTTGCCGGTTGTTCTGAGGATAGCATTTTTATGTTATAATTTTGTTTCGTTTGATTTGGCTTTTCGTTTTTTTGGATGTTTGATTGGATGTTTGTAAGTTAAAGTGAATCGAGTTTAGTTTTAATGTCCTTGTGTTCTCCATCTTGGCTTTTCTTTCTAGTTTTGCTTACATCAGGTTTGGTATCAGAGTGAGTTAGAATATTCTTGGTTGGTGAGTCTTTTTCTTTTGAAATCTAAGATGGCTAATAAAGGGGGATTGGCAAAATATGATGCAATAGTTAGTGGACTTGTAAAATCAGATGAATGAAATGGTTAACACTCTTGCTAATCTAAACGTTAACCAACATAACGTCTAAACATCTGAAAGCGAAGAAGAAGTTCCTAGGAACCAAAATATGCGACAAAGAAATTGGGATTATGGGATTAAAATAGATATTCACAACTTCGAGGGGAAATTACAACCTGATCTATCTCTTGAATGGATTGAAAAAATGGATCAATTCTTTAATTGGAAAGAAATTCCTGAAAATAGAAAAGTAAAATTTGCAAGTTTAAAACTTACTGGTTATGCTCTTACGTGGTAGAAGAATTTACAAAACAATATGCAAAGAAATGGGAAAGAGAAAATACAAAACTAGGAACGAATGAAAGAAAAAATGAGAGGAAAATTCTTACCATCTGATCACGCACGAATACTCTTTCAAGAATTTAATAATTTGCGACAAGGAAATCAATCTGTTGAAGAATACACTGAAATGTTTTATAAACATCAATCGAGAAATGTCTTAGATGAATTTGAAGAAAAAATTGTCTCAAGGTATATCAACGGTCTTAAGCGGACAATCAAAGATCAACTGAATCTGCATCATGTTATTAAAATTGACGAGGCTTATCGTATGACATTAAAACTTGAAAAGCAATATCAAAGGGAAAGGGGTCACAACAAGATAACGGAAACATATAAACGGCAATCAACTGGCGGGGTTAAAAATCAATCTCAAACTTCTGTGGGAACATCGGGTGTGAAAGTTAAGTTTTTTGAAAATCAAAATGTGGATAAATGAAAGGGAATTATGGGGTCTAAATCTTCTGAACAATCTAGATTAATTGGGCCATGCTACAAATGTGGGCTTTATGGTCATCTTTCTGCGGCTTGTAGAAAAAATAACCCACCAAGAAACAATTTCTTTGAAAACGATGGAGAGATAGAGGAAGAAGAAGAAAATGAATCTGAACCTGAAAATGACATTGAATTAGATAAAGTTGATGTTGAGGGAGATGAAGGTGAAGAGCTTTTGGTAATACGACAAGTCTTAACAACTAAAATTGACAATGGGGATAGATGGCTTAGGAGAAACATTTTCAAGACAGCTTGCACGATCGAAGGAAAAATTTGCACTCTTATGATAGATAGTGGGAGCTCTGGAAACTTTGTTTCTCAAAAAATGGTTGACAAGCTTAAGATAAAATCCAAACCACTTGCCAAATCTTATGAAATCTCTTGGTTTAAGGAGGGGGGGGGGGGGTGAGGTTCCAATCACAAAACAATGTGTTATTAATTTAACAATTGGGAGTTCTTTTAAGGTTCCAATCTTATAAAATTGTCGTGCCTCTTGAAGTCTGTCACATTTGTTGGGTTGACCTTGTCAATTTGATCACAAAACCATTCACAACGGTGAAAAGAACACTTATACTTTGATTCAAAATAATAAAGAGTTCACTCTCTATCCTCAAAAACATGTGTCTGATTCGCCTGCTAAAAATAACAAGGTTGCCAAAATAAACACTCTTGAACTGCTTTTAAATGCAAATGATTTGAAACATTCTGAGGTAGCTTACTTGGTTTTGGGAAAGGAAACTGATTATATTCTTCAAATTCCAAAAGAAATTCGGCCTTTAATTGATGAGTTTTCTGATATATCACCTGAGGAATTGCCTATGGGGTTGCCACCGATGAGAGATATTCAACATCATATTGATTTAATACCTGAAGCCACTTTGCCTAACCTTCCTCTTTACAGGATGAGTCCAACTGAGCATGCTGAACTTTTTAAGTAACTGACTGATTTGTTAGAAAATGGTTTGATTAAAGAAAGCTTAAGTCCCTGTGTTGTGCCTGCTTTATTAACTCCTAAAAAGATGGAACGTGGAGAATGTTGTGTGCTGATTTTTGGAAAGAAACCCGAGGGTTTTCTTGGATAGCTTGCGAGCTATATGCCTTATCTTCCTCTTTTTGTCTAGGAAAGCTTGCGAGCTTCTCCTCCATTTCTTCTTGGCTTCTAATCTATTTCTTCTATCCGCAAGTGACCACCCCACCTGTATCATTCTTCTTGAAGAAAGGCAAAGCTTCTTTAGGTGTCTTTATTGTGTTGTTTGTAAGAGTCTTTCATCTTATAAAAAGTTATATTTTGTTATTTTTTTGTTTAGTTTTGAGTATTTCATGTAACTTTTTATTATCCTAGGAAGAGTTCCATTTGCTTGCAAAAATTTGGGGCTTTTTTCAAATTTTTGCTTGCATCACAATAATAAAATTTCAATGACTTATAATACTTGTGGGGCCTACACAAAACTGCTTGAAATGGTAGATTATGATGAGCACAATGAGGATGACATGTTTAATGTGATATGGTATTTGGAAGCTTTAATATTTTTTCTTTATGGAACCTTGAGCAATCATTCCTCTCTATAATTTTTTTGCAGAAGTAGAGATTGCATTGGTTGTTTTCACATTCTATGGTTGAAGACTCTTATGCATCTCTTTCCCTAGAATGCAGCTTGTAGGGTTGTAAATATGGAATAGTGTCATTATTTGATCCTTGTTATTCTTGTCATTTATTACCATGAATTATTATTGTTGTAATTTGATTCTTCACGGGTCATTTGCATGTTACGTTTCAATATTTTTTACAGCATTTTATAAATTTGGGATATGTATATTACTTATTTTTGCTATTTCAAGGCGTTTATACAGATGCAAATTTAATGCTGAAACCTTTTATGGAAGCTCTGAAATTTTCATTTTGCAGCAAGCCATGGTCATAGAGAATTCAACTGATTTTAAAGTTCAGAACTATGTTGGGAAACGCAAGCATTTGAAGGATCACAATGAGTGGAACAAGGAAATTGAACAAATAGAGGCCAGTTTCTTTTGTCCTTATTTCCTAGAAATAAATAAATAAAATAAATAAATAAATAAATAAACATATAATTCTGTTATAAATTTGATTTTAACTTGAGAGTAAAAATTCATAGTAGTATAGCCTAGTTTTTGGCCGGTTTGTAACATAAGCATGGAGCACGTAATAGAATGTCAACTTCCAGTTGGAATTTATTGCTGTTCACCACTTCTAGAATTTAAACTGGGTACCATAGGTTGCTTTAGCTTTCAATCTTTGGATCAAATATGTCTCTGCTACTTATTATTTTTGGAATAGCTATGTTGGTATTATAGAGTCAAATTTATCATCTGAGTAACAATATTTATCAAATGTGTATATTTGTGTTGATGAAAAGTTATTTTTGGAATCGAGTAGCTAAATTGCAATTATTCATTTAGTGATGTCATAATTCCAAATTGATCTAAGTTGAAATTGTGGATACAATGGCTGCGCATGGCCTGGCTTTTACTGCCCCTTTAAATTGAGAGGTGGAAAAAGTGTGTGCTCAATCTGATTTCTCATCTTCTCCATTCAGTTCATGTTTTTTACATTTTTGTTATGCCTAAACTTATGAGGTTTTACCCAGAAATAAGAAGCTTCAGCCAGAAATGTGTTATTTCACCCAAAAGAAGATACTTCGATTGTTAGTTTATACAGGTTATTTATCCAAAAATAAGATAGTTCAGATAGCTTTATACAGACGTTAATTAATAATAAATATGGCTAGACTACTCTGTGCAATATCTTATTTTTAGACGTTAATTAATTATAAATATGGCTAGACTAACTTTTGTATCTTTTGCTACGGCTTTTGGATGTTTTGGATGTTACAACATTTTTGTAGTTTTGTTTACCATGCAGGTTCTCGTCATGACCCCTCAAATTCTACTTCACAATTTGAGGCATTGTTTTATCCGGATGGAATTAATTGCTCTTTTGATCTTCGATGAATGCCATCATGCGCAAGCACATACAAGGCATCCTTATGCACAGATCATGAAGGTGATTTCACTTTATAATTTAAGATAATGGAACCCTTTCGGTAGGCTCGTTTTATCCTATTTAATCTAATCCTACTTTCTGGAATTGTTCAGGAGTTCTATGAAACTAACTCTACTAAGCGTCCTCGGATATTTGGCATGACAGCATCTCCTATCATTGGCAAAGGTCATTTTGGCTCTTCAAATCTTATGCATTTTCTTGAAATTTATATTTATCAATAGCTAGTAATAATTCATTTGTGTTGTTAAATTATTCTACATTGGGGTACTATTGCATGAACTTACGTTTCTATTATTCAATCCTAATTTTACAAAGTATTTTAGTCAAAACTTGTGCGCTTCATAGCTTATGCTATAGTTAGAAGTACTGTATTTTCTGTATACCATTTTAGGAGGTCAATGATAAATTGTGTTGGTTTCCATAGCGTTGCAATAATGAATTTTGTAGATGAGTATTGTTAGATGCTTTGTGCATCTTTGCATGTCGTTTTTTACTTTATTGGTACATACATAAGCACACATACAAACTGGCTATTTACATACTAAAATACCTAATTAATCACATGCATATACTAGCATTATACTGTACCTATGCAGGATACATGCATATTCACTAATGCATGAGATCAAAACATGTAACTTGAGTGGTTTTATTGTTGAACTGGCCTAAACTTCTTTGCAAATCTCATTTAATCAACCAATGAACTAATTTCCCGCCTTTTCTAACGTAAGAAAATGTTGTGATATGACTCCAGTTGGCAGTTGAACTAAAGTAAAAGTTTTCTTTAATATTCTTAGGACATTATGGTTGGGCAGGGTAGTTTGGTTGACTTAATATAACCCCAATGTAAATCACATGTTATTGTTGCTCTTGTTGATTTGGTATGCCTATATGAAATTATTTTCATGCCAAAGTTAATGACGAGGACATCAGATTTCGACACGTGTACCATCGTCGGAGACGCAAATCGACGGCTACGATCCAGAGCCTTTATTTCTGATTTACTTTTATTTTATTTATGCTTGTAATTTTATTTTCCTAGTTTGCCCCTGTGGGCATTGAGTCACTTATGTAGCCCTAAGGGCATTTGTGTCATTTTAGTTTTATTTTTATCATAGCCTATTTATAAGAGGCCCATGCAATGTATGAGTGAGTTGCTAATGAATGAAATTTCTCTTTTGATCTCTTTGTGAGTTCATGAACTTTCCAAGATCTCTTTGTGAGTTATTGAGGGAGTGGCGCTTGTAGATCTCTTTGTGAGTTTTATGGAAGGCGTTGCTCGAGGTTTGTAGATCCGGATTTTCTTTTCCCTAAACCCAATTCATTTCTTCCCTACCTAACCAAAACTCTCTTCCTCCCAAATTCCCTTCCACCGGCCCCATAAGTCCACCGCCGGCCACCCCAGGCCGATCCCGCCACCGGCGGCTCTGCCAGCCTCCCCAGTCGTCTGTCATCCCACCGGCTCTAAGCCCCCAACATTACCGCCGGCCCCGTGGATCCTCCCTCTTGTTTGAATTTCAAATCTCTTGTTTTACTCACTTTCCTAATTAGTTTCTCTCCAATTAAGAAAGTCAATTAAGAGGATTAAAGCCTATTTTGAAATTCAAATTTGTTTCCCTCTCATATTAAACCTATTTGGGGAAGTTACTTAAAATATAATCAAATTTGAAATTAAAATTCAGATTTGATTCAGTTTTATTTACTTAAACGTGGGCCCCATTTTCTTAACTCCTAAGCTTTCTCCCCCCCTATGGCCGGCCCTTAATGGGCTTTTCTCTCTCCCCAAATTAAATTAAGAGCTCCACTAATTCAGCCCCAAATCCCTTCCTATTGCCGCCCCGCTCTCCACCTGGATTAATTTGAATTCGCAAATTAAATTCCTCCCCAAACCATCAAAATCTGAAACTATTTCATATTTTCTGCAATTAACTTTTGGCCTCCCATCCTAGTCGATCCCCTCCAAGTCTTCACGCCGGCCCAACACCGTCCTCCCTCCAAGCCGCCACTTCCAGTTTCCCCCTCTTTCCATTGGGACTCCATCTCCCGGTAAGGATGCATGACGGATTCGGAAGTTGATCACGGCTTCGCATACACCGAACAAGGGAAAATCGATATCTTCCTTTCCCCCTTCTACGAGCCGGATTGGGAGTACGACTTCACCGTAGAACGTTACGTCAATCGTATCGTTTACTGCCTTGCCGGAACCATTGAACTTCAACGACCAAGGACTTTGTGGATTCTTCTCGGAGGCCCACCCGCTTCCCCAACTCCCGCTTCTTCCCTGACGATTAGTCCCCTCGGCATCACTTGTGTGATAGTGGCATCTCTAAGTGTGCTTGCAATCCTCCTCCGCTAGCTTCCACCTTCAAGAGTTGAGTGAAGAAGCTCTAGGTGAAGGATCTAGATTTTAAATTTGAGGCTTTGTTATATTTGCTATTTGCATTATCTATTAATGTTAGTTGTTATTTTGCAAAGTTCTAGTAATCTCAAAGTGTAATCTTTTTCTATTGCTTACTCTTTCATGATATCTTCTTAAACTTCCACTTGAGTAAACTAGATTTTATTGGTAGTACGCAAAGTTGATAACTTTTATTAATCTCTTAATTGCAATTCTTGTCATCGCATTTAGTTTCACATCATATTTGATATCAGAGCCTGGCTAGCATGCATTCCATGTGCTAGATGCATCCTAGGAGTCTACTTAACTATCCCTTAGCTTGTTTCCATGCATACCATTGCTTAATTAAGTTTATTTCACTGTTTTTCCTTGCTGCCCATTAAATTCCGGCACCATTTACATCACTTTAATTAAGTTTATGTCATTTTTTAAGTGCTGTCTTTGTCACAATAACATCCCTAGTTGTCTAGGTTACTTAAACAATCATTATGGCTTGCTGTACAGAAAATTCTGCAGCATTTAGAGGACTTTTGGTGATCCCAACCTTGTGTTTAGGTGCTGTCCACACTCTAGAAACTGTTAGACCGGTCCACTGGACCGGTCCAGGCGGGACCGGTTCACGGGCGCGAACAGGCGGGATCTCCGCCTCCTGCGGAGATCGGGCGGGCCGACAGCTCAAACAGAGCGTTTTAGGAAGGATTTTTGGGGGGTTTCAGAGAGAAATTTGAATGTAGGGACTGTTTAGGGAATTCCTTTTGATTTGTATGCATTAAATAGTTGATTTTGCTAGGGTTTGAGTATCTTGTTTGGGCTGAAATTTGAGATCTCTTAGATTTAGGTTTCTTTGGGCTCTAGCGGCGTCTAGAGATTTGGGAGAGATCGATCCTCCTCTCGAATTGAGGATCAATTGTATCTTTGCTATTTTCCTTGCATCTACTAGTAAAATACAAGTTTTTCTCTGTTTTTCTTCAATTTTTCCACTGTTTTTACTGTTTTCCTGCTCCGGACAGCAGTTTGCTTGGAGAGCTGTTGTAAAAGTGAATAGGAAATACTTGATTTTAAGTATTTCCTATCAAATTGGTATCAGAGCATCGTTTTTGGGACCGTTGGCGGCTGAAATCCTGAAATTTCAGCAGGAGTTTCGTTTCTGGAAAAAAGATCTTCGTGAATCTTGAGAAGAACGATGGCCGGAAAGAAGTTTGACGTCTTGGAAGGCGAAGTCGGCCAATTGAAAGCCGATTTGGAGGAAAGATTCTTCAACCTTCAAAATCAAATCACCTTCAGCAATGAAAGGTTGGAGGGGAAGTTCACCGCAATGGAGGAAATGTTGAAGAAACTACTTGAGGTGAAAACCAATTCGGCGACATCGAAAGTAAGAGAGACCGCCGACGGCCATGGCATGGGAGGAAATCCGAACCCCTTGCGGGGGAGGAGAAATTCGGAGGTGGAGATCCTAGAGGAAGAGAACGACATGCCTCCGCTAGAGCCCCTTTCGAGGGAAGAGATGAGTATGGGATATGACAGAAGGGGGGCTAATTTTGGTGGGAGGAGAGATGGATTTCATCGCCGAGGTGCTGAATTCGAAACGAGGGGGTGATTTTGAAGGAAGAAGAGAGGAACGTCATCGTCGAGATGCTGAATTTGAAGGTATTCAGCGTCGAGGTGATGATGTTGAAGGGAGGAGAGGTGAGTATGAAGAGGGGTTAGAGTATATTCGTCGGAGGGACGATCGGGACAATTGGGGAACGCCTCCTCTGAGGGGAATGAGAGGCTATGGAGGATACCAGGGAGATCCCATGGTGAGGAAATTGAAGATGCCCGTTTTCGAGGGGGAAGACGGCCATGGCTGGATCTATAAGGTGGAGCGTTACTTTGCTGTCAATGGGTTGACAGATGATGAGAAGCTGATGGCGGCAGGATTGTGTCTGGAAGGAAAGGCTTTGTCATGGTATCAGTGGCGTGATAGAAGGGAGCCTATCAGGAACTGGAGGGAATTCAAAAACTGCATAATAGAACGTTTCCAAACCGATCGGGGAGGAGATTTTTATGAGCAATTCTTTGCTCTGGTGCAGGAGGGATCAGTAGCAGACTACCGTGAGCGGTTCGAGCACCTGGCTAGTAGGGTGGAGCGATTATCAGATAGCGTATTGGAGGGGAACTTCATGAAGGGGTTGAAGGCAGAGATCCGAGCGACAGTTAAAATTCTGATGCCTAGTGATTTGGAGGAGACAATGAAGTTGGCACAGCTGGTAGAAAATCAGAATAATCTGGAGAAGGGAGCCAGGAGCAGCAGCTCAGGAGGCTCTTACAAGACTACGACTACTCTTTTAGCACCAAAGGGGCCTACATCAATCAACAATAATGAGATCACCAGGGAGAAGCCAGTAGGAGGAGGGAGTGGGGATAACTTCAAGAAGCTCACTGAGACAGAATTACAGGAGAAGAGGGCAAAAGGGCTTTGTTTCAGATGTGACGAGAGGTATACGCCGGGGCACAGGTGTAAGGACCGAACTCTGCAAGTTCTTACTGTTTGTGATGAAGAAGGAATGGATGGTGTCGTCTTTCCACCTTGCGGACAAGGTGGATTTTTGGGAGGGGAGTATTGTTAGACCGGTCCACTGGATCGGTCCAGCCGGTCCAGGCGGAACCGGTTCACGGGCGCGAACAGGCGGGATCTCCGCCTCCTGCGGAGATCGGGCGGGCCGACAGCTCAAACATAGCATTTTAGGAAGGATTTTTGGGGGGTTTCAGAGAGAATTTTGAATGTAGGGACTGTTTAGGGAATTCCTTTTGATTTGTATGCATTAAATAGTTGATTTTACTAGGGTTTGAGTATCTTGAATTTGGGCTGAAATTTGAGATCTCTTAGATTTAGGTTTCTTTGGGCTCTAGCGGCGTCTAGAGATTTGGGAGAGATCGATCCTCCTCTCGAATTGAGGATCAATTGTATCTTTGCTATTTTCCTTGCATCTACTAGTAAAACACAAGTTTTTCTCCAAGTTTCTCTTTGTTTTTCTTCAGTTTTTCCACTGTTTTTACTGTTTTCCTGCTCCGGACAGCAATTTGCTTGGAGAGCTGTTGTAAAAGTGAATAGGAAATACTTGATTTCAAGTATTTCCTATCAGAAACTTTCCTAAACACTTAGACAACTTTATGACATGCTGTAGTTTGCTGTCCACTTCATTCATGCACACATCTAGTGAATTGTAGGCTAGTTTCTTAAGCGTTTAGGTGCTGTCCTCAACCTAACAACCTTCCTAAGCGACTAGGTGACTTAAACCACTAGCTTAGCTTGCTGTCCAAACATTTCCTATACCCTTTAGTGAGTCTAAGTGAGCCTAGCTTAGTGTCTAAATGATGTCCCTTATGCCCATTCTTCTTTAAGCATCACTTAGCACTTTCCAATGGGCTCGAAAGGATTTCAAAAGAAGTTAGATGACCTAATTCGTCTTGTAGGCTCTCTAACTAAAACCACAAAGGAGGAACATGTTGACTCTCCCCACTCTAAGTACGTGCCTCATTTGGTCAATCATGCTAGTCGGAAGATGCCCCACTCTGCCTATCACCCTAGACCTGAGCCCAAGCCTCAACGACCTCACTTAGAATCACATTACAGTCTACCCACCTTTGATGGTTCCTCAGACCCTTACTACTTTAGGGAATGAGTTAGACAATTAGAGGACTATTTTGAATCACGTCATATCCCTGAGTCCCACCAGGTTAGCATCACTAAGTCTCACCTCAAAGGTCAGGCTCTTCAATTTTGGATAAGATTGGAAGATCATAAAGAGTCTCGCGGTGAGTACCCTACTTAGAAAGACATGAGGCGAGAACTTAATCTAAAATACCGACCCTCTACCAGCGACCAACCAACTGGATTTAAGCTTAGGTCACCCCCTGTTCACAAACCTTTGGGTGTGACACTTTCAGGACCCTTACCCCTAGTGACCGTCTTCTCGAGCACCACCCTATCTCTTTTGTTGGAAAACCCGTGGACATTACTGTGGTCGAGACCACACCCATTACTAACATTAGGGTTGCTGCCCCATCCTGTAGGTCTTCACCTAACCTTGATGGCCGACCTTCTATTGGGTCTTTTGTTGGATCGATCCCACGTGACTCCCCACTTAGGCCGATTCCTAGCCATCCCAACCAACTTTGTCTGAACACGCATCTGCGCTGCGTGGTGACCCCTAATTTACCTCACCTTGCGGATCATTTGAACCCCTTTCAATTCAAGGTCAAGTCTGAGACTCCCCAGTCCTTGACCCCACAAGTGTAAGTTCAACCAAAGACTACAGTGCTAGGAAAAAGTCTCCTGAACCTGAAACTGAGTACGTCCATTTCGTGGACACTAATGATATCACCGACAATGAGGAATTCTTAGAGGATGAAACTGAAGAAAGTGAGTTAGATTCCCCACATAACTTGAACCTTGATTTAGTAGATCTGGAACCTTTAAACCTCGATACCTTTGTCCACTCGACTCCTAATCTCACCAAGGATATTCCTTTGGATAAGATCTACCTGGACGATAGTAATTTGATCTCAAAAGAAGCCGTTATGACCTTGAACACAATGAAATTAAATTTGGAAGATTCTGATTTAATTGCAGCTTCTACTAGGTTGACTTTACATAATATTGAGTTCATTTTGGATAATTCTGAGCCTAATTTGAATGATGATCATTCCAAAATCTTTCTGGACAATATTTTAGGAGTTGCTTCTTTAGACTTACTTTTGAAAGAGTGTGCCAATTCTGATTGGATTTATCTATGTAATGACTTTAATACTAGAAAGGATTTCGACCCGTATTTTCCTATCATTTCCCTAACTGTGTTACCCACATCAGTTCTAGACACTCTACCTCTTGGGTCCCATACCTGCTGGTGACTTCTTAGGCTATTCTATTATGGTTGTGAACCTG
Organism: Dendrobium nobile; assembly: GCA_022539455.1. Taxonomy (NCBI): domain Eukaryota; kingdom Viridiplantae; phylum Streptophyta; class Magnoliopsida; order Asparagales; family Orchidaceae; genus Dendrobium; species Dendrobium nobile. The sequence goes on along the minus strand of CM039729.1, from coordinate 23,305,315 downwards.
GACCCGTCGTCCCATCATACTCCTGATTCCTACATTTTGCCCTCTATGTCCTTGTCCTTCCCTGTTAAAGACCTTCCCTCTCCTAGTTGGATGACCTTACTAGATTACCTTACTGCCCTTAGGAGACTATCTGTGACTCTAGTTGAAAACCCCTGCGGAGATGTCCTGTTAGCTAAGAATGTCTTCATTGCTCCTCTTACATCAGTTCCCTTAGACCTAAACTTTTTATATCCCCCATTTTGTGACTGACCCATAGTTACCCCTAGCTTTGTGTGCTTGTGAGTCCGTATGTTTGTATGTCTGTTTTCTGGCGATTTGGTCTCTATTTAAAACTTGCGTGTAAGTCCATACTTCATGTCACTCATCATGCACACCAGGTCTCTTGCATATATATGCATTTGCATCTCATATTCAAGAATTGCACAAAGACATTAATAAAAGAGTTGAACTGAGCAGTGCTAACTATAAACTCAATGCGGACCTTAAGAAAAGGTTTAAAGAATTTGAAGTGAGAGATTCTGTGATGGTTCAGATTCGTCCGGAGCGGTTCCCGCAATGGACAGTTAAAAAGTTACATGCGAGAAGCGCAGGACCTTTTAGAATAACTTCCAAGATAATCAGTAATGCTTATGTGTTAGGCCTTCCTGAATGTTTTAACTTTAGCCCCACATTTAACATTGAAGATCTTTTAGCCTATGAGGGTCCAGAGTTTAACCCCACCAATCCATTACTTAATAAGCCTTGTGTGACCCAACCTGGTGAGATCCCCAGCCTACCCCCACTCCCAAACATTCCCACTTTGCCTACTGCAGAGAGGATTGAGGCAATACTTAACGATGAAATCATTTCCACTGAAGACGGTGGTCGCCGAAGGTATCTGGTTCAATGGGCAGGCAAGCCGGAGACGGAGAACGTGTGGATCGACCGGGATGAGCTGCAGAGATTGGACCCCGACCTACTGAAGTGGTACGAGACTTCTAAAGATGCTCACTCGACGGGGTCGAGCTTTCTCCCACCTGGGGAGAATGATGAGGACATCAAATTTCGACACGTGTACTATCGCCGGAGACGCAGATCGACGGCTACGATCCAGAGCCTTTATTTCTGATTTACTTGTATTTTATTTATGCATGTATTTTTATATTCCTAGTTTGCCCCTGTGGGCATTGAGTCACTTATATAGCCCTAAGGGCATTTGTGTCATTTTAGTTTTATTTTTATCATGGCCTATTTATAGGAGGCCTCATGCTATGTATGAGTGAGTTGCTAATGAATGAAATTTCTCTTTTGATCTTTTTGTGAGTTCGTGAACATTCCAAGATCTCTTTGTGAGTTATTGAGGAAGTGACGCTTGTAGATGTCTTTGTGAGTTCTATGGGAGGTGTTGCTCGAGGTTTGTAGATCCGGATTTTCTTTTCCCTAAACCCAATTTATTTCTTCCCTACCTAACCAAAACTCTCTTCCTCCCAAATTCCCTTCCACCAGCCCCCATAAGTCCACTGTCGGCCACCCCAGGCCGATCCCGCCACCGTGGGCTCCGCCAGCCTCCCCAGCCAGCTGTCATCCCGCCAGCTCTAAGCCCCCAGCATAACCGCCGGCCCCTTGGATCCTCCCTCTTGTTTGAATTTCAAATCTCTTGATTTACTCACTTTCCTAATTAGCTTCTCTCCAATTAAGAAAGTCAATTGAGAGGATTAAAGCCTATTTTGAAATTCAAATTTGTTTTCCTCTCATATTAAACCTATTTGGGGAAGTTACTTAAACTATAATCAAATTTGAAATTAAAATTCAGATTTGATTGGGTTTTATTTACTTAAACGTGGGCCCCATTTTCTTAACTCCTAAGCTTTCTTCCCCCCCCACCCTCCCTTATATGGACGGCCTCTTAATGGGCTTTTCTCTCTCCCCAAATTAAATTAAGAGCTCCACCAATTCAGCCCCAAATCCCTTCCCATTGCCGCCCCGCTCTCCACCTGGATTAATTTGAATTCGCAAATTAAATTCCACCCCAAACCATCAAAATCTGAAACTATTTCATATTTTTTGCAATTACCTTTTGGCCTCCCATCCTAGTCGATCCCCTCCAAGTCTTCACGCCGGCCCAACGCCGTCCTCCCTCCAAGCCGCCACTTCCAGTTTCCCCCTCTTTCCATTGGGACTCCTTCATCTCCCGGTAAGGATGCATGACGGATCCGGAAGTTGATCACGGCTTCGCATACACCGAACAAGGGAAAATCGACATCTTCCTTTCCCCCTTCTACGAGCCGGATTGGGAGTACGACTTCACCGTAGAACGTTACGTCAATCATATCGTTTACTTCCTTGCCGGAACCATTGAACTTCAACGACCAAGGACTTTGTGGATTCTTCTCGGAGGCCCACCCGCTTCCCCAACTCCCGCTTCTTCCCTGACGACTAGTCCCCTCGGCATCACTTGTGTGATAGTGGCATCTCTAAGTGTGCTTGCAATCCTCCTCCGCTAGCTTCCACCTTCAAGAGTTGAGTGAAGAAGCTCTAGGTGAAGGATCTAGATTTTAAATTTGAGGCTTTGTTATATTTGCTATTTGCATTATCTATTAATGTTAGTTGTTATTTTGCAAAGTTCTAGTAATCTCAAAGTGTAATCTTTTTCTATTGCTTACTCTTTCATGCTATCTTCTTAAACTTGCACTTGAGTAAACTAGATTTTATTGTTAGTACACAAAGTTGATAACTTTTATTAATCTCTTAATTGCAATTCTTGTCTTCGCATTTAGTTTCACATCAGTTAATGTTTGTTCTTTGCACTAAATTCCATATATTTATTCTACTTAATGAGTGGGAACATGGCAGGATATATATATCATGGTCTAACCATACCATGTTTATGTTGGGTGCAAGAGTTTGGGCTAATCTCTCATCTTTTGTCTAACTAAGCTTAAAATAAGTTGGCAAAATGTTTTCAAAGTGTCAATTTGACAATAAAAGCCAACCTTAAGAACCTCTTTACAATTCTTAAGACAATTATAGATTTGTTGAAATTTTTAATTAATCATCTACCTATTAGAAAATAAATTAATTTAATAATTGATATATGTTCTATACATATTGTAATTCTCATACTTAATTAGTAAATGGGGGAAGGAACTCTTTGTACCATTTTAATTGGTTGGACCTTATTGGTGTTTTGGAGAATTGAGGCCTTGTTTGCAAGCCAAGCCCCCTATCTGAAGGACGAAAATATTAATAAAGATAAATGTTGTGCTCTAACATTTATTTTATTGTTACATTTAATACATTTTGTATGTCTGAAGTGTGTTTTCTATTGATTAGGATTGGATCTAGGCAGATAGGACAAGCTTGGTTAGGTCAATCGACGACCCTTGATCATATTATAATATTTATATACAACATTTCCAGCTAAACATATACTCTAAATTCATCAAACAGTAAAATATATAAGCGTGTTTTCAGTGGGGCCGTCCTGCCTATATGATAGAGTCATAAGTCTCACTCTTGAAGTTCGATTCTTTGTGCCCATATGACCAAAGTTGACAAGACTTCCACCTCTCGTATACTGCAACACTAATTAAAATTTATGTTTTTGACCAAGTGATGGGGACATCAGAGCATGGAAAGTTTATTAGAGACGTGGTCGCCGATCTACGATCACGATCGCGCTGATCTATTTTTGAGTCCTCATTTGTATTTGTTTTATTTATTTACTTAAGGGTTTGTCGTGTGTAAGCCCTATGGGTCAAGTCGTCTTTTATTTTCCCGTTCATTGTATGAGGCTATATATAGCCCCTTTATGTTTCTTTTGAGATTTAATTGATGAATTATAATCAAATTTCTGCACATTTGAGTTCTTATGAGAGCTTGAGAGGTTTTGGGAGAGAAATCTCTTGGAGAGGGAAGCGGATCACCCACCAATCTTAGAAGAGTCCGGGTTCGTGGTTAGTTTCATCTTGTTTCTTTTCCTCTTTCTCCCTCCCATCCCTTCTGCTCCATCCCATTGCTCACCCCAAATTCCCAACCCGTCTGCCACCTCCCAATACCCTCCACCGCCGGTTACCTCCACAACCCCACCGCGACTAAGGTCCCTTTTCCCCACCCCACCTAGCCACAGACCATCCAAGGCGGCTTCCCTTGATTGGGTGACCCTCTTAATCCCTCCACCTCCACCTAACTCTAATCCAAACCTAGCCTAGCCGGCGGCCTCCCCCTTCTCCCTTGCTTCCCAAATTTCAGTTCCCTCATTATTACTTTCCTATTTTAGTTTTCTCTTTTGGGAAAGGTTTACAATTTCAATTATTCAAATCAAATTTGAATTTTGAAATGTTTCCTAAAATAGAATCCTTTTTAGGAAAGTTTCTAAAATCAAATCCAAATTTAATTTGAAATAGATTGGAATTAAATCCTATGTCATAATTTGAGAACCTCATTTAAGAAAGTAATAACCCATACTTATTTCCTCCAAATTCCCTCCCTATGCCGCTGGTCCCATGCCCTCTCTCTCTCTCTTATGCGCTCCTCCCTTTGCCTATTTCTCTTTTAATCCTTTCCAAATTTAAGGATTAAATATGGAAACAAATTCCCAAACTTTCCCCCAACTTCCCTCATCTAAAATCTGAACCTATTTTCTCCCCAAACCCCTCCTTTGGCCGGCCACCTCTCTCCTTATTCTCCACTTGAATCCTTAAGAGAAACTTCTTTCTCTTAAGAGGAATCTTTAAGGGAAGCAAAGGACGTCATTTCCAACACTTCAACCCTATGGAATCGATGTATGACTGATCCCGATCTTGACTCCGGTTTCATCTACAACGGGCAAGGATTCTCCGAAATCTTCTGGTCGACTTTCTTCGACGTCAACCTGGAAATAGACAATTTCGGCGATGAGTACTTGGATCGTATCATCTTCAACTTGTCCGAAGCAATTGAAGAGCAGCTTGCCAACGTTCAGTGGCAAATCAACTCCGTCCCATTACGAGGGTGAACTTTTCCTCCTATTCAATTCTCTCCTAATCTACTTCTCTTATAGGTTGTGATTCAAGCACAAGGAGTCGTGTTAAGCTATCTGCCAATGCTTGGTAAATGTAGGGCTTGAGTTTTGATTTTCTATGCTTTCTAATCTCATTGTTAACCTAGAGATGCTATTGGAAATCTACTTAATTTGCATAGGTTGAAATTCTAATTGCTTTAGTGATCTTGGTTTTTAGCATGTGATTTGGCCTAAGAGAAGCCACCTCTCTTTTGTTTTCTGTTTTCATTTAGTGGTTAACGTTTGTAATTCTTAATTGCTCTTATTCAAAACGTGCAAGGTCTTATCGCATTCATTTAAATCATACCTAGTCTTGCATCACCAAGCAATTTACAATCAAATATTCAATCTAGAAACTTACAATGTTGTTTTACCTTACAAATGCAATCACAAGTATTAATCACAAATCCATTGATCTTTAAGCTAGCATATTTGATAAGGTTGAAAGCTATACAAATGAAAGAGTTCAAAACTTTGATTATGATTATGTTGAAAGCAAATATCAACAAAAGGAGATCATATAAAATGCACCTTAATACCAACACAAATTATTTCGGGCTTTAATTTCAAAATATTACAAAAAGTAAAAAATGCACAAGTGAAATAACCATCCATCATCACAATTGTTTGTTTGGAGAGATAAATTTAAGAATAACCTCAACACTCAAAGACTAAATGTTTTTTCAAGTGCATTGCATATTCACTCTTAAGTGAACTTGTTAGACCGGCCCATCCTGGGCCGGCTGGACCGGTCCAACCGGGACCGGTCCGCTGCTACGCGAGGCGGACGCGAGAGACGGGCGGAAGCCGCGAATCCGCGTGAGCACGTGAGGGGGGTTTTAGGAGGGAAAATTTGAACGTGTAAGGCTCTTTTAGGAAGTTTGTAATGGTCCTTTATGATTAATTTTATATAAGGAGGAGTTTGGGGGGAGATTAGGTTATCTTGAATTTGAGTTTTCTCTTTAAGATCTAGGTTTGTTTTTGGGCTCTTGGCTTCGCCGGAGACTTTGGAGAGTACGTTCTTCCTCTCGAATTGAAGAACACATTGTATCTTTGCTACTTTCATTGTCTTCTAGTGAAATACAAGTCTTTTCTCCTCATTTTCTACAGTTTTTGCCCTACTTTTCCACTGTTTTTGGCTGATTTCCTGCTGTGGACAGCAGTTTGCTGTGAGATCTTTGGCTAAAGTGATTAGGAAATACTTGGAATCAAGTATTTCCTATCAAATTGGTATCAGAGCATCGATTCGGGACCACCGGCGGCTGGAATTCTGAAATTTCAGCAAGTTTTTCCTCTCCGGAAGAAGATTTGTGGGATCCGTTAGAAGGAAGATGGCCGGAAAGAAGGTGGAAGTATTAGAAGGCGAGTTCGGACAACTGAAGACAGATCTGGAAGAAAAGTTCCTGGAGATCTCCACCAATAATGACAGGTTGGAAGGGAGGTTCGCGGCTATGGAAGAGATGATGAAGAAATTACTGGAGATGAAGACTAATCCGACGGCGTCGGAAGCAAGAGAGACTGTCGGCGACCATGGCGTAGGAGGAAATCCGAACCCGCTTCGGGGGAGGAGGAATCCGGCTGTGGAGATCCTTGAGGGAGATGACGACATGCCACCTCTAGAGCCACTCTCTAGAGAGGAGATGAGCATGGGGAATGACCGCCGAGGTGCTGATTTTCAGCGTCGAGGTGCTGATTTTCAGCGTCGAGGTGCTGATTTTCAGCGTCGAGGTGTGGATTTTGGAGGCAGGCGGGGGGAATATGAAGGTAGTGCAGATTTTGGAGAAAGGAGAGAAGAATATCAGCGTCGAGGTGCTGAATTTCAGCGTCGAGGTGCTGATTTTGAAAGGGGAAGAGGAGATTATGACGAAGAATTCGGTTACCAACGTTGGAGGGAGGATCGGGACACTTGGGGAGCACCGTCTCTTCGAGGAATGGGAAGTTATGGAGATTACCGGGGTAACGGAAGGGATCCGAAGGTGAGGAAGTTGAAGATGCCCATCTTTGAGGGGGAAGATGGTCATGGCTGGATCTACAAGGTGGAGCGTTACTTTGCTGTCAACGGATTGACAGATGATGAGAAGCTGACGGCGGCAGGATTGTGTCTGGAAGGGAAGGCGTTGGCATGGTATCAATGGCGAGACAGGAGAGAGCCTATCAGGAACTGGAGAGAGTTCAAGGATTGTTTATTAGAACGTTTCCGAGCCGATGGGGGAGGAGACTTCTATGAACAGTTCTTTGCTCTGACTCAGGAGGGGACCGTGGCCGACTACCGGGACAGATTCGAGTACTTGGCTAGCCGTCTGGATCACATCTCTGAATCGGCCCTGGAGGGGAATTTTATGAAGGGGCTCAAGCCGGAGATAAGAACGGCTGTTAGAGTGCTGGAGCCAAGGAACTTAGGCAAAGCCATGGAGCTTGCACAACTGGTGGAAGATCAGAAGAGATCAGAAAGAGGAGCTAGAGGCAACTACTCAGGAGGATCATACAAAATGACTACTGCTGTATTACCCCCTCAGAGAGAGTTGGAGCACGCCATTACCCTGAAGGAAGGTGAAACTCCAATCAGCGTCCGTCCTTACCGCTATCCACAGATTCAGAAAGATGAGATTGAAAAGCTGATCCGGGAAATGCTGGAGGCAGAGATCATCAGACCCAGCAACAGCCCTTTTTCCAGCCCAGTCATCCTAGTTAAGAAGAAGGACGGAAGTTGGAGATTTTGTGTGGATTACAGGGCTCTGAATAAAGGCACTGTACCAGACAAGTTCCCAATTCCTGTGATTGATGAGTTACTGGACGAGCTACATGGTGCAGTGATGTTCTCTAAGCTAGATCTAAAATCTGGCTACCACCAAATCAGGATGAAGGAGACTGATGTTCCAAAGACAGCGTTCAGGACTCATGAAGGACATTATGAATTTCTGGTAATGCCCTTTGGATTGACTAACGCTCCGGCAACATTTCAGTCCTTGATGAATCGGGTATTCAAGCAACACCTTAGGAAGTTTGTCCTAGTCTTTTTCGATGACATCCTGGTGTACAGCAAGACTGTGGAGGAACACTGGGAGCATTTGAGAGTGGTATTGGAAGTGCTGCAGGAGCACCAGTTGAAAGCCAACCTGAAGAAGTGCAGTTTTGCTCAGGCAAGTGTGGAATACTTGGGACATGTGGTATCACAAGAAGGAGTAGCAGCGGATCAAACTAAAATTGAAGCAATGCAGAAATGGCCGCTACCTAGGAACCTCAGGGAATTGAGGGGTTTTCTAGGATTGACTGGATACTACAGGAAGTTTGTGAAGGGATACAGTACCATTGCCTGGCCTTTGACTGAGCAGCTGAAGAAGGATAGTTTTTGCTGGGGAGAGGCGGCCACCCAGGCATTCGAAAGGTTGAAAGAGGCCATGACCACGGTTCCTGTTCTAGCTCTTCCAGACTTTGATCAGTCGTTTATAGTAGAGACAGATGCCTCGGGATATGGGTTAGGGGCGGTATTGATGCAGAATCACAAGCCAGTAGCATACTTCAGTCAAGTGCTATCAGCCAGAGCTAGATTGAAGTCAGTATATGAAAGAGAGCTGATGGCCATTGTTTTGGCAATCCAAAAGTGGCGGCCATATCTCTTGGGAAGACACTTTATTGTACGGACCGATCAGAGGAGCTTGAAGTATTTGTTAGAGCAAAGGATGGTGACTGAAGAGCATCAGAGGTGGTTATCCAAACTATTAGGCTATGATTTTGAGATCCACTATAAGCCTGGTTTGGAGAATAAGGCGGCCGACGCTTTATCTAGATGCGTGGGGGAGATTCAGGAGTTGGTTGTGTCAGCGCCATTGATAGTAGATTGGGGGGCCATCAAAGAAGAAAGCAGGCTGAACGAGGAATTGAGGAAGATCAGGGAGGATCTGGAGAAAGACAAGAGCAGTCACCCTGGTTACTACATGGAAGGGGGGAGACTTTTGTACCAGGGGAGGTTTGTGATGCCACGAACTTCCATACACATTCCCCACCTGTTGCAGGAATTTCATGGCAGCTCAGTGGGTGGTCACTCCGGAGTTCAGAAGACATACAGGAGGCTGGCAACAGAACTATATTGGAAGGGGATGCATAAAGATGTAGAGGAGATGGTGGCGGGTTGTGAGATATGTCAAAGAAACAAATACATGGCCATGGCCCCAGGAGGTTTACTACAACCCTTGACACTTCCAAACAAAGTTTGGGAGCAAGTTTCCATGGATTTTATCGATGGATTACCCAGATCAGAAGGATTCACAGTAATACTGGTAGTGGTGGACCGGCTTAGCAAATATGCACACTTCATTCCACTCAGGCATCCCTACACTGCAGTGACAGTAGCTTCAGCTTTCATCAGGGAAGTGATCAGACTGCACGGAGTACCAGAAGCGATTGTATCAGATAGGGACAAGGTGTTCCTCAGCCATTTTTGGAAGGAGTTATTCAGATTACAGGGAACAGTGCTCAAGAGGAGCACAGCCTACCACCCACAGACGGATGGCCAGACGGAAGTAGTCAACAGAAGCTTGGAGACGTACCTAAGATGCTTTGTTTCAGAGACACCAAAGCTATGGGCAAAATGGCTATCATGGGCTGAGTATTGGTACAACACGTCATTTCACTCGGCGTCACAAATGACTCCATTCAAGGTGTTGTATGGGCGGGATCCCCCACACTTAGTACACTTTGGGAGCAGTAGTACCCCAGTTTCGTCAGTAGAAGAGTACTTGGAGGAAAGGGACCGAGTGCTAGAAGAATTGAAGAGGCATTTGTTGAGGGCGCAGCAAATCATGAAGAAGCAAGCAGATGGGCATAGAAGAGATATCCAGTTTGAGGCAGGGGACAAGGTGTTCTTAAAGCTTCGTCCATACAGGCAGAAGACAGTCGCCAACAGGAGGAATGAAAAGCTGGCTCCAAGGTATTTTGGTCCGTATGAAGTAATGGAAAAGATTGGGACAGTAGCTTATCGTCTGAAACTACCCCCATCGGCGACTATACACCCAGTTTTTCACGTCTCCCAGCTGAGAAGGGTCATTGGTGAGCACATCGCCATTCCAGAGCTACCGCCGACACTTACGGAGGAGTTAGAGGTGATCCTGGAACCTTTGGAGCTGAGGGGTGTTCGCCAGAAAGAAGAGGGAACTAAGGAAGTGTTGATCCAGTGGAAGAACCTTCCTGACTACGAGGCCACATGGGAGCCATACGAGATGACAAAACAGCAGTTTCCAGATTTTCACCTTGAGGACAAGGTGATTCTTTGGGAGGGCGGTAATGTTAGACCGGCCCATCCTGGGCCGGCTGGACCGGTCCAACCGGGACCGGTCCGCTGCTACGCGAGGCGGACGCGAGAGACGGGCGGAAGCCGCGAATCCGCGTGAGCACGTGAGGGGGGTTTTAGGAGGGAAAATTTGAACGTGTAAGGCTCTTTTAGGAAGTTTGTAATGGTCCTTTATGATTAATTTTATATAAGGAGGAGTTTGGGGGGAGATTAGGTTATCTTGAATTTGAGTTTTCTCTTTAAGATCTAGGTTTGTTTTTGGGCTCTTGGCTTCGCCGGAGACTTTGGAGAGTACGTTCTTCCTCTCGAATTGAAGAACACATTGTATCTTTGCTACTTTCATTGTCTTCTAGTGAAATACAAGTCTTTTCTCCTCATTTTCTACAGTTTTTGCCCTACTTTTCCACTGTTTTTGGCTGATTTCCTGCTGTGGACAGCAGTTTGCTGTGAGATCTTTGGCTAAAGTGATTAGGAAATACTTGGAATCAAGTATTTCCTATCAGAACTCTCACAATTAAGAATGGGATATGTATTCTCTTACAGGTAATTTTACTGTCAAATGTCATTAGAAGTAAAGAGTTATAATTGAGGCTCTCTAACGAGGTGATTTTGACTCAAAATGACACCATTAAATTATTTTCTTTGTCAGAGCCCGTAGTTTCCACAATTGTTTAAAAATTTATTGAGTAGTAAATCATGGAATGCACTTGATAGGGCCCAAAACCTTTTATTAGGTAAGGGAGATTTAAATTTGTCCTCTTGGATAAATATCTACCATGGATTTACAAGGTTTGCTTAGGCAATACAACATATGGCTGTATATTTGGAATTTTTTGGTCATGTTGGGTCGACTTAATTAACTGACTAAATAGATAACGGTCTGTGCCAACTTGACATGACAAAATCATAGAATCTTGATGGGGTTTTTCATCACTCCCCTAACCATTCACTTTAAGTTTGCTGTGATATATTTCTCAAACATAAACTAAATTTACTATTACCATATGCTAAGTATTTATGCCTATCAATTTTCACTATAATCGAAAATTTTCTATTATTATCAGGAAGGGTAATTGATGTGAAACGTACATGCCATTTACTTGCCTAGGTGGCAAGATTAATTAAATCCCAAATCAATTTGGGGAGAGAGAATGGAAATCTGAAATTAAATTTCAGATTAAGTGGAATTGGCGGGATGAATTTGAATTTAAATTCAAATTTAATGGGGAGAATTAAATTGGATGAGAGGGAATTGTGGGAGGTAATTAGGGAGGCTTAATGAAGGGGGATATTACTGAGATAGGAGAGAGATTATGCCCAATGAGGGGGCTGGCCACATAGAGAGAGAGAGGATGTTATTTGTCATAAGTAGAGTGGGACCCACATTACTAATCAAAGATTTAATAAAATCTGAATTAAAATTCAGATTTTGAAAGAAAGGAAAGTTTTCAATAATGGGGTTATCAATTAGAATTAATTTGAATTTCAAATACAAATTGACATCCAATTAATATGAAAGCCTTAAATCAATGAACTATTTTAGGAAAGTCTTCAATGCCTCTTAGAAACAAATTTGAATTTCAAATTTGAAATTCCCAAGAGGGAGGCCGGTGGCTTGGCCGTCCCAAGGAGGTCGGCGGAGCCGCCGGTGGCGGGATTGGCCTGGGGTGGCCGGCGGTGGACTTATGGGGGCCGGTGGAGGGGATTTGGGAGGAAGAGAGTTTGGTTAGGTAGAGAATAAATAAATTGGGTTTAGGAAAAAGAAAATCCGGAGCTACACACCTTGAGCAACACCTCCAATAGAACTCACAAAGAGATCTACAAGCGCCACTTCCTTAAGAACTCACAAAGAGATCTTGGGAATCTCGGAACTCACAAAGAGATCTTGGGAATCTCGGAACTCACAAAGAGATCCTTCTCCTCTCATGAACTCACTAAGGGATCAAACAAGCACAAACTTTTTTTCATTCAATAATTCATCATCACATTACACAAGAAAGGGCCTCTATATATAGGCCTAAGAAATTAAAACAAGACACATATGCCCCTAAGGCTTACATAGGACGACCCTCTTAAGTGAGGGTAAAAATGAAATATTTATAATAAAAAATACAAATAAAATATAAGATAACGTGGGACGATGATAGCCGTTGATCTTCAGCTCCTTGGATAGCCATGGACAACTGGATGTCCGCATCAGTAATTGACAATAAGGGCTTGCATCTATGAAAAATCTGGAACCAAATCATAAGATCTTTTGAAAATTTGACTCAAAACCACACTCTCTTAGCAATGCTAAACATGTATTTTTGGAGTCCACAATTTTGATCATCTTATTGATTGAGGAGAAATTGTCTAGAAAAATAATTTATATTTTTTATTTGGTTTGAAGGAACGACCAATAAATTGAAGAATAAACATAATCTAAGGTTATTCACACTTAGGGTTACTTCCGTTTTTCACCTAGTTTAAACATGGAATCATAAATAGTAATATGCGTTTGTTCTAATTTCTTTTAAAAAATGAATCTCTTAGAACATACACAATCCAAACAATTAAGATGTATTTTTGAGTTAAATTAGTATTTTATTTGTACAAACCAAACATAACCTTAAGAGTCAAATGGTGAGAAAGTTAGAAAAATGGATCTCAAAATATCAATTATGGTTGACTTGAAGTTTTTCTTGAAAACAAAACACATTGAATCTATCCACATCATTGACTGGGAAGTGGCTTCAATTGCAAGGCACTAAAGTTCACACCAAGCAGCTAGTTGTGAATAAGATCCTAAAAGCTCTACAACTTTAGTTTTTTCTCCATACCAAGTTGTTAATGCCATTGGAGATCAAAGTCAGTTCTTTGACCATTGCTTTTATGTGGGTTATCTCCTTCTAGTTTGATAACATCATCGGAGATGTGAGCTTGTTGATTCTATGAGAAATTCATGTCAAAATCACCGTCATCATCGAATGAACCTATGAAAGCATTATAATCACTAAAGAGAGAAATTGTTGGTTTAATGCATTTAAATAAAAAATAATCTAACTTTGAAAGTAATATGTTGGCAGTAATTAAAGATAATTATATAAAAATCAGCTTATTTTAAATTATATTAATATAATTATTGATACCTATAAGATTAAATTTAATTTTAAAAACCAATCCTTTGCTCTGCCTCCGCTTTCGCCTTCACCAAATTTTTTTTCCTGGTGTTGTTGGCAGTTGACAGCATGCTTTTTCTCTCTCTCTCTCTCTTCTTTATCTCTCCCCACCCCGCCTTCTCTATATCTCTCCCACCCATATTTGTTTAATTTTTTTGGGGAGGGAATTGATAAATTTTTTAAATAAATCTAATTAAATTAATTAGTTTAATTATATTATATTTATAATTTTGTATTATTTATAATTTTCTTTACTAATTGTGAACCATTATTGTCTAATTAATCTAATAAAAAATAATTTAGGATTAATAAAAAATAATTTAAATTTGGTGGATAATGAGCTTATTCTAATTTAAATTCAATTAATCTAAATATAGTTCAAAATTAAAACATAATTTAATTAATTCAAATAAAATATCTTAAGTATAAAAGTAATTTATTTGAACTCAATTCATTAATAATCATTGGAGAAATATTATTTTTTTAATAAATAATAAGATATAGAGTGATATATTGATTCTATGAGAAATTAATGTCAAAATCACCGTCATCATCGAATGAACCTATGAAGGCATTATAATCACTAAAGAGAGAATTTGTTGGTTTAATGCATTTAAATAAAAAATAATCTAACTTTGAAAGTAATATGTTGGCAGTAATTAAAGATAATTATATAAAATCAGCTTATTTTAAATTATATTAATAAAATTATTGATACCTATAAGATTAAATTTAATTTTTAAAACCAATCCTTTGCTCCGCCTCCGCTTCCGCCTTCACCAAATTTTTTTTCCTGATGTTGTTGGCACTTGACAGCATGCTTTTTTATCTCTCCTCTCTCTCTCTCTTCTTTATGTCTCCCCACCCCGCCTTCTCTCTATCTCTCCCACCCATATTTGTTTAATTTTTTTGGGGAGGGAATTGATAAGATTTTTAAATAAATCTAATTAAATTAATTAGTTTAATTATATTATATTTATAGTTTTGTATTATTTATAATTTTCTTTACTAATTGTGAACCATTATTGTCTAATTAATCTAATAAAAAAATAATTTAGGATTAATAAAAAATAATTTGAAATTTGGTGGATAATGACCTTATTCTAATTTAAATTCAATTAATCTAAATATAGTTCAAAATTAAAACATAATTTAATTAATTCAAATAAAATATCTTAAGTATAAAAGTAATTTATTTGAACTCAATTCATTAATAATCATTGGAGAAATATTAATTTTTTAATAAATAATAAGATATAGAGTGATATATCTAGTTTTTTTAATGAGAATGTATATGATTTTAGATATATTTTTATAATTTTTCATTAAAAATATATCTCAAGATCTGTGATTACAATGAATAAAAATTGTATTTTAAGAGTAATTCAATGACTAATATTAATTTGTGCCCCCATATATAAAATTTTCTGGTTCCGCCCTTGAATGTGAATATGAGGATGTTAAATTTAAATCACGTGATAAAATGAGGTAATGATATATATATCAATCCTAATAGATTTCTTCAAATTATACAATGCAGTAAGACATGCTTATGAATTTGAATATCAAAAGAATTTAATCTATTTTAAATTTATTTGATGAACATATGACTAATGCCTTGAATCTTTTTTTTCATCCCCTCTTGTGAATTTACATCCAACACTCAGTTAAACATTAAATTTATTTGATGAACATATGACTAATGCCATGAATCCTTTTTTTTCATCCCCTCTTGTGAATTTACATCCAACACTCAGTTAAACAATTACATCTTATTACTGAAGTTATTCTAATCGATAAAATTGTGTGCACCACTGATGTATGATTCTAGTTTCTTATGCATTTATGTTATATTCATGATGCAAACAAGATTTTGCAAAGAAACGCTTCCTTTCTAAATACTTAAGACAAATAAAATAGGACAAAACACTACTTATATGAGAACGGACAACACATACAACTCACACGACAAACACAATCTTAGAACATAAAAACACCTAAAAACTTTTCATCGATTGAGAAGAAAGATACATTTGGGTTGGAAACTTGCAGAGAGAAGAAATAGACAAGAAGCCCGAGACGAATTCATAAAGGGAAGGGGATAGAAGCTAGCTCACAAGCTAGAACAAAACCCGCAGGTTTTCTTTTCCAAAAACTATCACATAACATCTGACTAAAATAGCCCAAAACTTCTTTATAAATAGAATAGAAAAGGGAGGCCAACAACCATGTTCATCCGCCCATACAACCAACCAAAAGAAGAGAAAAAGGAAGCATTTAAGGCTCCCAGAAATCGAACCACCACAAACACACACACACCAACCACACACAAACAAATCCAAGGCAGCCCAAATACAAAAAAAAAAGGGATGGGGTTGGGGGGGGGGGGGCTTTTCTTACATCAATTCTCCTCCGATTGAGAGATCTAATCCCCTGATGAGATGACTTTAGAAATTTCCTGACGAGTCGAAGGCGCCACATCCAATTCTTATATTAAGGTCTTATATTTTTTCTGAATCATTTCTCTTTCTTGCTTAAACTGGGCTTGCAGAAGTTTCTCTCTCTTCTCGTATTTCTCTGTACACAAGTAAATTTTATATTGAATTTTGTACAACTCGTTCTGTATGGGATATGTAGAACTTCCTTGCGGCGGGATTCAGCAGCTCGTTGGAATTGGGACTTCAAGATCACTTGGTTGTTTTTGATTTTCCATTTTTTTAAAGACTCAGAGAAAGGAAGATCCAACAAAAACCTAATCTCTAATACCAAATGATGCAAACAAGATTTTGCAAAGAAATGCTTCCTTTCTAAATACTTAAGACAAATAAAATAGGACAAAACACTACTTATATGAGAACGGACAAAACACTACTTATATGAGATCTGTAGAACTTCCTTGCGGCGGGATCCAGCAGCTCGTTGGAATTGGGACTTCAAGATCACTTGGTTGTTTTTGATTTTCCATTTTTTTGAAGACTCAAAGAAAGGAAGATCCAACAAAAACCTAATATCTAATACCAAATGATGCAAACAAGATTTTGCAAAGAAACGCTTCCTTTCTAAATACTTAAGACAAATAAAATAGGACAAAACACTACTTATATGAGAATGGACAAAACACTACTTATATGAGAACGGACAAAACATGCAACTCACACGACAAACGCAATCTTAGAACATAAAAACACCTAAAAATTTTTCATCGATTGAGAAGAAAGATACAGTTGGGGTGGAAACTTGCGGAGAGAAGAAATAGACAAGAAGCCTAAGACAAATTCATAGAGGGGAAGGGGATACAAGCTAGCTTGGGCGCAAGCCTGAACAAGCCCCTTAGGTTTTCTTTTCCAAAAACTATCACATAACATCCTACTAAAACCACCCAAAATTGCTCAATAAATAGGATAGAAAAGGGAAGCCAACAGTCATGTTCAGCAGCCCATACAACCAACCAAAAGAAGAGAAAAAAGGTAGCATTTAAGGCTCCCAGCAACCGAACCACCACAACTAGGAACCGGGAAAGAAACATGAATCGAGGGACCCAGGCAGAGGAACCGAACAGCCCAGCAGGCGGGGGAACCGAGGCAGCAGGGAGCGAAAACCAAATAGCCAGCTAGGGGAACCGGGACAGCAGGGTAGGTACTGAACAGCCAAGCAGGGAAACCAGGAAAGCTAGCCACCCCCCCCAAAAAAAATCCAAGGCAGCCCAAATAAAAAAAAAAAAAAGGGGGCGGGCGCTTGCTTACATCAATTCATTTGCAATGTTTTATGGATTACATCATCAAAAGTTCTACACTCATAAAATTATAACTATTGTCCATCAAAGAAATTAGCAATACGTTGATTTGATGGCTGTTTTGCTTAAAATTGTTTTATCTTGTAACATAACATTTCAGTTTATTTGGTTGTTGTTTTGGTTGGATTAGCCATCTGCTCATTGTTGTTTTTTAAGGTTCACTAGCTTGGTGCTTAGATGTGTTCTATCCCAACCTCTGCTTCTATAGTGTTGCATTTATAGAATGCTGAATTCAACTTCTGTACCATATGTGATGAGTACTATTTCTGGGTTTAGTTCTTATAGCAACTTAACGGTATTCATGGATCCCTATTCTAATGCTCATTTCTTATGCCTGGAGATCACTGGTTTTCTATTTGGGAAAGAACCAATTGTTGTGATTGATCTCTTGCAGTTTTTTGTTGGTGAACACTTTGGAGAACTGGGATTGGTTCCTTCGAAATTGTCGACTTTGAGATGAGATAAAATACGAGGCATGCAAAGAATATTTACTTTTTTCCCAATAAAAATCTCACATTCTTTCAGTTTTTTGTTGTTAGACATTGAAATTTTTAGGCGTGGTTTTAGTGCGACTGAAAATTTTTAGGTGTGGTTTTAGTGCGACTGTATATTTTTTGGGGAAGTCATTCAATTGCCCTGGCTTGAGGACTGGAATTCTATTTCTGTGATCTGTTTCCTTTTTTCTCATCTACACAATTCGTTGATTTTTGCAATGTGACAAAATTTATAGAACTTGAACTCTGATTGTTGTGTAAATCCTTATCAAGTTGCGGTTTTCTTATGGTTTAATTTTCCTGCTGAATTTCTTTAATGTAGATGCTCATTAAATTATTATTTGGATGGATTTTCTTATAAATTGTTGGTTTTGATCTAAAGAAGGCAAAGTGCTTCTTTTAAACTATCTTTGGTACTGCAATTTCTAAAATCTTATTTTTGTGAATCTCATCTATTGCGTCAATTAGATGCATTAGAATTGTAGACCATAAGATGTTACATATACAAATATTTATATATAGATGCCTTCTATATTTTCAGAGATGTTCACCTATTGTACTCTTGTTCTATTTTTTGTTATGTTGATTCTGGCTAAAAGATGGTTCAACTTGTGCTGGAAGTGGTTCATGGCTAAGAGCATGTACATACTCACAAACACTTTTTTTTTTCTACTTTCCATGTAGATAAAATGCATCTTATTAATGGAATTTGCAAGACCTTTCCTGTCTGCATTGGTTACTGATATATCATTTTTTTTTTGTATGCTTTTATATTGCTTTCATAATATCATGTACTTGTTAATTTATTCCATAACAAACTTGTACTTATTTTCCCCAGGGCGCTCCAATCAGTTGAATTATACCAAATGTATCAATAGTCTTGAAAATTTACTTGATGCGAAGGTTTGTTTTTAAATTCTACACTGGAACTTGTTTTAACTGTCAATAAGTTAACTTCTTGTTGCCCCCTTTGGAATAGGTGTATTCAGTTGATGACAATCTTGAACTTGAAAGTGTTATTGCATCCCCAGATATAAAAATCTACTTTTATGGTCCAGTTGTTCATTCTGAATCAACTCTTATCTCAATTTATTGCAAAAAACTAGATGTATTAAAACATCAGGTGATTATCCTAAAAAATTGCACACATTCCGAGGAACAGTTATCTTGACTATTTGCTTACTGTTCTTTCGTTCTAATTTGTGCAGTGTACGAGCTTGTTATGGGAAAACATTAGTGATTCTACTGAGAGAAGAAAAAAGATGAAGTTGCTTTGGCGAATGCATGATAATTTGATTTTCTGTTTGAAGAATATCGGGCTTTATGGAGCCATACAAGTGGGTTGACGTGAACAATACTATTTTATTTCGTTGCATTGTTTTTCTATTTATTGCTTTGCTTAACCGTGATAATGTTGTCATTGATTATTTTGAAAGGTCTGTCTGCTCTATGAAGCAGCATCAAGCATATTAGCTTCATAAATATTCACCATAATTTTTTTGGCTCTAAACATACTATTAAGAGCACTGGGTTGTAAAATGATTGGATCATTTCCAACATGCCATACAGTTATGCTTCTTCCATGCAGCTTATGATCATCATTAGGTTTATGTAAATCCTTTTTGGTTGGTTTAGATATCCATTTCTATTCATTCTTTTGAGTGCTACACAAGGTTTAGCTCTATTTTACACAACTTAAGGTCATTTTACATAACCTTTGCCTTCTTAATCCTTTTTACTTATTTCTCTATTCTTATCACTCACACCTTTGAATAATGCAAAATTTTGCAAATTAGCTAAGTAGCTTTCTATACCAATGAGACATAAAGCTCTTGGCTGAACACTCTTTCTTTCGTATTTTTGTATTTTTTAATATCATAAGTGTTGGATCCTGTTTTTTCGGTGGATGATGTCAGACCATACTTCGGACTACCTGTAGACTGAGAGCCTGGATGTGAAGATGACGAAGTCAGAACATGAGAGAAAAAGAGAGAGCATGAGGGAGAGAGAATATGAATATTGATAAAATTTTTGTTATGTAAGTCAGATGTACATGAATAATAGAAGCAAGAGTTCTGTGCTGCAGATCTTAAGCTAAGAAAAGAGAAAAATGACACAATCTCTCCTTCCCCCATTTTCTTGTTTTACTTCTTTTTTTCTCCCACCCCCTTTTCTTGTTTATCCTCTTTTTTCCCTCCCCTTCCTTGCTTTTTTCCCCTTTACTGCTCCCCCTATTTATAGGGCTCGAAATGTTATTGTGGATATGTACGAGATGCAGTAGTTGTTCCATCCGTCTTTGATGTTGCTCAATCGTCTGTGCCTAGTGAAGTGAAAGTCATCGTGAGAGAGGATGCGAGTAGGATGAACACGTGGACCAAGTTGGCTTTGGCAGGAAGCCAGTCTAAGGTCGCCCTGTTGAGGTGAGAGGGACGAGTAGCGTCTGAATGTAGTTAGGAGATCGGGCTGGCGTAGAGCAGGGAGTCGATCTGAGGTCTTCTGTTGAGGTGAGATGGGGCGAGTAGCGTCTTGATGTGGTATTGTGGTTGATCTGATTGTGAGAGATGTCTTGTAAGGGAGATATGTGCTTTAGCTTAATTTTTTATGTGTTTAATATGAAAGACTTGACTTTGGCTGGGATGGATAAAGATCTGTCTGACTGAGAGGTGGAACTTCTGTGGTCGCTCTCATCTGGGAGGGTGATTTCTTGGAAGATGTGGCCAAAGTTGGTCCGCCATACTCCAGTGTTATGCTCCTCCTAAGCGAGTCCCTTGAAAGGATTGTTTCAAGAGAGGAGTGGGATTCTCTTTTCACTCAACCTGAACGTAACATGCAATACATCTGTGAACGGGTACCTGTAGTGGTGGAGCTAGAAAATTTATTTGGTTGGGGGGGCTATATTAATTTTTTAAAATTTTACATCCGAGCTTGCGACTGGCATAGGCAACTTTAAATTTCTTTTTCAAATTATTATTTAAGGTAGAATATTAAATATATGATAATAAACAACTTACAGTTTATAACGTCTACTCTTCACATGCTGAAAGCGTTGAATGATTACTTCATTTTCAATACATTTAAAATTTTCTTTTTCAGTATAAGCGATTAACATATCATTCAGCCATTGATATCTAATTCTATTTCGTAGCTGAATTTTATAATATTTATGGCAGAAAATGCTCTTTCGATGCTTGTATTGCAACAGGTAATACTATGCCAATTGCAGTAGTCTAAAAATAAGATTATATATAATGTTCTTCATACTTTGGATCATTTTATCTGTAAGGCTTCTTATATTTTTTAATGAAGAGAACTAATCATTAGATCGCATATCTATGATACAAGTGTCCACTTGATTTTCAAGAAATGACCGATCAAAAATATTAAAATCAGTTGGATAAAATTGTGCCATTCTAATCAACTTATTTTTGTTGAATGCATAAAATTCATTATTAGGATTCAAGCAGGCAATAGACAAGAGTAGCTCAATAGTTACTTCTGTAAAATAATTGTTCAACTCTTGAAGTTGCATATCAATAATTGTGTAGAAAATTTTAACATGAAAATGATATAAATTTGTTTTATCCTGAGCTCTACGACAAGGCCGACACGAGCAACCCATTTATCATCCATATGTAGAACATTTATTTTGTGCAGCTCATAAAATGAAGTTACTTAACTATTGAAGTTCGCCCACTTATTATCTCTCATATCTTGTAGTTTTGTTTTATATATACAAACCAAAGACATATCATTTGCAATATTTTGTTTTTCATATATTATATCTCATTTTATATGAACAAAAGACATAGCATTTACCATATCTTGTTCTCTCATCTGCAAAGTTTGTAATAGTTTAATAGTGATACCATGTACATCTTTCATCAGATATAGGCAAAAAGGCAATTTAAAAGTTGGTAATGATTTCAATAATTCGTAAGGCTCACATTTTTTTTGAGCTTACACAATCTTTCAAAATAATTTTTAGAACATCAATTACTGTAGAGAATATTATGTTCAACCTTATAATTCTTTCTCAATGCTAACCCCATCGTGTATCGCCTATAGGCCTAAGGGTTATTTTTTTCCTTTAAGCCTCGTCCAGTTATTAGTTCTCCACTATGTAATTCATTTAATGCCTTCTCTCTTTATATATCTCGAAGCTGATAACGACACTTATAAGTAACACCAATAATATTCATCATATTTGAAATTATATTAAATAAAAAAAATATGAACATTATTTTCCGCAATTAATACCAATGCTAACTAAAGATGACGTGAAAATAAATTAATATAATGTGCTGATTTATTTTCATTCAGAAATAGAGCCTTTAGATCATTAAACTCCCCTCTCATATTGCTAGCACCATCATAACCTGGACCCCGATATTTTAGAAATGCTTATTCCATAAGTTGAAAGGAGTTGTTCAATTGTAATTTTGAGACTACTTGCAATTGTATCTAACACATTTGCAATCCCCAAAAAATATTTAATTATCTGACCTTTCCTGCTAACAAAATAAACTATAATTGTCATTTGCTCTTTTGCGGATGTGTTATGTGATTAGTCAACTTAAATTGAAAAAAACTTATCACCAATCTTCTCAGTTATGAAATTAGCAATTACAATAATGAAAGCTCTTGTGATATCTTTTTGAATATCAAACGCAATTAATTTTAAATTCTTAGGTGCATTCTTTGGTACCACATGTTGGAGAATTTTTGTTATCCTCAAACAGATTGCATACTTTATGATTGAGCACGGCATAAGAACGATGATATATTATTCCGAAGGGTAAAAATATCATTACCTTATGGACTCAATGATAAAATTTACAATTTTTAATAGAAATTCCCCTATTCAATATTTGGTTGAATGCGGTTTATTTATTTCTAGGGTACAAACACCCTATAGGGGCAAGCCCCTATGGTTAATTACATCTCAAGCTTTGACTCGAGAAGACTTTTGATTAAACTAGTGATTTTCTTGTTTTTGGAAGTCATTTAAATTTTAGACAAAATTTGATTTTTGAAAATCCATGAAAGTCTTGTTTAAAGGGTTTTGGCCTTTAGAAATTTCAAGGGGGTGCGAGGATCGACTTAGAATTAGATTTCGAAATGAGAGCCAAAGAAAGTGAAGTAGGAGTAATTGATTCTGAGAAATCTCAGATGTGCTCGGACTATCCTATGTGGAGCTTTACATTTCAGACATCTAATTTTTGTTTAAGTTGATATTTTTATTAGAAGTTTGAGGCTTACATTCTAAGAATATATGTTGGAGGAACTGGCCGAAGGGTGAGGGCTTATATGGTGATTGGAATCAACCATCTCCTCGGATCCTAGAACTATGGTGAGTGGGAAGGCTGTTTTGTTTAAGAAGTGGGCTTCCAACTTGGCTTTGAGGCCAAAATGCCTATGTATGAAGGTATGTAGAATGCATACTCACAAATACAAACATTTTGTTATCTAGTCCTTAAGTGAGAGCTTTCTATATGCAACACATTTTTAACCATGCATGATTATTTTATGTTTTTAAAATTTGGCCCCTTGAAGGGAGCCATTCAAGACTTTCTTATTTGTTAGAAAATCGTGGAGCCTAAATCAATTTTTAGATTGATTACATTATAATGGGTAAAAATCTTATTTTATTCTAAGAGCCTACCGCATTAAAGTCTAGGCCACACCCAAACAAACAAGAGAATAAACCTAGAAAAAATGCATGCTTTTGCGCAATCAGGCAGACAATTAAAACATGCTTGCAATTCAACCAAAATAGAACTACGAGTAATGTCCCAATTATTACAAACAGTTTTGGCAGTTAAGTTGCCTGCCATTATATAACCCAGTTAAATTTGCAGACTCTACTTGTGGGGGTCTTCAAGCTTTAACTCTCAAATGGATATTTGGGCTTCGCCTCCAAAGGAGTACATCCTTCCTCGATTCACCTTTCCTTTTAATCCAAACCTCACAAGTTTTATATCCTAGATTTAATCAAATACATGACAGAAAATAAAAAAGACTCAAGTCTGCAAAATAGAGTTAGAAGACAGTTTATATGATAATCACATTACATTCAAAATTTGTCTAGCACTTAAGAGTGTCAAACATCTGCTTCTACCCTATTGGTCATGCCTCTTGGAGGATTTTAAGTAGTGCCTGCAAGCAAACAACATTATAATAATCATGATTTATTTTACTCTCTCTTGGACATGACCACCTGCATTAAAAGCATGTATATATTTATATACTAATCACTTAAGGGCAAGTGTTCACAACACAGACAATTCAAAAGAGTATTCTGTTAGGCGGCCCCCTCCGGTCCTTACTTACTCTAGGTGGGCCCCACATGGAGTTAATTCAAGGGTTGGAGGGAAAATTTGAATGGAAAGGGGGGGAATTTGAATAGAAGGGCTGTTTAGGGATTTTGTATGGGGATGAGAGTTAAAGAGGGGGAAAGGGGGGAATTAGGTCCTCATCTTGAATTTGAATGAAAAGTTTGAGATCTCATTGTGTGCTTGGGCTCTAGGGTTTGCTAGAGACTTGTGGAGAGTTGTTCTTCCTCTCGAATTGAAGAACTATTGTATCTTTGCTGTTTTGATTCTTCTTCTAGTGGAAAACAAGTATTGGCTTGGTTTTATTCCAGTTTTTCCCACTGTTTTCTCAGTTTGAGTGCAGTTTTCTGCTGTCCACAGCAGAAATTCTGCTGTTTTCCTGCTGTTTGCTCTTCCGATTGGCTTAGGATTGCTTGCGAACTCAAGTATTACCTTAGGGTTACTTGCGAACTCAAGTATTTCCTATCAAATTGGTATCAGAGCGAGATCCGGACGGCGGAGGGCTGTTTTTTCCACTGTTTCGCTGCAGATTTTTACTGTTTGGTAGGGATCCGGAGGCCACTTTTTGGTTCCCATGGCATCTAAGCATGTAGAAGTCTTGGAGATCGAGGTGGGACAATTTAAAGCGGATCTGGAGGAGAAGATGGCGACTTTGAGCGAGAATGTGGAAGGAAAATTCATGGCCTTGGAGGAGATGATAAAAAAATTAATGGAAGGGCAAGCAAGGGCTGTGCCAGCGGAGGAAAGAGGAGAAGGTAGTGGGAGCAAAGACAAGGGGAAGGTAAATCCGGAAGAGGAAGAGGAGGTGGAACTGCTTGACAGCAACGGAAGGATGCTGCATCGGGAGTCCATCAGGAGGGAAGAGCATGAAAGAAGGAGAGACTTCAGGGAAGAAAGAGAGGATGATTGGCGTCGTCGGAGGCCCGACCCAGTGGACCGGCCATGGGGGATCCATAACCACCATGGCGGGGCGCGAGGGGAAGATGGCTATCGGCGGCCGAGGATAAACATCAAACATCTTTACTTGGCATTGGATAAACATCAAACATCTTTACTTGTAAACCTAAGTGTGAGGCTTGTGTGCTATGTCATGCTAAGGGTACTTGGCTTTATTTTGGAATAAAGATGTTTGATCTTTATCCAATGCTGATTTTACTTTAAGTTGTTTGTGGCTTAAAGATTTTATTTGATTTTTAAATGTTTCACCTTTAGAAGGGTTATGAAGAACCCATAAAGTAACTACTACTTACTTTTGGACAAGCCTATTATTTATGAATCCTAAGATACAATGATGTAGGTATCCCACCTTTTGGGGGAGATGATTGATCATTGTATCAAAAGGGACCTAAGTGATTTTTAGATATTTTGGAGTTCTCTTAGTGTTTGGATAAGAGAAGTGTCTCTCTAATAGGGTAAGATAGACATGCCTAAGGGGTTGCACTTATGACTTGGTGAAATTCATCCAATAGAGTAAGATGAACTTCAACAGATGGGATAACTCCTAAGGGACATTTATGTATTTAGCATTTTAAATGTGATAGAAAAGATCACTTGACTTGGTGAAATGAAAATTACTTAGATTTTGGGTCTAAGAAAGCTGTTCAACTTATAGCTTTTGGGCTGTGTTAAAGAATTCTCCTTAGCTTTTGGAGCTAAGTAGAGAAAGTAGGAACCCAACATTTAGCCTAAAGGCTAAATGTTGGAAAACTCCCTTTAGCTTTTTGAGCTAAAGAGAGGAAAAATCTCTTATGACTTGGAAGTTGGAGGAGAGTTGGGGGAATATGCAACTTATGGGTTGCAAATTCGTGAATGTTTTTGAACATTTTGATATTCAAAGAGAGGGTTGCACCCTTCCAACTTAGGTTGGAAGGATGGATTGGAAATAGGACCTTTGAATTCGATGTTTGAGATGAAACTACTTGTTGCTTTTGGTTCAGCAAGTAGGTTGATTTAGAACATGATTGATTCACGCAACATAGGTTAAGTGAAATCGAGTTTCATACAACTTTTGAGTTGTAGAAAGTAGAAAAGAAGATGCAACTTTGGGTTGCAAGCTTCCGAAACCTCTTTGAACATTTGGTGTTCAAAGAGAGGGGTGGACACTTTCCTAATTTTGGTTTAGGAGAATGATGGGATTTCCTACAACTTTTGAGTTGTAGAAACAAGGGAAGGACCATGCAACTTGTGGGTTGCAAATCCATGAATGTTCCTTGAATATTTGATGTTCAAAGAGACGAATTCATTTGCCTAATTTGAAGCTAGGCAAATGGAAGGAATTTAAAGGTTTCCTACAATTTAAGCTCGTAGAAAAAGAGGTGGTCAGAAATGCAACTTAGAGATTGCAATTTGGAGGAGTTTCTTTGAACACTTGGTTTCCAAAGAGGGGATTCATCCCTCCGATTTGGGTTGGAAGGATGGAGGAGAGGGGATGCAACTTGGAAGTTACAACCTCATGAACATTCTTTGAACATTTGATGTTCAAAGAGGGATGTACATTCTCATAATTTGGAGTCTTAGGAGAATGAGATAGTTTTCCTACAACCCTTGAGTTATAGAAAGGAGCTGATATGCAATTTATGAATTGCAAGTCGGTGATTATTCCTTAAATATTTGATGTTCAAGGAGAGAGGACCACTTACTTGATTTAGGCTAAGTAAATTGTGAAATTTCTTTGAGCATTTGGTACTCAAAGGAAGATGAGCATTTGCTCAATTTTGGGCTAAGCAAATGAGGAAGATTAGGATTTGAATCCTATGTCTAGAGGATTACTCCTACAACTTTGGGGTTGAAGGAAGAAGTAACTTGAGAGTTACAACATTTTATGGGTGTTCTTTGAATATTTGGTATTCAAAGAGATAGGATCATTCACTTGGTTGAAGTCAAGTGAATGAAGATATATACTTATTTAATTGATTAATTTCCATTATTTTTTTATATTTATTTTAATATGATAAATAACAAAAAAAAACTTTAAAAAAATAATATAATCTTCCATATATCATAATACTCAAAATATCCTCTCATTTAACTGTTGGAGTTAATTTTAATTGTTACTTGTAGCCTTTGGACCAAATTGGAACATTTTCTCATAGTCGGGGGACTAAATTGGGTCATCATGAAAGTCTTGAATTAAATTAAACATTTATTAATAGTCGGGGGACTATTTTGAGCTTTTACTCTTAATTTATTTTATTTCTTATTATGTTTCTCATTAGACCAAGTGACTAGACGTTGAAGTTTTGTGTCTAACAAAAATGGTGATGCTGAATTTTGTTTTCCAAATTTATTTTTAACAAATCTAATTTCTTCTCTTGTTATGATAGGCTTTGAAGATTCTTTCAAATTCTGAGGAATCTAAGTTTCCTCAAAGCAATAGAGATGAAAGTGGAAATCATGACAACCTTACAGATCAATATTTGGAAAAGGCTGCATCGATTATAGATTTTAGCATATGTGATGGTATCCTTCTGATTTCAGTTTAGTATATTCTTGTTTGCTGGAATGAATTTTCTATGTTTCTGATAATCTATGTCATTAGTGCCTATTATTTCATCTGGTTCTCTCTTCTTGGACGCTGTGAAATGTTCTCTAGTCATGATGTATTGATGGCATGTCATATTATTAGCTATTCACAAACAATAAAACAAAGTGCTGACTTGTTCTAATATTTGTTTCCTCTTTCTGTTCTTTGAATTGTACTTGCACACTGCTATGTACATGATAATAAATAGAATTATGTGGTGAAATCTAATAATGTATTCTAATGATAATGATGAAACATTGAGATCAATGCAAGGACTAAGGTTATCCTTTTTCCCTTGTTTACATGTGCATTATGACCCCACATAGTGGGCTATTGGCTTGATGTTGTAGTTGTTGTTTGCATGCACATATCTACAAAATTTGTATATGCAGTCAATAATCAACGTGATTAGTTTTTTAACCATCTACATTCGGATAAGGTGTACAAATTTCCAACATCCAACTGTTGATTCATTCTTAACTACATTGGTAAAGAAGTATGGTAAAATACTTCTGTTAGATATCACTGCTGTAATGTAATTAGATATCACTGCTTTAGTTCTTTTGTGTACATTCAAAGAGATGCATGCTTGATCTGCATTCTAGTACTATCATTCAAAGATAGTTTCATTTCAAAACATCAAGCTAGAAGGACTCAGTTGATTTCAGATTTTAAATTTTTTGTAATGTTTCTTCTACTACCATCACCATTAGCATTATCATCATTATAATTGTTAGTCTTTTGTTTCCTATCGGACTTAGTTTCTTTGTTTTTGATGAACCACTTGACTTTTCAGATGAATCTTCTTCAGATTCGCTTTCTTTGGATGCATTTGAAGAACCATTTTGTTCACAAAAATTGACATTGCTAATCGGTATCCTTTCCACCTACAGGTGCATACTATTTTTTATGTTTCAATTTGAGAGATGTTCATTGGACCCATACGTAAATAAACTTAGATGGTAACTGTGCCTTACAAACTTATGTTAGATTCTAGAGATTGTGATTTTGAAAATATTTTGATTCTTCTTCGTTAACTTTTTTTCCAATGTTATTACTTCTATTATAGTTTATTTTGTTGTGTGTGTGTGTTTTAATTTCTTTAGTTAATTTTAACCCCATGTTCCTTTGATTGTAAAGAAGACTTATAGGATTAGATTGGGATCATTTATTGATTGAATGAACTATTTAGGGCCTCCTCTCTAGGCTGTATCTTTGTCCCTCTCTATTTTTGTCCTCTCATGCCTATATTATTAAACAATATCACAACTTTCCGATAGGAAACATTGTAGAACTCTGATGTTTCTTATCAATATTGGGATTTCAGTAATCTTCCCCTAAGATTCTCCAAACAAATCAATAAAACAGCGAGCAAACGCGTAATGACTGATGAAAGTGGAAGGAAAATACCAAGATACAATTGATCCTCAATTTGAGAGCAGGATTGATCTCTCCCAAATCCCTATGCACTGCTAGAGCCCAAGACGTCAAAGCCTCCAACAGAAAATTTTGCAAAACAAAGATAACCCTAACCCCAATGCACCCCCATCTACTTAAAGTATACAATAATCTCTCAAAAAGACTAAATAGCCCTCCCCTAATTCAAAATCCCTCCCAGCCGCCCTCTCTTTTTCTCTATTCAAGTAGTGGATCCCACCCAAGGGGGCGGGAATGGCCTTGGGCGGAAACAGCAGGCTCATAAAGTTACTTGATGTTTTGAGGCTCATAAAGTAACAACCTGTATAAAATTATCGGTTAGCTATGAGGCTCATAAAGTTATGCAAATTAAATAACAGTTTAAATGCAATATTACAAGAAGTCACAACATTGAAATCATAATTGAATAAACTTACATTATTTGCAAAACATCATAAAATCATATTTAGGATTATCCTTTAATTTTTTTGAAGTATGTACAAACTTTCAATATTAATCTTATAAAAAATTGACTAAACTTTCATAAGAATGTTTAATGGAGCCCATATAAATCTGACATTATCGTCATTTAACTACATGGAGGTTTCTTTTGCCCCACCTGTAATGCATGTATCATATTTATGGGATTTCTTTTGCCCCACCTGTAATGCATGTATCATATTTGGGGTCTCTTTTGCCCCACATATAATTGCACGTAATATATCATTTTATAGCCAATCTTTTTAATTTGATATTCAGTAGACTTTCAATATTCATATTTCATAAGTGCCTTCTATTATTGCATACTTTCATAACAATATATATGTTATAATATTTGCATAAAGAGACTGTGTGTGCCATATGTAAAGAATTAAACTTTTTTTTTTCAAAATATTTCAAACTAGAAAAATCTTTAAATAAATATGCTAACTTTTATTTGATACTCTCATTATTCAAATATACACGAGGTTATTCATACATGAAAACTTGGCTATGAACATACCTTTAGCAAAATCATTAACTTTAATGTATATTTTCTTTTTAATTTAGTCAATTACAAGTATATATGTATAGAATTAACAACATTTACCTTTTAAAATTTAATATGTATTACTTACCTCATTGAAGAGCTGTCTTCTCAAATCATTCACCTCGTACTCTCTTCGTTTGTAAGTTACCTACAATTCATTCTTCTAATTCTATAAATTCCAGAATTTGTTACTCAAATAAATTGCATAACATCAACTTATACTTAACATAATAAATTACCTTGAAACCTCCCTTCTGCATAAACCCAAAGAATTCTAAAATACAATTGGTCACCCTCTTTAGAAACTTTTACTGAATTTAGGAAATTTAAAATATAATAATAAACATTGAAATTTCATACCTCCTCCTTCCTCCTATTTCTCTTTTTCCTCTTCTTTCTTTACATAAAATTTTCTTCATTCACAACAGTGTTTGTTTCGACCACTCACCAGCTTTCATCTAAATCTTCTCTTCTTCCACTCAGCCGAAGACAACTTCACAAAGAACTGATTCCTTTCTCCAATTTTTCATAACCGCATGTTTTCACTGATTTTTCCCTTCTTCCTTCACATGGCTGCAACTTACACACATAATTTTCTGCTACAGTTTCCAACCCTCCACTGTTGCACCCGCCTAATGTCCACACTTCTCCAACCGTCTGTTGGCTTGTGTGTATTAAATCATAAGAAATGATAGGGCCACCGTATAACTGCTCTCAGAATAATTGATCACTCTCACATCCAAAGAAAGCATCTTTTCAGAAATATAGAAAGAACTAATTTCAATTAATATTTTACTTATATAAATGCTAATATTGACTTAACAGTAATTAACTATTAATTAAATTTTAATTATAATAAAAAATATTAATTAAACTTATTTAAACTTTAAAAGAACAATCTGTTAAAATTTTCATTACCTAAATATTTTTGGGTATTACACTTGTGCATCCCTTTCCAATACAATTATGCTGCAAGTCCTGCACCCAAGAATGACCTCCAATAGCGCTCCCATGGAATTCCTTTAGCAGGAATGGGAATTTGGACTGATGTCTTTGGCACACTTGTCAACAGCGAATTGTGCACCATGGAGCAAAGTTCCCTGTGGAGCCGTGGCACAAAGTGCATAGCACAGTGCGCGCCATTTTGAATACTGCGCAAAATAAAAAATAATTATAAAAATCATTATATGTTTCCTATTTTAATGTATTAATCAAGCTGGGTAATGCTTGGTTAAATATATTTATTGTCCAAAGTCTAAACCATTAAACTGAGCTTCAAGTTTTTCCTAAATTTCTAATAAAAAAATGCATAAAAGTATTTTTAAAAAAGTCTAATAAAGTCTAACTAAACTATTTTAATTATATAAAATAATTTTAAAATTAATTATTACATTATTTTTGAAATTAAAATATATAAATATTAAAAACTATTTATAATTATATTAAAAAATCCTTTAAATTCAAATTTCTCTTACCGTGCACCATTGCGCACACATACCCACATGATGTGTGCCAACTTGAACATGTGCGCCGCGTTATGCAGATGGTATCTTAGGTGCGCTGCGCCACGCCATGCGCGATTGACAAGTATGATCCTAGGCATCACAAATCATCCATGGTACAACAGTCTTTCCTCTCCAAAGAATGGCCAGGATGACTATTCCCGTCCTTCTGTAGATCCACTCTAATCCTCTCCAGCTCCTCATCCTGCGCTCTTCTCCTTGATGGCCCCCCAATTCAATTTCATGGGTATCGATATTGCCATCTCTTGGTGCTCCCCCATACATTTGGACAAGGCATTCGCCGTCTTGTTCTCTATCCTGGCCCTATACTGGATTTCAAAGTCATATCCCAATAACTTTGACAACCATCTCTGGTGCTCCTCTATCACCATCATCTGCTCCAACAAGTACTCAACTCTGTCAATCCGTCCTGACAATGAAATGTTGACCCAACAAATAGGGTCACCACTTCTGGATGGCTAACACAATAGCCATGAACTCGTAGACTTACGTTAGCCTGGCTCTAGCTGTCAACACTTGGCTGAAGTAAGTTATTTGCTAGTGGCTAACACAATAGCTGCCCCTAATCCATACCCTGATGCGTCCATCTCTACTACGAAAAGCTGACTGAAAGCTGGTAGGGCCAAGAGCAATGCACTGGTCATGGCTTTCTTCAAGCTCTCAAAAGCATTTGTGGCTGCCTCCCTCTATAAGAAGCTATCATTCTTTAACTATTCTGTTAGTGGCCAGACGATGGTGCTATATACCCTCACGAACCTTCTGTAGTATCCCGCTAGCCCTAAAAAACCCCTTAGCTCCCTCATATTCGTTGGTAGCGACCATCTCAGCATTGTCTCAATCTTAGCTTGATCAATGGCTACCCCCTCCTGAGATACTACATGTCTCAAGTGCTCCACACTGACCTGATCAAAGCAACACTTCTTCAAATTGGTCCTCAGTTGTTGCTTCTGCTAGGATTGTCCTCAAGTGTTCCCTATGCTCCTCATCTAACTTGATGTGTATCAGGATATCATGAAAGAAAACCAACACAAATCTCCAGAGGTATGGTCGGAACACTTTATTCATGAGGGTTTGGAATGTAACTGGGGCATTGGTGAGGCCAAACGACATATCCCGGAACTCATAATGTCGCTTATGCATCCTGAAAGCCATCTTCGACACATCCTCTCCTTTCATTCAGATATGATGATATTCAGACTTCTGATTTATCTTTTTGAAGATAACTGCCCCACACAACTCATCTAATAGCTCATCTATCACTGAGATGAGAAACTTGTCTGGTATAGTCTCCTTATTTAAAGTCCTGTAGTCCAAGCAAAACCTCCAGCTCATGTCCTTTTTATTAACCAGTAAGACTAGGCTAAAAAAAGGACTCATACTAGGTTTGATAATCCAAGCTTTCAGCATTTGTCTGATCAATTTCTCAATTTCTCAATTTCATCCTTTTGAAATTGAGGGTAATGGTACAGTCTGGCACTGATGGGTAGCACCCCCTCCCTTAGGGTGACGGTCTGACATTAATGGGTGGCACCCCCTCCCTTGGTGGTTGCAGTCCTTGAGATGGTTGGAAGACCTTGAATTACTGTATCAGTGGTTGTACTGAAGAGGAATATCTCCCCACTCCAATCTAGTCCCCTTCAATCTCTGCTGCTCCACCAAGAATCCTCCCCCCAGCTTCTGTATGGTCCTTACCATGATTTTGAGGGACACAATGGCTTTGGATAACCTCGCATCTCCTGTGATCACTACTCTATTCCCTTCCACCACCAGGTTCGTGATCAGTTCTTCCCAGTTAATCTTTGTATTTCTCAAGCTCTGCAGTCAATTCATCCCCAAGATGACATCAGTGCTTCCTAACTCTAATGGGAGGAAATCCTCTCTCACATGAACTCCCTGTATGATCAACACTACTCCCCTACATATGCCCTTACCTGTCTCCTCCTTCGCCGTAGCCATCATCTTTCCATAATAACTTGTATTCACCAATGTCACCCCCAATTAGTCCACGACCTAGTTGGAGATGAAATTGCGTGTAGCCCTACTATCAATCAACACCATCACCTCCATGTCTGCTATTTCTTCCTTTACCTTCATGATATGACTCGGAGTGAATCCTACCATTAAGTTCAGAGAGACATTTACCACATCTAGATGCAACTTGTCCTTCTCCTCTACTCATATCTCACTCCCACCTCCCTCCTCAGCTTCTTTGTCATTACAAACGGTAAGAACCTGAAAAGTTCGGTCCCTGCACTTGTGCTCTGGAGTATACTTTTCATCACATCTGAAGCATAATCCGTTCGCCCTCTTTTCTTGCATCTCCCTCTCAGCATCTTTTTGAAGTTTCCCCCACTTCCCCCTCTTACAGGCTTCTCGCTTTGGGTCTCATGTAGGATGCTTGGTGTAGGCCCCTTGGATGTTAAGAAAGTGGAAGTCATCCTATATGAGCGACCTAAATTGCCTCCTCTAACTCCCCTCTCCTGGTACTTATGATCCTCCACCAACCGAGCTAGTTCCATAGCCTCTCCATGTTACGAGGCCTCATGACTGGCACTGCTACTCGGATCTCTGATTTGATCCCCTTCATGAAATTTCCTTCCAAAACAATCTTAAAAAGTCGATCCAGTTGTCTCGCTAGGTACTCAAATCTCACGGTACTCTTCCACCAATCCTTCTTTTATCAGAGCAAAGAATTGCTCATAGAAGTCCTCTGCCCCGATGGTTCAAAAACGTTCCAATAAGCACATATTGTACTCCCTCCAACTCTGTATAGGCTGCCTCATGTCACTGGTATCATGCCAACGCGTTCCCTTCCAAACATAGGCCGGCTGCCATCAATCTCTCATCCATCAATCCATTGATTGTGAAATATCTGTCTTTCTTGTAAATCCACCCTTGTGCATCCTCCATCTAAAAAAAGGTCATTTAGCTTCCTGACCTTCGGATCTCCCTCATTTTCTCTAATTCCTCGATAATTTTCCCTTCCCCAAGTGGGTGCCGCCCTCCCCCCCAAGTATCTCAATCCACCCTTCCAAGTTCGTACCCAAACCCTTCTTTGATTTCCTCCTCCGTCCATCAAAATCAGCACCTCTCCGTCCATCAAAATCAGCACCTCTCCGTCCATAATCTCCCTCCCTTCTTCCCTAATCAGCATGCCCTTGCTCATGCTCCATATATCCATGCCTCTTCCCATTCCTTCCTCCTCTTTCCTGTTGCAAAGGTTCCATATGGAGTCTTCTCCATTCTCCCTCTAAGATCTCTACTTCCTTTTCATCCTTACGATTTTTAGAGTTTGTATTTCTTCCTGCCAACACTTTTGCCTCTGATGCCGCTGTTTGGTTTTGACACTCCCATATCTACTTCCCCATCTCCTGAAGGTCAGAAAATTTGTCTTCAATGGAGGAAATTCTATCCTCAACCGTCGCGTCCCTCTCGAGACGTTCTCCAAAGAATCAACCTTCTTGGTCGCCATCGACACCCGGATAGATGTTACAATCAACATTCCAGAATTCAGCCAGAAAAAGCAACAAAAAATCAGCAGATAGATGATGAAATATGTTGCCAAAATCAGTCCAAATACGTACCAACTCAAGATATGCTTATTGGACTCTATGTATTAACGATCGGGAATCCCCGAGGTATTTGTGCAAATAGGTATAATCAATATAATTCTAATTGCAGAAACTATAAAAAGGAAACAGTTTACAAGAATGACTTTAAGTATACAAAAGAGCCGTATTTTTCTAGTTCTTATGATGCACTTGGAGCTTATCGGCAGAAACGAATCCATTTCAATAGTCCTTTGTGGCTCCGGTGGAGACTAGATCAACGCGTCGTTGGCTCAAGAGAAGTTCCCATCGAAGTTCAATATGAATCTTTTGGTAATTATAATGAGATTTATAAGCACTATCGAATAATAGGAAGTGTAAAAAGAGAAATTCGTTGGGAACTTCCTGCCCTGGATACCGCTTTGGTACCGATTTGATAGGAAACACTTATAGAACTCTGATATTTCTTACCAATATTGGGATTTCAACAATCTTCCCCCAAGATTCTCCAAACAAATCAAGAAAACAGGAAGAAAACAAGTAATAACTGATGAAAGTGGAAGGAAAATGCCAAGATACAATTGATCCTCAATTTGAGAGTAGGATTGATCTCTCCCAAATCTCTATACATTGCTAGAGCCCAAGACGCTAAAGCCTCCAACATAAAATTCTGCAAAACATAGATAACCCTAACCGTAATGCACCTTCATCTACTTAAAGCATACATTAATCTCTCCAAAAGACAAAATCACTCTCCCCTAATTTTAAATCCCTCCTCGTCGCCCCTCTCTCTCTATTCAAGCAGTGGACCCCACCACAAGGGGCGGGAATTGCTTCGGGTGGAAACATCAAGCTTTCGCCTGCTTTGTCTAGGGCCGGCTGGACCTATCCATGTTGGACTGGTCTAACATTTTCCTATCTCTACTGACTGCTTCATTGAACTTGCTGACCACATGCATTATGACCTCACTCTGTCAAGCAAAAAAATTATTCAGTGTGGATGTCAACGTGTGGAGCCAATAATAGATATATAGCTAGACTGAACCCTCTCCAAACCCAAGCTTGAATATATTTGGAGTCAATTTGATAAGCTAATTAAACACCAGATCTTGAATTTGCGTCATTCAAAGAATAAGCAGTGGGATATTTATTAAATGTGAGTTCCTCTATGAAAAAGCCGTCCAATATAGAAAACCTAATTTTTATCGAGAGCTCTATTTCTTCATTGCAAGTTGACATGTGTAGAACATGGCGAAAGTGTAGTACATTAAATAAGAAGTTCAGCTGTTGATATTTTCCTTTCATCAAATTGAAGCATCGTTTTAGCTCTATGTGGCTGTGATACTTCACTATATTGTTTGGGAAACCTAACTCTAGTACAAGTGTTTTTTTCCAAGTAGCTTTCAACATAGGGCGGTTTTTCTCACCACTCATTGCACTTCTCATTGCTCTCATCCTTAGTTTTAAGACTTACATTGTTATCTTCTCATCTTTGAAATGATTAGTAGACACTAGTACATACTTAACATAATTTTTTATGATTCACATATTAGGCTTCCTTTGAAGTTTTAGGGGCTATTTGGTTTGAAGTAAAATGACTGTAAAGTATTCCAAATGAGAGGTTTTACGATTATTGGTGTTTGATTTGAAGTGAAATAAATGCAATGTAAAAACGATGAATTTAAAATTCACCCTCTAGGTCAATTTGGTGTATTGCCATTATCGCCACCACCCACCTTCGGTTGTCGCCACCAGCCGTCACCACAACCAGTCGTCACCACCAACAACTGCCATTGCCACCTTCAAAAGCCATCGACCACCACCACTGCCCACCGTCGTCGTAGGTGACCTGCCACCTTCGGCCACCACTGTCTCCACCCACCACTGACCACCTGTGGGCTCCGAAAATTCGGCCCCGGCCTCCCCGCCGCGCGATTTCTTTTTTTTTTTATTCGGCGAGGGAGTTTTAACTGATAAGTTCCGAGGTAAATTTTGGAAGGCAGATGGGTTTCTAGATAAGACACTACCCAGAGATTTCGCCCTCATTTGGTGAGGACTTTATGATCTGAGTTCTGGTTTCCTATAGGCGCAAGCCCCTATAGTTAATTACCCCTCTCGATCACGAGAGAAAACTTTCGATTAAGGCTAGTCGTCGATCAGATACGTAGAGATACATGTTATATGGCATATAGTAGCAGCATAGATTTGGAGAATTTGGGAGATTGAAAGATTTGGAGATTTGGAAAATTGATATTTAAAAATAGAAATTTCACCATCGTGCACTTAAAGCGGATGGTGGGGGAATGGATGATGGGTCCGATCAAAATCCCATGGTTCCGTTGTCCCGGGCCATCATGGTCCCCGGTCTACTTAGTCAGAGGAGGTAGTCCACCCAACCTGACAGAAGGATCCTTGTCGGCAACCATGGGTTGCTTCGTCCAAGGGTACCTTGTAGACCTGGGGTGGGTATTTGCTTAAGGGGACAAATTTGAATCCACCTTAGCTGACAGAGAGCTTTGTGCCCTATCGATCATATCCTATTGATTCATATCTCAAGGATTTAACGCCATTAAGGAGCGTATTGGCTCTGGCCATAACATCTATTCGTGGTGCCATTTGGCGGCAAAACCACTCGGTTCAGAGGGCCCCGGGTCATAACCGTTTACCTGCAGTGCCATTTGGCGGCGAAACTGCCGGTTAGAGGACACGTACCACGTCCTTACTGGCAAAAGATTGTTTGAGAATGGATCCTAGTGATATTTTCGACTAGGCATTTGGCTCTTTGTGAGCTAGAGTAAATTTCAATTTGTCCGCCTCGGCAAACTGTTGCGGAGGGAGGATGGATTTTGCTTTAAGTGCGTTGATGGATTTATTTCAATTTTAAATATTTTTGGGATTTTTGGGATTTTGAGATTTTTGTAGAGTTTTCTGGGATTTTGGGTGGAGCTTTGGAGTATTTGAAATGGACTTTGGAGGCATTTGAAAATTTTTGTGAACTCCTCCGGTTGAGATAGACATTCAACACGGCCATCATCGGGGTGTTTGAGGTCATTTCTCTTTAGGGATTGAACATTGTCAACTCTGTCGGGTTGCCGACAGAGGATCAGGTTTCGTAGGCTTTATGCCCTTGATAGTGAATTCTCATTGTTATAGGCATTGAAAGCCTAATATGAATTTATTATGACAAATATAACGGTCGCCACAACCGTATATTTGTTTGTTGGTTCGAACCCTGTCAACTTCTATTGACCCGTATAGAAGGATCGGTTTCGAACTTGAATTCACTTATCAACCCGCGCAGCATCCCTAGACGTCACGTGTGTACCAATAATACGCTCGTCGGGGCCCTTGCAGGTTGAGGAGCATTTTAGAACTAAACCCTATCAACTCCTATTTACGTGCCTAGGAGGATCGGGTTTAAAATTTGATAACCCGCGCAACATCCTTAGACATCACGTGTGTACCAATAACACGCTCGCCGGGGCCCATGCGGGTATTTGATTACATTTACCCCTTTTTAGTGTGCCTATGTGTATACAAACTATTGTGCACGTGCGGGGGTATTCTTGGAATAGACGCCTTCTGTCTGCTTGTACGAATGTTGCAGATTTGGTGGCGTATTGTAGCAGCTTCTGGATCAGTGGTTTGCTGCTTTGTACAGGTAGACTGTCGTGCACTACTCGTTGCTTTCTGCAGGTGGATCGTAGTGCACTAACTAATCACCTGCCTTGCTCCGTAGGTGCTTGCATTTGTTGAATGTGTCCCACCTCTTCTCGTAGCAGGCCAATGTGTTAACCTTAATTGTATGGCTACTGGGTTCAAAGAGACTTTAGCCTTTACTGTTCATTATAGATCATCACCCGTAGGAGCATTCTTGTGTATGTGGTGACTCCCTCATCATTAATAGTGACCATTCGTATTCGTCACTATCTTTTATCTCTTATTGTAGAAGATCTCCCATACTATCGATGCATAATACACGACGTATATAGCTATTCATGCAAGGGAGGGTGATAGATTTATTGGACGACGATGGTGATTGATTATAGGAGTGCTATAACATCCACATCTATTGATCATCACCCGCCTATGTATATTATTTGTGCATGAGATGCATTCTTCATCATGGATAGTAGATTCTTGCATTTACCATGATCTTTTATCTTTTTTCTATAAAGGATCCGCCACATTAATGATGCATTCACTATTGTTGTTTATAGGTAGGATCATTATAAGAGTGAAGAGTTTCCCTGTAGTAGCTTGTAGGAATTTACACTTTAATATGGTCATTTCACATTCATAGGAATCTGCACTTGATATGTCAATCAACCACCTTCTACTTGCAAGGGATATATGTGTTTGTATGGTAACTTAGTTGCGTTCGTTCACTTCTTCATGCATATTGATTGTCGTTGCTTGCAGGTTTGATTGCATTTGCTTGTGTTTTGACATTGATCATAGAACATCGTCACATTCACTCCATTCATATCATTTGTTGACATTTGCTTGTACTTAAATTACATGCTGAATTTCTATTGCTCACATTTGATTGCATGAGTCTTCATCATCATTTGGTGAGTAGATGATATTTGCAAATTCTGTATTCACTACAAGTCTTGTATATCCTTCTTTTGCATTTAATTTGTACTTTTCTATCTAAAAAATTATAACTTTATTTTGAATATTATATTATTCTCCTTGTAGTTCAAGTTATGTCCTCTTGAGTTTAACTGTTCAAGTCCAAAAGCATGTTCAAGTCCAATGACAAAAGTTCGTGTTCACAAGTCTTCTGTTGTTCTTCAAGTTCAAGCCTTGTCGGCTTAATGTTCAAATCAAGTCCTTGTTCTAGCTCAAGTCTTCATTGTAGTTTATTCGCAAGTTCAAGTTCTCATTTAATCAAAAATGAGTTCAAGTCCAAGTGTTGTCAACTTTGTTCAAGTTCTAAGTGTAGTTCCAAGTGGTCAACTTGTATCTTTATTCCAAGTTTTCAATGAAGTCCTTGTGATTTTATTTGGATTTTGTTTTAGATTTGAGCTATATTGCATTAAAGTCCACAGGTCCGAGTTCAATTTCACTTTACTTGGGTTCAATTCTTTATTAAGTCATTTAGATCTTGTTCAAAGTCCAAGTACAAGTCCTTCGTCGTTCTTGCATGTCATTCGAGTGCAATCAAGTCCAGGTCCCGAATTATTCTCTTGAGTTCAAATGAGATCCAAATGTAGCATTGCGTTCACCCGAAATTTCGGCAGCCTTCCGGCGTCTCCCCCGTTTAGGGGAAAACTACAGAAAACTGGGCCTTTCCCACCACGCTAAGAAAAACGTGTATGGTAGGTGCCCTCTTTCGAGGACACCGCGGCCGTGTATCTTTCGATCCCCCACCACGCTAAGAAAAGCGTGTATGGGTATTTTTTGAAAACATTTTGCAAGAAAAGCATTTTTTTGAAAGTATTTTGCAAGAAAAACAGGTATTTCCCCGCAAGCGGGTACTTATGAGTATCCCCGCTTCATCATACACATCGCACCGGGCTCCCTTCCCACCACGCTAAGAAAAGCGTGTATAGGCGGGGTTTCCAAGGCGATATGAACTTCGAAGAAGGAATTAGGTGATTACCCGCTTCGTCGCAAGCGTCGGGACGCACGTCCTCCCACCACGCTAAGAAAAGCGTGTATAGGTGATCGTTTTGTCTCGACGAATGCATTGAAACGGGTTCTCGGAGTTTTAGGGTTTAGAATTTTTATACTTGTGCGGGGTCGACGGCGTTGGCTCGAGAATCGAGGGAGAGAGAAGCAAGCATTTTCTTTTTATAAATCAATTTTAATTAATTATAACTAATTAACCTTTTAAAAAATAATTATAATTATAATAATTAACTATAATTAAAAATAATTAATTACACTTAATTTTAATTAATAACAATCAATTAAAATTAAAACAATAAAATTTAATTAATTTTAATTAACTATAGCTAATTATTAATCATAATAATTAACGATAATTAAAATAATTAATTTTAAATGATTATCATTAAGAACAATTAAAAATAATTAAAAATATATAATCATAATTAATTATTTATTAATTATAATCAATCACTCTTAAAATTAGTTAGCTGTAATTAACAAAAATTAGTTTTAATTAGTAATACTAATAATAGTCCCTCCCCTCCATCTCTCTGTTTGCGGGATTCGGTTGAAGGAGCGCGTCTAAGGGAGAAAGTTACCTGCCCAGCTAGCGAGCTCCTGTTCTTGCTTTAGATCAAAAGGTCGTAACTTCCGATTTAACAAGAAGGGGAGATCGGTGGAGGGACTTCGGCTGGAGCAAGGTAGGGTATTGCTCTCTCTCTCTCTCTAGATTGGGATGGCTGAGAGGTCGGGCAAGGGCGTCGATCGAGCTGGCTTTAGCGGGATGGGGATCGGCTGCGGAAGAGGTCGAGCGTATGGAGGAGGTTTCCAGCTAGTGGATCGACGGGGAGGATGGGGTTCGGAGCTTGCAGTGGGAGAGGAGGCGTCGGAGATCTTTCGTGAGTTCGGAAGCAGCGACGGGAGAGATAGGGAGCTTGGGAAGTAGATGAAGTATCGTGGGAGAGGGAGGAGATCGCGTCGTGTTTCAGGCGCTGGCTCACGGGACAGAGAAAGAGATTGGGAGCTGGGGGTCGTGCGGTTAGCGAATGGGAGAAGAGCAGCGAAGGGGTTCCTCTCGGTTGGCTTTTAAAGACGTCAAAAACCAGCGATCGAGGCCGTCGTTGCGGGATTTGCGGGGAAACGACGCGAACGGCGCCGAATCGGCGGGATTTCGGCATGGTTTTGCGGAGGATTTTGGCAGAATTCTGGGATCTGTCGGGTATGTGCTATAGGATTTCTACGTTGCCTTTTTTTTTTTCTTTTTCCCTTTGGTTATTGTTCAGAGGTCAACACCACCACTCTCTTTGAATTTTACCCTGCATTCATTTTTCTTCGAACCAAACAAAAATATAATCTCATGCATTCATTTTATAATCTTTCAAACAACTCTAAAGTCTTTTTTACACTGCATTCTTTTTACTATGCATTCTTTTTTCAGTCAACCAAATAGCCTCTTATATGTTAATTTGCTATTAAACATCATAAAATACATTTTTGTATGAATTTAGTGATATAAGCATTTATATCAATTTATATTTATGATATTTTTTAAAGGTATTTATTAAGTTACATGCAAAAATACTATTATTGGATTACAGGTGCCTTTTTGTATGCCTTATACTTGAAAATATTTTCATTTAAGAGAATTTTTTTAAATATAATAGTCTCGAACATCCTTTTTTAAGCATAATACTTCTGCAGATATCTCCTGTTAATTGGTAGTATAGGTCTTTGACATCTTATATCGATGAGTTGATAGACTCCTTGATATACCTTTTCGATGACAAAAGGGCTTTCTCAATTTAGCTCGAATTTGCCACCAATTCTTCTATAGGGAATATTTGGCCTTCACAGCTCCAGGACCAATTCCCTTTCTTGGAATGTTTGAGGGCGTACTAAGTGCTCGAAAGATTTGGATTATTGTCGTGCAAATGGATAGAAGGCTATTGTTAAAAACTCAAAGTGAAATATTCACAAGGATCCTAGTGGTAAAATATAAATGATAAAATTAAAATTTAGATAATTTCGACGTTAATGCAATTTTCATGAGATAATCTTCAACTCTGCTATAACATCTCGAAACTCATGCAAGTCTTGTGAAGGCATCTAAAATAACCAAATACATATAGTTTTAATTCGTATGCATACATCTTAAATTAATTTTCAAATTCTATGAAATTAAATGCATCGAAAAGCTTGTAAATGCATCAAGCACACCAAAAATTGTGCTGCTAAGTCATGCAAGTACATAAAATGTGCAACTATATGATGTAGGTGCATTGAAATTTGTGCAAGAACATTAAATCTTTTAAAACTGAAGTATCTGCATATGCTTTGTGAAACATGTCAAATGTATATAATACATCTGATAATGTCGTATGAATTGAAAATAAATGAATTTTAAGTTTCTCACTCTGATAAGTGCATAAATATGTTAAAGTTTCATAATTAATTTTACAATTTAAATCTCTTTTGCAATGTCAAGATACCTATATTTTCTCCAACCAAATATATTAAACTTCTAAATTTAAAGTTAGAAAATGATGTGCGGGTTAAAATTAAAGATGAATGTAAATTTTATTTATCTCAAAAATATATATTTTAAATTACACACTATAAAATGTATGCTTGCAAATGAATTTACGGTTGTGAAATTCATGAAGATATTTGATTTTTACGGTCACAGTGGACTTCTAATTTCTTTTATGAAGAAAATTCATTAAAAAATGCA
Source organism: Dendrobium nobile (assembly GCA_022539455.1). Lineage (NCBI taxonomy): Eukaryota > Viridiplantae > Streptophyta > Magnoliopsida > Asparagales > Orchidaceae > Dendrobium > Dendrobium nobile. Next base: position 23,261,835 of record CM039729.1, on the reverse strand, counting down.
CTCTCACATTCATTGCCATATGGTAGCACGTAAAGTTAATACTTCAACCCGATTCTCTATTATTAACTGGGTCGAGTTGACAATATTCAAATCTAAATAAAAAAAAATCATTCATGCCTTTACGATGGTTGTGTTGGAAGCAATCTCAACTAGAGGGAATTCTTTTATCATAATGCTCTCAAATCCTTTGTGAATTATTTTTTCTTTCAAGTAAAAATATAAAAATATTAAGAAAATTCACAAAGTTTAAATCATTCAAGTGATATATACCTTGTTTAAACTTAAATCAAAATTTGTCTACCCTCTGTATTTATTTGTCAAGGGTTATAAACATGAGAATAACCTTAGCTCATAAAGAGCAAATGCTTTGTCGAGCATATCTCTACAGTTCATTCTCAAATAATTTATCGTTAATAAGGACATGACATGTATCCTCTAATCACTGAATTTGCTACCAAACGACACCAAAAGTAAACAGTTAGACCATGGCCCTTAGACTAGTTGGTTTTGTCGTAAAATCACAACATTAAATTACATTATGGCCAAATTCCACAAGCTCCTCCGTGGCTAAAAAACCATTTTGTATTAAATTATAAGGTGCACTTGATATGGCACAAAGCACTTTGTTAGTTAAGTTTGACTTGAATTTGTTCGTTTAGATAAATATTCACTTTAGGTTTATAAGGTTCTATTGGACGAAACAACCTATGATTTCCAACAAAGACTCGGTTAGGATGGGTTGAGTGCCTCATCTGACTAAGTAGATTTGGGATTATGAAAACTCAGGATGACAAAATTATGCATCTTGATTTGGTTCATCATCATTTCCCCCTTCCTCCCAATGTGTTTTAAGTGTATGGTGCCAAATTTTAAATAATACTTAATTTGTTTCTACTATGCGGCAAGCATTTAGCTTATAACGATTAGCCTTAATAAAAAATTCTCTCTCGTCATCAAGAGGGATAACTAGCTCTAGTAGTTTGTGGCTATTAGAAACCTTAAACTAGATGTTAAAATTCTAAGGCAAAATATTTGTGTAGTTTATCATCTTAAATCTAATTTACCCTATAAAGATTTGACCCCGAAACGCAACAAAAAACTCTCAACAGAACCATGTCATGGTTCTCGGAGCGCACAAACCACTTGTATTGCTTTGCTAAAAATTATACCCGAAAGGTAAAACATGGACTGTTTGGTGTAGTGGCCTCAGAGGTGAGGGAAAACAACACAAACAGGGTTAATAGAGTTCTTGTCAGAATTATTAAAGCATATACACCACTTAACATATGTATTTGTTGATCATTCATATAATATGAATGCCTATATAAAAGTTTGCAATAATATGCTTACATAAGTAATTTGATAAGTACGTGCTGGCTTTCCCAACAAAGTGGTCATCTAGCAAATGAAGATCAAACATGAATGTGTGAATAATCTGTAAGATTGGGTGATCGAAAACAAATTTCCCTATCAAAGAGTATGAAAATGGAGTTGCTATATTGGAAATCTCAACCCTTGAAAAAATGAGAGCAGGTTTTCCATGAAGATGGTGTTCGGCTTATGCTTGATTGGATTCAAGCTATACTGGAAGAATATAGAGTAAGCCAAGGAGGGTTGATTGCAAGGATCCCTTCCTCCTATATATATTTGTGAAGAAAAAAAGAGTAGAAGACTTGGAAGGTTGAAAGCTAGTATCAGAAGAGATTTGTAATGAGAGGGTGGGAAGACCTTGATGAGGTGTATATTTCAGTATAGGTTAGACACATCTCCTGTTTAAAATTATACAATAAGAGATGTGCCATGAGACACATTTTTGGCTTTTTGGGAAAACTTTCCAGGCTATGCTTTGTTGAATCCTTGATAAGGCATACGCCTCAACATGGTTAATGTGTGCTTCTACGTAATAAATAAGAGGCATACACCTCAAATCTTAATGATTAGGGTGATTCTAAAAAAATAACTTTATAAATAAAATATTTTCCTAAAACTCTGTTATTATCTCACTCCATTCTAAACTCCATCTAAACTTAATACCTCAGTTTCGTTCCCTGAGTACCTATGTTTTAGCACACATGTTCTCACCCAACTTCACTTGCTTCTCGGGTGCACATAGCTGCTCTGCTATTGTTGTGTTATTGACGCTAGTTTGCCAAGCCATCTTCCTCAGCCAGATCCCCTTTTCTCGCCAGTAACAATAGCCATTTTTTCTTCTCTAAACCTAAAATTTTTCGCATTCTTTGTTTAGTTCTACGAAATTTGCATACAAACTTAAATTCTTTTAAATAATTGAATGGTGGATTTAATTTGGACTTGGCACTCTTGAACAGTTGAACTACAATGATTTGCTATTAAAATATTTGGTCTTGCTTGCTCATCATCAAGGGAGCACAAAAATTAAGTCTGTATAATTGAGTTCATATAAAGAGGAGAAATTACATGTCTACCTTAAGGATGAACTCATTGGTTTCTATTATGTAAAACAAGCGATCAACAAATAAACATTTGAAAAAGACAACTTTGGAAGATAATGAAAATCTATTAGTTTAATGATGCGTCGTCATATGATGAATTGTTTGTAGAGGATGACAATAATGTTATACCACTAAAATTGTAGGAGGAAGATCTCAATATTGATGTCTCTGATGGAGGAAGGAGCAGTACTCTAACTGGTTGAACACAAGCTAATAAGAAAGTAATAGAAAAATTACTATAAAAAATTATGTAATTAAAGTTGTAATCATCAACACAGTCATTATTTTAAATTTTAAATATTGTTCTTATTTGCTTTTAATAATTATGGAAGTGCAAGTTGGTTGAGATTGAAGATGATGAGAAAAGAGAAAGCAATTTGCTATAATGATAATTCTGATGAAGACCCACCAAGTGCTGAGATAGGGGAGACTTTTGAATTTACAAATTATAATGTTAGTAGCTTAGAATTCTTGTTAATATTGATTTATTAGTGTGAGACTTATTCTATGATCTTACTTTGACTTGTCATGATCTTATGTTGATATTAGTATGGAACTTTTTACTTCATAGTTTTTATTAATTTAATATTTTGATTATGAGGCTTATGCCTCAAAATGCTTTGCTTGACAAACAAAAAACTCCTCAATATTTAATTGCACAATTTCAAACATTGGCTTAGAAATCTGAAATTACAACTGTTTTGGGAAATTAATAAAAGACAGGTCGGTAGTGGGGTGAGAGTTATTTGTCAAACCATCTTTCATTATATTATTTTTATTTTTTATTTATTGGAAAATGCCTTACATCATTTAACAAATTGAAGAGTGTTAGCTGGAGAGGTATGAGAGGGAAAAGCTTAATTTTATTATACAGCATAATCCCTATTTATAGATCTATACAAGATGTCTTATTAAAGAAACAAATAACTACAGAATCATGCATTAATTGCCTTAATATAATATTTCCTTAATCAACTGCCTAGCTATGGAAGGTAATCAACGTGATTCAGGTGGGTTTCCCACGGATCCCTATTTGTAGCCGTGGGATCAATTTGGGCACGAGGGGCTGAGATTTAACACTCCCCCTTAAGTTGGGGAATATATATCCATCATTCCCATCTTGGCAATCATTCTGAGGAGGGCAGAGTTATCCAATCCCTTAAGATATTTGCAAGTTGATTCTTTGTTGATACACAATTGATACATACAAGACCACTGTCTAATTTTTTTTTTAATAAAATGTCTGTCCACCTCTATGTACTTGGTCTTGTCATGCTGGACTGGATTGCGAGATATGTTGATTTCTAATTTGTTATCATAATGTTGCTTCATGAGATCATCCCACTTGATCCTTAGGTCTTCAAGAATCATCCTGATCCATAGTAACTCACATATTCCTAAGGTCATTTCTCTATATTCTGCTTCTACACTAGATCTTGCCATAACATTCTGATTCTTGCTTCTTCAAGTAACTAGGTTCCCTCCAAGGAATGTGTAGTATCCAAACGTAGATCTTCTGTCTACTGGTGATCTTGTATAATCAACATCAGTGTATGCCTTTAGGGTTATTCCCTTGTCTCTTTTAAAGAGAATTCCTTTTCCTGGGCTTCCCTTAAGATAGTGCAGTATTCTGTCTACCTCTTGCATATGAGTCTGTTTTGAATTTTGCATAAATTGACTGACCATACTTACAAAAAATGCTATATATAGTATGGTGTGGGAAAGGTAGATTAATTTCCCCATAAGTTTCTAGTAAGCCCCTTATCTAAATCTAGATCTTCTGTAGCCTCTCCCAATTTAAGATTTGATTCTATTGGTGTTGGTGCTAGTTTACAAGCTAGTTTATTGATTTCCTTAAGAAGATCTATAATATATTTTTGTTGTGAAATGAATATTCTTTTGCTGGCGTGGCCTACTTCAATTCCAAAGAAATATTTTAGTCTACTAAGTTCTTTGATATCAAATTCCTTGGTAAAATTTTTCCTTATATTAACTTTCTCCTTTTTATTATTTCTAGTCAAGATAATATCATCCACATAGACTAGTATTATTGTGACTCCTGAGTCCGAGTGTTTGAAGAATAGTTTATGGTCCACTTGACTCTGTCGGTACGCATTAAGAAGCATGAATTTTGGGAATCTTTCAAACAAGGTCCTAGGTGATTGTTTTAGCCCATATAGAGCTTTTTTTTAACCTACACACCTTGTAACCTCCAAAATTTTTCTTGAATTTTGGTGGTATCTCCATAAATATTTCATCCTCCAAATCCTCATGTAGGAATGTATTTTTTACATCCAGTTGTTCTAGATGCCAGTTATACTTAGCTACTAGTGAGAGTAGGATCCTGACAATATTCATCTTAGCTATGGGTGCAAAGGTTTCCGGGTAGTCAATGTCATATGTGAGTATACCCTTTCGTCACTAGTTTTGCTTTATACCTTTTCAGCATACCATTTACTTTAAACTTTATAGAGAACCCCCATTTGCAGTTGATTGGTTTTTTTCCCATCTATTGTTTGATGATCTCCCAAGTATTGTTCTTTTCTAGGGATTGCATTTCATCTTTCATGGCATTTTTTTATTTTTGTCAGATAAGGCCTCAAAAATATCATTAGGAATATGGATATCTTTCAGTGTAACAAGGAAGTTTTTGTGATGTGAAACGGTATCAAATTAGGAATTGCACATAATTAATAAAAGTATTTTAAGCCATACAAAATACTAAGCAATGTTTCACGAGATGGAGAATCTCCGAATTGTTCGTACTTGATTTCAGAATAGTAAACAGTTACATGCAAGAATAGCAAGACATGTAAAATAATTCAAACTCAACAACGCTTATGGAAATAACAACGAATCCGCCCATTAACAGTAAGAAAATTCACCTATGAGTTTCTGTCACTCTCACTCGTTGAAGTGGGCTTAGCGGAGGAAGATCATAAGCAATTTTACTAATGCCACTAGTAAATAGCGAATGCCGCAAGTATTGGTCATTGAAGAGTTAACCAGATTCGAAGAGATAATGAACGGTTTGGGTGATTTTTGGAGACTCTTCGATCAATGGCGGTCTATGTTGCACCGATACGGATACGGCGATACGGATACGACACGATACGGATACGGGACACGCCAATTCTTAAAAATACAGGATACGGATACGGCGCGGATACGGCATTATAATATATAAATAATACATAAAAATTAATAAAGTAATCAAAGTGTAATATTTGAAATGACAAAAAAATTGAAATTAAAGTAAGTATTAAGTATTGAAATGTCTAGTACAACAACAAAAACAAGAAGATAAATTGCCCATTTGCCCAGCACATGAAATTTCAACTATTCAATAGAAGGAATGATAGGATTAGCTTCTTCAGTGGTTTGTCTTTGAGTTTCTATATCATCTTCAATAAATATCATAGCTTCTAATTCAGGCTCATCAAGTGAAAGATTAGCAATTTCTAATATTCCCATATCCTCAAGAGATTCAAATCCATCTCCAGCAACATCCCACATCCTGTTTTCTCCTTCCATATAAGTTGGAGTTTTCCTTGAGAGAAGTCGAAGGTTTGTATGCACGTAAACTAAATCTTCAGCCCGTTGTGGAGTAATTTTATTTCTCTTCATTGATTGGATGAATGAGTATGTGCTCCAATTTCTTTCACAACAGGATGAGGATGAAACTTGGCCAAGCAATTTTATGGCGATTGTTTGAAGTAGAGGTGCTGAAGCTCCATGTATAATCCACCACATTTTCGGATCAATTCTCCACCTATCACGCAATGACTCTTGGTCACCAAAGTCCTCCAAATAACCAAAAAATTTAGCAAGCTCAATATTGACACTTCTTCTCTCCTCCTCATTTGGAAAATAACGCTTCAAACATGTCTTCCTCACATTTGAAATTTCTAAATCTTTCTGTGGAGAAACTCTTTGAGGATCCTCTTGAAGCCATTCTTTAGTTGAATATCTTCAAATAACATTAAAATGAAATAATGAAAAAATGTTGAAATTACAAAACAACAAATTGTGAGTTCATAATAAAAAAATGTTGAAATTTACCTTGGATTTAGTGAGTGAGCCAAGCAATGTAAAGGTGTATTACTTTTGCTCCACCTATCTTCTAGAATAACATAGATTACATCCCAAAAGCTTGAGTCTTCATGAAGTGTCTTCCTCTCATGTCTATATATAATTTCTTTTACTTTGGCTAGCATTGAATCCCACATCTCATAAATGAGATGTAAACAAGACTTATCCGTATCAGCTACTCTCAACATCTCATAAATTGGGTCTGTGAAATTTATGATGTATTCAATCTCATCCCACCATAAATCATCTAAAAGCTTCTCTTTTACATACCTAGCCTTTCCAACATCATCTTCCCTATAACATGTCCATTTGTCACTGATCACCATAGCTTGAAGAGCATTTTTTATTTTTTTGAATCTTCTCAACATCACTATTACTGAGGCAAACCGAGTTTCAGCAACTGCAAGCATCTTTAAATTAGAGAAATCATTGAACATAGAGAGTCTCATGGAGTGATTCATAATAAAATTTCTAATTACAATTGCATCTCCAGCAATCACTGTGATCCAATGACATTCATTATAGGTGATTTCATTTGCCTCGGTATTCTTAGCTGCACAAATATTCTTCAAAGCAAGATTAAGCGTATGCACAACACATGGTGTCCAGAAAATATGAGGATATGCTTGCTCTACAAGTAGACCTGCAGCTCTACAAACAGGTGCATTATCAGTAATGACCTGAATGATGTTTGAAGGCCCCACCATCATGATAACTTCTTTGATTAAATTAGAAATGAAGAACTTATCCTTGTACTGTCCTTCACAGTTTACAGCTTTGATAAACATAGGATAGCTCTCTGTTACAGCCATGAAGTTGATAAGTGGTCTTCTTTGTGGATCTGTCCACCCATCACAAACCAAAGTAACTCCTTTTTCCTTCCAAACTCCTCTAGTAGGCTCAAGCAACTTCTCAATATTGTCCCTCTCTCTTTGCAACAACTTCGTTCTAATGACATTATATCCTGGTGGCACGTATCCTGCAAGATTGTTATTGCATGCATATGTAAAGGCATTTTTGTAATGTGGATTCCTTGCTAGATTAAAAGGAAGTCCAGCTGAGTAAAACATTCTAGCTATTTTCCCGTCTAGTTGTTCTCTCATTTGTAAATTAAATGCTTTCTCCAAAGCACTATCTACAACATGTTTTCTTTTTTTTGTTTCAAATCCCTCCATTCGAAAAGGTCCTTTGTTTACAGTACTGTCATCACATCTAATTGAAGAAAATGATGAAGGATAGGAAGCATGAGTGCTTGGAAGTGGAATATGTTTTGGAAGCTCTTTTTTACTCCTTTGCTCAGCATCACTGATTTTTCTTTGTAATTCAGCCATTTGTGATGAGCTTATCTTCGGGCAAACTTTGATTCCATGACCACTAATCTTCAACAAATGAGCTTTCACTCTATAATATGATCCTTTGTATGATGCATTACAAAAATTGCATTTGAATGCAATATTGCCTCCCCCTTCTGATGTTTTACCTATTTTTGTAACATAACCCCATAAAGGTTTGTTATCTTCAATATTAATTTCTGATGGACCATCATCAGAACCAATTCCTGCTCCACTAGAACTCATTATCCTACAAAGGATCTATACAAATTAAAACATATGAATTTAAAACATGAAAAAATTTAAGTGAAAGTGTAGATATATTGCGACTCTGCCGGGGGTCCAAGGGGGCGCTGCCCCCGAAACAAAATTTTTTTGTAAGAGTAATTTTGAAGTGCTGTTTATTTTTAAAGTTGTTTTTATGGAAAGATACCGAGCGATACTGAGCATATTTTAGCTTCTCGGTGCCGCTTGGTACTGAGTTCCAATACCGCTCGGTACCGAGTAGTACCGAGCAATACCGAGTTCCAATACCGAGCAGTACCGAGTTCCAATACCGAGCAGTACCGAGTAGTACCGATCAATACCGAGTTCCAATACCGAGCAGTACCAAGTTCCAATACCGAGCAGTACCGAGTTCCAATACCGAGCAGTACCGAGTTCCAATACTGCTCGGTACCGAGTACCGAGCAACACCGAGTTCCAATAAAGTTCGGTACCAAGTTTCGATACCGAGCCTATGATTAAGAAAACGAAGAACGATGAAGAAAACGAACCTACACTGCTCACGTCGCCTTCACTGTTCGCGTTGTCGAGCCGCTTCGTCGACGAAGGATGATCCTATCGACTTTAATGCTCGCGTCGTTAAGCCTCTTTGTCGACAAAGGATGATCTTCTTTGCTTCTATGCTCGCGTCATTGAGCCGCTCCTTCAACTATAACGAAGAAGATGAACACGTGGGTGACTGGGTGGAAACGAAAAACCTAGCTCTTTGAAATATTGCTCCGTGTTTTGAGCGGAAACGGTGGAAAGTCGAAAAGAAAAGGGTAAATCGTGGCTCCGTGTTTTTTTTAATAGGACACGCGTATCCGATACGCGTGTCCAGTCAAATTTAAATAATATTTTAATCGGACACGGCAAGGCCGTATCCGACACGTATCCGTGCCGTATCGGAGGCGTATCCGTATCCGACACGTATCCGATACAGCACGCCTCGTAAATAGGAGTATCCGTGCAACATAGATGGCGGTGGATAAATGAAAGAGAATTGTATCCACGTATCCTTCCACAGTCTCGTTGAAGTCAAAGTTGATAGTAGAGAAGGTTGGTTGCAAGGTGTTGACGAGGTCTTCTTGATCGTAGAGTATGCCGGGATCAAGTTTGGGATCCGCCTTCCATGGGCAAAATTTGTCTTGGGTAGAATTGGAGGTGGCGGCTTGTGAGGGAAGGGGGAGAGGGTGAGGAGGCCGGCGGTGGAGATGGGTTTAGGTTCCGGGGTGGGTGGCCAATGGGGAGGGGGTGGGGAACTTGAAATCTGAAATAAATTTCAGATTTTATGGGTTAGGGTTTTGGGAAATTTGAAATTTGAATTGATTAATTAAGAGAAGTGGAGGGAGAATTAAAGGGAATTTATTTGAATTGAGCCTTGATTATGGCTCAATTAAATTCGAATGGAGGGGGGGGGAGATATGAAGGGGGGCCGGCGGTTAGTCTTGGTTTGAGGAGTGATTGGGGGAGGGAATTAATTAGGAAGTGGGAGAAAAAGGGTAAGGGGGGCGACCATGTGGGGGAGAGAGAGATGTCCACGTGCAATGTATGCGGACCTCAATTAATTGATTGATTGATTGCAATAAATATGAATTTATTCTCAGATTTGAGAGAGGATTAAAGGGATTTCCTAAAATAAATTTTAGATTTAGGAAAGAGAATTTGAAATTCAAATTAAAGCCTTCCCTAATTTAGATTGGGCCAATTTAGGATGGTGATGAGGTGACATTTGAGGAGGACGTTGGGTGGGCCTTAGGAGGGGTTGGCGGCCAGGGTGGTTGGGTTGAACCTGGTGGCCCAGAGGTGGCCGACGGATGGTGGGTGGTCTCACTGGCGGTTTGGGAGGGAAATAGGGGGTGGCCGGTGGCTATAGGCTAGGTTAGGGATTGCCTATGGTCTGGAATGAAGGAAAGAAACAAAATACACTCCACGAACGAAAACCATAAGCCTGGAATCCCCCGGTGGCTGGTGCGTATTGCTCTCCCCTCTCTAGGGTCTCTCCACTCAAGCACTCACTAAGAGAACTAGAAGACAGGGCTGAAATTTTATTATCTAGCAATCATCATCCTTAGGGCTGCAAGCGAACCAAACGTTCGACGAACTACTCGTTGTTCGGTTCGATTAAAGCTCGTTATGGATCGTTTAATTAACTAACAAACAAACTTGAACAATATTTTAAATACTCGATTCTTAAATAAACAAGCTTGAACACTAATGCGTTCAGCTCGTTTATGTTCGCGAACAACATCAGTTGATGTTCATGAACAAGCTCGATAAAAAGCTCGATTCGGGTTCGATTAAAACCTCTCGATAAAAACTTAAATAATATGTTATTATAAAAATGATAAATATACATAATATAAAAATTTTAATTATAACATAATAATATAATTATTTTTTATTAATAACAAGAAATATTTCATATTTGTCCATGTTTGTTAGATTGTTTGTTTAGGATGTTCATGAACAAATTTAAGGTTTGCTTGTTCAATAGATTATTTGCAAAATATATTCACGAACATAACTTGTTTAAAGCTCGATAAGCACTAAACAAACGAACACGAACCAAACATGAACCAAACATGAACACCCTTAAATTAAACGAACCAAACATGAACACAAATAATAAAGCTCGAATCAAACACGAACCAAACATGAACAAGCTAATGTTAAACAAACACAAACATGAACACTCACATACTCGACTCGGCTCGGTTCGTTTGTAGCCCTAATCATCCTCAATAAAAGTCTAAGACCTCTATATATAGGCCTCTAAAGTAGAAGAACTAAAAGAAAAAAGTGCCCTTTGGGCTACAACTCACTAAGCTCCCATGAAGGGGTACAATGGTCAAAGCTAAAATAAACAAAAGACTACTAATGAAATGACTCAAAAATAGATGCTCCTGATCATGGCCGTTGATCTGCGATGTCTCCTGTGATGGACTTGCTGAAATTTCCTGTTGATGTCCTCATCATTTTGTGTGAGTATGAAAAGTTATTGAAGGATATAGAGTTGGTTATGGTGTTCAAGGGAGGTGGTGAACTTACCTTATTTTCAGGAGCTGGTTCAGATTCTTGGATCTGCTTTGGAGCACAGTTTGAACTTGTACGCTTGGAATATACATTCTCAAATCTAATGACAACTTTGTCTTCAATTTCCCTATTTTTGATTTCAGGTGGATTGGTTTGAGGTGGATGTGGAAGGTTAAGAGGGGCAAACTCACTTTCCTCATCTTCCTTAATTTTCAGTCTCCCCCTTAAGATGAGGTTTGAAAAAATAGGAGTTTTATTCATCAAAAGTAACATCAATAGATAAAGGGTTTTCTTTGTGGGGAAATGATAACATTTGTAACCTTTTTAGGTAGCTGAATATCTAATAAAGATGTATTTGAGTGCTCTTGGATCTAACTTTCCTCTATTTTGATTGTGAAGGTGAGCATAATCAGTATACTCAAAAATTCTCAGTGTAAGATTATTATGGGTTCGATGCTCAGGGTAAAAAGGAGGACAGAATATCCGTTGGAGTTTTTAGTCCCAAGGCTTTTAAAGGTAGTCAGTTTATGAGTAAGTAGAAATTAGGAGGGCTTCCTCCTAATATGATTTGGGTATATTGTGGTGGAATAGGAAGACAGGAGTGGAGGCTAGAAGGTGAATCTTGTGACAATTTTTTCTTTTCGCAATCCCATTTTGTTATGGGGTGCGAACACAGGAAGACTCATGGATGATACCTTCATTTTGAAAATAGGAGTATAGGGTTTGTTTGAAGTAATATTTAGCATTGTCAAAACGAAATTTTCTTATTTTTACCTCGAATTGATTCTGGATCATGGTGTGAAAATTGGGAAGAATATGCTAACGTCTGATTTGTTTTTGAAGACATAGATCCAAGAGACTCAAGTATAATTATCAATTAAAGATACAAACCAAAGAGCCCCAAAGATGTTGGAAATTTTTTAGGGGTCACTTGTATCACTATGAATAAGATAGAAATGAATGTCACATCTCTAATTTTTATTTGGAAAAGAAACTCTTTTATATTTGGCTAACTCACAAGGTTCACAATGAAAATATTCATTTTCCAATTTATAAAAAAATTTGGGATACATATGTTTTAAGATACCAAAAAATGATGTCCTAATCTAAAATGATGAAGCCAAATAGTAGATTTCTTATTAATTAGGGATAACATAGAGTAGCTGTTCTTAGATTTGTTTAACTCTTCAAGGTAGTACAATTCTGCTTTCTCCTTAGCAAGTCCAATCTTCTTTCCCGATCTTTGGTTCTGAAATAAGCAATAAGTATGGTTAAATAGTACTTGACAATTATGGTCATTGGTAAGTTTCTATATAGAGATTAGGTTTGTGAATAATTGAGGTACATGGAGCACATTTTTTAGAGTGAGGGAGATAAGAGTATGTCTCCTAGGCTTGATACTGTAGTTAGAGAATCATCAACAGTAATTATTTTCTTGTCACTTGAGCAAGGAGTATAGTTGATGAAGTGGACAGTAAAGCGTGTCATGTGATCTGTGACTCCTAAATCAATGATCTATAATTATTTTAAATGATTTCTAGAGGCACTTAATCAAATATAAAACATACATGAAAGTGCAAGTGAAGATGATGCAATTGGTTTTTCAAGTGATACCGGGAGTTGTTTTAGTTTATCAATATCTTCCTTATTGAACTCAACGTTTAAAATTGCGCAATAAAAGGCGCGCCTCAGCGCAATTTCGTCCATTTAAGCCTCAAAGTCTATGCAATAAGTTTAGTTTATGAGGCTTATGCCTCAAGTTTACTGAGGAGCGCGCCATAAGGCTCGCCTCGCCTCATATATTTAAGGCGTCGTCTTTTTAAAAATTAACCTAATTTTTTTTTCAGTTCGGACCCCCAGTTGCCGACATGGCGCGCCTAGTGAAATATCGACTTGGCATTAACATTTAAACCCTTGTAAAGGTCGAATGGCGGAGTCGACGTTTCGATTTTCAAGTTACAGTAAACTTTCGAACTTTCAAGCATTCACTCCGGAGCAATTTCAAGCATTCTTCACTCAGTTTCTTCTAAGATGTCGTCACCCTCAAAGAAAAAGGTAACTTAATGCTTTGTTTTCTGTTTCGTAATGCGTATTTTATGGTTATGCTATACGTTGGTGTTCAAGATTCTGAAGATCTTCTTATTTTGTGCTTATTCTATGCGTATGCATTGCTTCTCGAAACTTATTAAATGTTTGATACTGTGATGCCATCGTGTTTTTTCTCTATTCAGGGTTTATGATTTATTTATGTTGAAATTTGAAACAACCTACCTAAATTTTAAACACCGAGTAAATATGCGTAGGCTGTGCATACGCAATGCGTCTTTTGTGCGTATTCTATGCGTATATGTTGCGTGTTCCGTGCTTATATTGTGCTTACTTTATGCGTGCGTATAATTTGCTGCCATGTTTCCTGCACTGTGCGTTCTTGTGCATAATATATGCGTATGTTATGCGTACACTGTGCGTGACCGTTGCTTATATTCTGCGTATGTTATGAGTTTTTTGTGCGTATCTCATTTACTTATTTTTAATTTTTCATTTTTTACAATTTCAGATATATGTTCGTCCAATTACCTATAGATGCTATGTTTCTTCGTTTCGAACAATCTGTGATAACTTTGCTCAGCAAATTACTCCTGAAATCAAGGACACATTGAAACATTTAAAGATGATACAGTTTTTGGAATTTCTTAGGTTTGAGCAAAATGTCCCTCTTATTTATGAGCTGATCTCAAGGTGAGACATTTCAAAACAATGCTTTGTTATAAAAGGTCAACTCATTCCTTTCACTGCTGATGAAGTGGCCCTTCTTACTGGTCTGCCAAATAAAGGAGAAGAAATTTCCTGGCATTCCTTAGCACATACTTCAGTTACATCAACGGAAAGAAGGAATGACATGATGGAGTTGAACAAGCAAACCCCCCCGGAGACTATCTTAAGAACATTTATCATGTATTTATGTTCAAATTTACTTTTTCAACTTAACAACTTCAAAACCCCTCGGTTGATTCAAAGAATAGCAAATAATCCTGATGATTTTTTGTCAATAAACTGGGCTAGTTCAATTAGGGAGTTTTTAGTTGGAGAGTTTAATAAGGCATCATCCAAGATTTCAAATAAGAAGCCAGCAGGTTATATCAACGGTTTTGTACCTTTGCTAATTGTGAGTGCTAAGTGCTAACTGCTAAATTCATTCAAAATTTTATTGGCTCAATGTGAGCGCTAAAATTTTCTTTCATCTTATACAGATTTGATTCCTAGAGCATACTACTATTCATGCTCCTATGTATGCTGACAAAAGGCCCGGTTTTCTTCGATGAGCCGATGATATTGTATATACTACAGAGGTGATCACTAACTTATTTGCTAATATAAGGAAAAGTCAGATTTGTAATGTCCTACAGGCAGTTTCCCAGGCAAAAATGGATATGGTTAATGTCGAGAAATATCCATTAGACAGCCCTCCATCCCCTGATTCCCCTCATGAAATATCCACCCATCAAAACAACCCCCCCAAATCTCCCCATCATACCCCGTCTCCTCAGTAAGATCCCCACCAATCTCCTCAGCAACCACATTTAAGTTTTTCTGCTGAAGCACTTCAGTCTCTACAAGAAACAATAATCAAATCCTGCCAAAAAACATGCATAAAACTTTTTCGAGAATTTGAAGACAGGCTGAGCACAAAGTTTGAATATCTTATTGAGAGAGTTGAGTTATTGAGGTCAAGCTCAATAATTACATTGATCAGAGCAAAATAGTTCCTTAGAAAAGATCTGTTAGCTACTCTTCATCTTCCAATAAGAGACATAAATCAGATATCCCTCCCCACAGCTCCAATGAACCAAATGAGCCAATCCCACCAAAAGATCCAATCCCACTAAATGAGCCAATCCCACCAAAAGATCCAATCCCAACAAATGAGTCAATCCCAGCAGAAATACAACTTATTTCATATACAAATTCAAATGAACCAATACCAGTATATAACATTTAAATAAAACCTGTAATTTATGTTTATGCAGATGAAATAGAAAATTACAAAGGTCTTCTGTATTTGACTTCTGAGAAGAGAAATTTTGTGCTAGAATGTTTGAAGAACTTCTATAAAAGGTAAAAAATTACAACTTTTTTTGTTTGAATATCTGTATGCGTATGATATGCGTGTGTTATGCGTATGATATGCGTGTGGTATGCGTATTATATGCGTGTGTTATGCGTATGATATGCGTGGGTTATGCTTATGAAATGCGTATTTAATATTTTTTTTTTACAAGGACGATAGTATCGTGTTTGTTGTTAACATTCTTATTTCCAGATCTGACATTGATGAGTTATTAAGCGACAGTTATTTAGGCAATGAACATATAGATATTTTTGCCCATCTCTTAAATGAGAAGTGTAACCTTATGCCAGACAAGTACCATAAATTTTTATACATCTCTTCAATCTATTAGGTTAGTAACTTAGTATTCAATTTATCAGTTTAAGTATTTGATTAGTAACTTAGTATCCATTCTTAGTTCTTACATTTACTACTTGCACTTGCAGAATAACAAATGAAGGAAAAAATTGTCCAAATTGTAAATCGACCATAAAATCGAGCTTTCTATTACTTCAAACAACATTTTATTGCAACCAATCATTGAATCCAATCACATTACCCTTCTGGTTGGTTTTCTGAAAGAACAAAAGTGGAAATTTTATGACTCGTTGGACCACCGCGTCAAAGAGCATAGGCTTGTTGTTCCAAAAATCGTAAGTGTTAGTCTGTTAGATACTTAGATGAACATGAACTCTTCAATTTTAAAAAAATTTACAAAACTAATCATTGCTCTACGTATATTTCAGCTTAAAGCCCTATATTCTGACACGAAAGGAGCTTTTGATAGTAATATTAAAAAATGGAAGCTTTCTACCATTAAAGGTATACCAACATAGGAGAATTCTTTTGATTGTTGAATGTATGTCTGTAAATATATGGAAAGAATAAGTCTTGAAGGCAACACTGATTGGACTGATAGTACAAATTGGCAAGGAGACATGCCAAAGTATATTGCAGAATTTGCATATAAAATATTTTGTAAAACGTTGCCAAAATAACAGTTTTTCATTCTGTGTATAAATGTTTTTGTGTATAAATATTTCTGTGTATAAATGTTTTTCATTCTATGTATAAATATTTCTGTGTATAAATGTTTTTCATTATGTGTATAAATGTTTCTGTGTATAAATGTTTATTTCTAAAGATTATATTTTGTAAAACGCATAACGCACGCACAACGTACGCCGTATACACAAACTACGAACGCACAAAAGACGCACAACGTACGCATCATACACTCACATATTATGCAGTAAATTTTATTTATAAAATTCTATTAAATATTTTATGAGCCTTTAGACAGGTATGGTTGGGAGGATAAGAGGGTTGGTTGATTTTTTATGAGTCTTTATTACTTACTATTGCTCAACATTCATATTTTTACTATATAATGCGAGACCACTTGAAGAAAAGTGTAACTCATGATGTAACCACTAAAGAATATATCTTTCAATTATGTGTATAAATGTTATTTACTTTGGTTTGTGTAAAAAATTACCTATTAAATGATAATACGCATAAATTAAGCATAGTACGCATAACGAACGCACAAAATACGCATAACGCACGCACAAATTACGCTTTATGAACGCACAAAATACGCATAACGCACGCATGATACACGCACACATAAGCAGTAAATTTTATTTATAAAATTCTATTAAATATTTTAATTAATATATATCTTTGTTTGTAAGTTACTTATATTAAAATGATGAAGAATATGTTTAACACGTTGAACTTAAACTTATTATTACAAATTAGACGCATTGTGATTTTTATGATTTCATTTTATAGTCTTGAATATGATACTTGAACAAGTATAAAGGGTTTATGGCTCTTGGTGGATTGTATTTAAGCAAGAGAAATAAGAAATATGATGTTTGAAAAAGTTTGAATTTGACATTTGTGCTTAAAGATTAGTGTTTGAATTTCTTATTTATTTTAAAGCAAAAAAAAATAATTTTATAAATGATTTTGAAACGTTTTTAAATAATATACATAACGAAGGCACAAAATACGCATTAAGTACGCATAATACACGCACAACAAACACACATATTACGCATATAGTACGCATATAATACGCATAAAACACGCACACATTATATTAAATATTTTAGGTTACTTACATTTAGGCTTCGTTTGTTTTTTTTGTGCTTTTGTAAAACACAGTTTTAAAAAACAGTAGTTCAGAAAATGGAGTTTTCTAACGGAGAAGCACATGTAAAAAGCTTTCTCAAAACTGCAGAAAAATGGAGTTATTGGGAACATGATTTGACGAACCAAACAACACAAAAAAAAAATCCTCCGTTTTCGAAAATGGAGAAGACAAAAAAACGCTCAAACAAACAAAGCCTTAGTATGGAGTATGGACTGAGGGGTCGTGACATGAATAATAATTTTCGTTAGCTGTAGACTAACGGGTGGCAGATATGGTTGGGAGGGTGGGTTGAATTTTTATGAGCCATTATTTACAATTTATTGCTTATTATTGCTCAACATTAAATTTTTCATTATATAATGCGGGAACGCTTGCCTTATGGTAACACATGGTTTTTTCAAACAGAAGTAATGCAGGCTTGACAGAAGGTTTGATTTTTTACTTCAGAGCTTAGTCTAAGGTTGTTAGATTTTTATTCTTTTGAGGATGAGGATAAATAAGTACATTTCAAAATTAGGTAATCCTTAGCCTCAAATGAATCACAATCTACCAGCAGCCTTAGACTTCGCTCTTAACTCTTAAGTAAAAAATCTTACCTTCTGTTAAGCTTGCATTACTTCTGATTGACAATCATGTGTAAAGATCAAAGCAAGCTTCTCTTGTAATTATTTTGGTTTAATATTTTTAATAGAATGTACATAGGTGATAGGTTACAGCTGCTACAGGAATTATGATTGATATATTGTCTAATATAAATCATCTTTGACAACCAAGCCTTCCATTCATTACTGCGATACTTATCCTCCCATGAAATTGATGTCAATAACTTGTAAACATAAACATCTCTATCCTGACCAGGTTTATGTTAACAAGTTATTGGCATCAGGAACATGGGAGGAGGATAAGTATCGCAGTAATGAAGGGAAGGCTTGGTTGTCAAGATGATTTATATTGGACAGTACATCAATCATAATTCCTGTAGGAAAGTTGATGTTGTTGTCTTGTTGAAAATGTACATTAGGTTCTTTTGTAAAATTGTATTTGTTATAAATGTTCTTTTAATTTTTTCTTATATTTTTTATATTGTACATAGTCATTAAAATTGTATTTATAAAATTCTATTAAATGTTCTTTTAATTATTTTGTATATTTTTCAAAATACGCTATATTGACGCAGAGAGCACGCACAAAATACTCATGATGAACGCATATTATACCCATATATAACGCATAGTATACGCATAAAGTACTCACAATATAATAATAAACACGTCCAGTACTCATACTATACCCAGAAAATCATGTTTTATTAACTATTAATACAAAATCATACATTAAATTACATCTGCTCCAAAACACGCAATGTTCACGTAGATTGTACGCACAACATACGCATAATACACGCACAGAATACGTACACTTTACGCAGTGTTCTGCTTCTCTACACATAAAATACGTATGGAGTATGCAGTGGTTACTCATTACATACGCAGTATATACACGCTAAATATGCACAACTTAAAACTGAACACACACACAAAATTAATCGATGGCTCGACATTATATAATACTGAACAGTGATCACATCCAGTTCGCATACTAAACCCTAAACGAGAGCTGCTCTCTTCGCCTGGAGGTTTCTTCTACTTCGAGTTGGGTTGTTGTCTTCTCCGTCCGACCCGCGGCCGCTTCTGTTCGAGGCTGCTGTCTCCTCCGACCTGCATCAGGTCATAGAAAAGATTAGTAAGAACTCGTTTACTTCCTATTTTTCTCAATCAGGATGGTCAGAAATAAGGATAAGGCTGCATCAGGTCATAGAAAAGATATAACATGGAAATATAACACTCAGGTGGATGTAGGAGGCAGTGATAAAACATATGTCTATCTGAAATGCAATTACTGTGATAAAGTTGTGAAAGGTGGTGTGACTAGAATGAAGGAACACCTTTCAGGTTCTCACAAGAATGTTGCTCCATGGTCCAAAGTTCCTGATGCTGTAAGGGATGAGATAAAGTCATACATGAATAAGTGTACCACATCAAAACATCTTGCACAGAAGCAATTTGAGAATAGAGTTGATGCTGGATCTTACTACGGGAGTGAGCGCAGCGTTAGGGATTCATCTTCTTCTATGAAGCCCATTTCATCTAGGGGTGCTAGAGGGCCTATGGATCATTATATGGTTGACACATCAGAGGATAGGCCTTCTACTACACAGAAGATGGCCCCAGAAAATGCAGAGGAGGCGCGGAGAAGAGTGTGTATGGATATAGGCAGATTCTTCTACGAAATGCAATTCCATTTAATGTTGCCACATCACCTGCTTATTACAACATGATTCGTTCAGTTGGATCATTTGGGAGAGGGTTCAAACCTCCAACCATGTATGATTTAAGAACATGGATTTTAAAGGAGTTGGAAAGCACTGATAAAAGCATCGAAGAAATTAAGAAGACTTGGGCCCAAACAGGAGTAACAATTATGTCAGATGGGTGGTCTGATATCAAACATAGAAGTCTGATCAACATCCTCATTAATAATCCTTATGGTACTGTGTTTTTAAGGTCAATTGAAGCATCTGACCAGGTCAAAGATGCTGAGTTCATATTTAGATTATTAGATAGCATTATTGATGAGGTTGGAGAACATTTGGTTGTACAAATTGTGACAGATAATGCAAGTTCTTATAAGGCTGCAGGTAATAAACTTATGGAGAAGAGGAAACATTTGTACTGGACTCCATGTGCTGCACATTGCATAAATTTGATTCTTGAGAAGCTTGGGGAGCTACCTCAACATAAAAATGCACTCACTAAAGCCAAAAAAAATAACCAAGTTTATTTACAACCACTCTTGGGTTCTAGCTCTTATGAGAAAGTTTTCGAAGAAAGAAATTCTAAGGCCAGCCGCAACAAGATTTGCCACCGCTTACTTGACCTTAGAGAGCATGCTGGATGCCAGGCAACCTTTAGAGGCTATGTTCACATCTACACAGTGGTTAAGTTGTGCTTGGGCGAAGAAGGCTGAGAGAAAAGAGATTAGAAAGATTGTTTTAAATGACAGATTTTGGCAAAGTGTCTTATATGCCATTACAACCACTAGACCTTTAGTTCATGTTTTAAGGATGGTGGATGCTGAGAAGAAGCCTGCAATGGGTTTCATCTACAATGCCATGGATGAAGCCAAAGAGATGATTGCCTCCAACTTAGGAGGCAGTGAGGGAAGCTTTAGGGAAATTTGGAATATTATTGATGATAGGTGGGAACTACAGCTGCACCGACACTTGCATGCCGCTGGCTACTACCTAAACCCTTAGTATCAATATGCAGAGAACAAGTCTACAAACCCTGAAATAAAGTTGGGATTATATCATTGCATGGATCGTCTAATAAGTGATGCAACTGAAAGATTAAATACTGACTTGCAATTGGTACCTTTTAGGAACAAAGAAAGTTTTTTTGGATTACAACAAGCAAAAGATACAATTGCCAAACGATCTCCAGTTGAGTGGTGGATTCAATTTGGTGATGGGACTCCAGAATTACAGCGTTTTGCTGTGAAAGTTTTGGGCTTGACATGCTCTTTATCTGGCTGTGAAAGAAATTGGAGTACCTACAACCAAGTACATACAAAGAGGAGAAATCGCTTGTCGACATTGAGGATGAACTCACCGGTGTACATTATGTACAATAGGAGACTCAAAGATAGAAATTTGAAGAAAAAAGGATTAATGGATGATGAAGATCCTTTGCTTTGCGATGATGTGGCATCTGATGATGAGTGGTTTGTAGATGATGAAGTTGAAGTGATGCCGTCTGAATTACAAGATGAAGATTTAAATGTTGATTTCTTTGATGGTCTTAAAGCATCCACATCCACAACAACTCAAGAACAAATCAAAAAAGGTATATAAATAATATAGTTTTCTTTTCTTAGACTTTTATTAATGTATTACACTATTATTCATTATGATATTGTTCAAAAATATTTAGGGAAGAGGAAGATAACTAATAATGAGGAAGAAGAAGCTGATTGGGAGATATTGGACTCTATAGGAGAGGGGGAAGAGGAGAGAGCAGTTCATCATAATGATGATTCAAATGAAGACCCCCTTAGTGATGACTGATGAGTGATGACAGTGCTGATGACTAGTGAGTTCTTATGTGATATGTCTCCCTTATTTATTCTCAAAGATGTGGTAAGTAGCATTTTTATGTTTTATATATTATTTGCTCATTAGTATATATAAAATTTATTATTTTATGTTTACACAATTTTTTTATTTTGAGGCTTACGCCTCAAATCGTCTTGAGGCTTACGCCTCGCCTCACGAACGAAAAACGCCTCAATATCCGAATACGCAATTTTAAACCTTGATTGAACTCTTTGAAGTTGGACTCCATTTTTGGGTTAGATTGACTTTTTATAGGTTGGCTTGTGAAGTTCCCTTTTGTCCACTTCTTTGATTCCACTCCTTGAGGGCTTTCCATTTATCTTCCAGCATGTCTCCTTTGTATGTTTGATTTCTTGCAATAAATGCACCAAAGGGAGTCTTTATCATTAAATTTTGAGGAGTCTTTACCTTTTTCCTTCCATTGTGCTTCTCTGGTTATCACCATTGTCGAACTTTCAACAACCTTTGGTTATAAAATTACTCGTCGGCTTTCTTTAGCACGAATGAGAGAAAAGGTCTCATTTAATGATGCTGTCTTCTCTTTGCCAAGGATCTGGACTCTCACCTGATTAAATTCTGCATTAAGTGAGTTTGACCGAGTCGCCTTCATTCTTAAAAAGAAAAAAAGGACAGCTAGGGCATAAGGGAGCATCTGACAGTGTCGGGAAGCTGCGAAACAAAGAAGTGAGGAAGCCGCGACGGGAGCACATCGGAGAAGGTGTTGACGGCGTCTGACAGCATCATTTGCATGTCTTCTGCGACAGCGTCTGGCAGCTTCAGCGGTATTGGCACTTTTCAGGGTTAGGCTGTCTCCGCCTATCTGCCTCTCGTTCCCACCAAGCAAATTGCTTGTGGGAATCTCGCGGCTCACTTGAGTATGCACGGAGGGCCGAAAGGAACAGAGCAGTTTGGACTGCTCAATGATCGTTCTTTAGCGGCAATGAAGACCTTTTTCTCTGCTTCCTTCGTATATCTTTTTACAAAGATTTGGCGACAGCTGATCGTGGCTCTGATACCATGTTAGCTTGAGAGGTATGAGAGGGAAAAGCTTAATTTTTTTGTACAACATAATCCCTATTTATAGTTCTATAGAAGATGTCTTGATAAAGAAATAAATAAATACAGAATCATGCATTAATTGCCTTAATATAATCCTTCTTAAATCAGCTGCCTAGCTATGGAAGGTAATCAACGTGATTCATGTGGGCTTCTCATGGATCCCTATCTGTAGCCATGGGATCAATTTGGGAACTGTGGGCTCCAAAAATTTGCGCCCGATCTTCGTTCTAAACGATGTCTTACGTGCTGCATATGTAGAGGTCAACAGGAACGAGAGGCTGAGATCTAACAAAGAGTAAGGATTGATGAAACCTAGCCAGGTAGTTGGGGTAATGCAGGATATGCCCAAAATGTTATGATGCATGCATTTGATTCTGAACACATGCAAAACTAGAATGGACTACAGTTATGGTAAGCTTTTAAAACTGATAAATTTGATGCCAATTTATCAACACGCTTCTGTTTTTTATTATGGTTGGTATGCTATTGAAGCTTGATGTATTGATTGTGGAAAGAAAAGACAGTTATGCTTAAAAATAGAAAAAAAAAGAAGAAATGTAGAGTTAATGAAGATATATCGTATGGCTGTAAAATGTGTCCAAAATGTTACTAATTTTATTTTGTGAGCATGCTTAATCATTGCAATCTTGAATATTCTTGTATGTATTTCTTGTGCTTCTCTTTATTTCTCAGGTTGAAGGAGAATTCTAAATGCATAATATTTGTGAAAAGAATCATTGTTGCAAGAGCACTTGCATGTATTCTTAAAAGCTTGAAGTCTCTGGAATTTTGGAAATGTGATTTCCTCGTGGGCTTTCATTCTGGATTGAGGAACATGTCACGGAGTAAGATGAATGCCATTGTTGAAAAATTCTCCACAGGAAAGGTATTTTTATTTGCATGCTAAGACTGTTTGATACTTTTTTTTTTGGAGGTGGAAGAATGAATTTTTGTTTGGCTCCAAATATCCTTTTTCCATAACTGTTTCCAGAAGCATTGATGGTCATGACGAATTTGATTCCATGCCAGTCTTTGAGTGCTATATTGGCATTATCGTGAATGGTGCAATGAGTATTTAAACTTTATTTGATTTAACAATTTTTAAGCTAATATAATTCGTTATTGCTCATCTTTATTTTATAAGACATAGGGCTTAAAGACTTATGTAAAAGATTGAATGCATGATATGGAATTTTCTGTATATTAAATTGATAGATGGTAATCAATATTATTGGAGAATCAAGAGATACTAGGTTATAGAATTAATTGGATATTTTATATAAATATTAGGTAATATAGACGAGTGATTTGCATGGAAACTCTTTAAAGTAATTTGTGACAAGGTAGCTTTTACGAAATTACTAGACTTAAAATATTTAATGGATTATAGTCATGGGCCAAGTAATGTCATAGCCCAGAAGTGAGAAAAAAAGTAGAATGTTAGGATGATATGTGATGAACTAGAAATGCTAAAGTGTGATTAAAAGTAGTACTTAATGAATGTGAGGTAATGGAAAATAACCTTAATTGGTCAGGCATGTAATACAAAAGACTAGGGAGAAGAATGGTTATATTAAAGGGAACATAGCTAGAATTTGTATACTTAAAGAGATGAAAATTTATGTGGTTTGGACATATACAAAATGTAGAAAATGCACCTATCATACTAATAGATAAAATTAGTGTCATGGAATTTGGATGGAGATTGGACTTGAAGGTAAAATAGATAGAAATTGTTTAAATTAATTTTATAAGAATAGATTTAATACTTTAGCATCACTTATTATGAATGAATAAAAAATGAGGATTCACAAAGCCGATCCTATACAGTTAGGATATGTCTAATGAGGGTGATGGTATTGTTTTATGACCTCTGATTAATACACTTGCAAGAGATAATACCTTGATTTTGGGGTTAGGAGCAATGTTTATATATATATATATATATATATATATATATATATATATATGAAATTTTGTTTGTTCAAAGTCAAGAAATTGATTTACGAACGAAACAATGTCTAGGATGATTTGCTACAAAAGGACCCACAAATCTTAAATAGCAGCATGTGAGATGAGAAATGCTTCAAGGATTATGGAAAACATAGTAACATGACCTGATTCAATAAACTCGAATTAACGAGGCTAGAATAGACGGTCGTACGGAAAAATTAAAACCTTTCAATTTTAATTCCAATATATATCATATCATATCATAATAATTATCCAACAATAGTAAGAAAGAGTCACTAACTCATGTAGAAACATTTTCTTTCATTAATAAACACATATATGAGAGTCTATTATAAAAAGTGGAGGTCCCTCTATCACATGACATCATACATGTCCTTCTATCACAAAACATCAAAATAATAAAAAGAGAACTTATCTCCTGGCCTATCCCTATGATGATATGCGAACGATTGCCTGTCTGCCATCACAGATTTACAGGTTCTCCTGAAAAATATTTCACAACTAGGGTGAGCTAGCTCAGTAGGTAACTCTGTTTAAAATTGCACAATAAGAGGCGCGCCTCTGCGCAATTTGGCCCAAATACGCCTTGAGACTTACACAATTTTCCCCTTGGCAGAGGCGTACGCCTCAATCATTGTGAGGCGCGCCTCAAGTGCGCAATTTGGATTGGGTCCCACTTTAAGTCAATATGAAATACTCTCCTTGCCCGTGACCTGCTGCTCCCGATTCTGCCTCATTCTCGTGCCCGACTTGTTGCTCCCGATCCCTCAAGAGCTCCAGCCCGATCATATCTCCGGCCATTCTTCTGCCGGCGCCGCCACTTGCCGGTGAGGCCATTAATTCCGGCCGCCCCTCTTCATCCTTCCTTGATTAGTTGTTAGAGTTTTTTTGAAGTTTAGGGTAAGATTTTTCAACTTATAGGAAATCTAGGGTTTCAAATTTTTTGATTGTTTTTGTTTTAATTTGCTTTTTTCCTTTAGAAAATATGGTTAAGAGCAAAGAAAAGTCTATTACGTCATTACGGAGGGACCCTTCGTGGAAATACAATGTACAAGTTGACATAGGCGGCGGTGAGAAGACTTATGTGTATTTGAAATACAATTTTTGCGAGAAAGTGGTGAAAGGCGGAGTAACCCGCATGAAGGGATACTTATCATGTTCTCATAAGAACGTAGCACCGTGTGCAAATGTGCCGGACAAGGTGAAGGATGAAATTATTGCTTACATGAAGAAATGTACCACGGTAAAACACTTACAACAGGAGCAATTTGATGAAAGGGTCGAACATAGTGCTTACTTAAGGAGCGAGGGTGGAAAGGGCTCTTCCTCCACTATACATAATAGAGGTGCACGGGGTTTGATGGATCAGTATATGACTAATCCAGGAGAGGATATAGGACAAATAGAGATGATGCCTACGGCTGGTACCAGAGAGGGTCGACTAATACCGGAGTAGACAGATAGGGAGCTTGCAGATTTACAACTTGTTCTATTTCCGAATAAAGAGGGTTTTTTTAGTCTGCATGCAGCAAAATCAACTATTGCCAAACGGTCTCCAGGTATAATTATTTTGGTAAATGCAAAACATTTTATTATGTTATGATTATAATTTTTTTTCTTGAAAACAGTTGAATGGTGGATCCAATTTGGTGATTCCACCCCTGAGTTACAGAGTTTTGTTGTTAGAGTTTTGGGCATCACTTGTTCTTCTTTTGGGTGTGAACGAAACTGGAGTACATATAGTCAAGTGCAAACAAAAAGAAGAAATCGGCTATCAACACTCAAAATGAACTCCCTTGTATATATTATGCACAACAAGAGGTTAAGCGATAAGAGGTTGAGGAATAAGGGGTTGAAGGATGATGAGGACCCATTGGTGTATGATGATGTGTCATCTAATAATGAGTGCTTCATAGATGATGAGACAGATTTGCCATTATCAGACTTACAGTTAGAGGATCTAAGTGTGGATGTCTTGAGGGGCGAAGCAGATCAAGTGGGTACATCCACTAGTACCACACCACACATATCAACTAGCTCTACAGCACAACAATCAAGTAAAGGTATTCCATAACTTCTTGTATGCTATTGCATTATATTTATATCAAGCGAGCAATTAACATGATAATGAATTAATGATCATTCTTATTGAACAGGGAAGAGAAAAGTGAGTCATATTTAAGATGATGAAGATATGACATTCATAGATACAATTGGAGAAGAAGATTCCATTGAAGACCCATTTAATGATGGGATATGATTGAATTTTATATGTTCCTTCTTAATTGTACTTTAGGAGTTCTGATAGACTATAATTTTGTTATTTTGTACTTTGGAACATGCTTTTATTGCATCTCTTTTCTTAATTTTTACTAATTCTACTTGTCATTTAGATATTTTTATTGTATGATAGAATTTTGCTATTATTTACCTGCTAAAACCCTTAAATTCTCATTTACCCAATTCTGCGTCCGTGAGGCTTACGCCTCGCCTCACGGACGAAAACCGCCTCGAGGCTTATTTACGCAATTTTAAACCTTGGTAGGTAACATGATATTCAATGAATTTCAGAAAAAATAAGGTAAGAACACAGTATACATGCCAATTTCATGGTACAGTGTAATAATAAATAAACTAAAGCAAGGAATAGTACATGTGTGATGCAGTAATAATTGATTTACTTAAGTCTGTATATCATCCTATATATGAACATTTTTCTTTTCATTCGTCCGTAACATTTTACACATTTCATACTCGTTATGCATATAACATATCTATAGCATATACATCCGTAACGAAGCATCAAGTTTGTACTGCTTGGGTACACATTCAATTGACAATTGTATTCATTTTCATTCTGCTCCAAGGACCATATTTTTTCCTTTATCATATCGATACTTCGTGCCAACATACACATTCAATCATACATTATTCATCGTAGAAGGGGTGATAATATTTCATTTCATTCAACCATATGTTCCTATCTACTGCAACGTTTTTATGCATTTCTATATGTAGACATTTTAAAAGAGATATAGTGCATTCTAAAATGTATATCAAAAGTTGCCTAAGTATATTGCATATCAAATAAGGAATATTGCATAATAAAGGAGAAACATTGCATAATAAAGAAGGAACATATTATTGGGTATATGGAGGAACATGCTATTGATTATATGGTACTTCTAAATAAACATTTAGAGAGGAAACATATTCTGAAAGTTAAAGAATTACATGTACCTAGCTAATGTAAGTAAGCAAACTCTCAGACGCGCGCAAATAGTCGTTTACCCTCCCGACGCTTTTCCTCTCCAACTTTCATACTTAAAAGAATATAACTTTTATTATCCAACAGTAAACTTAATTCATTTTTATTAAATTAGCATTCTAATATTAATTCGTTTTCATTAATTGAGCATTTTAACATCATTAACATTTAATTGAACATTATTATGTCATTAACATTAACCTTTTAATTGAGCATTTGCATGTCATTATTTTTGGAATTAATTAACTCCTAAATTTATGTCCACAAGTTAGTCTAATCCCATGGTTTCCCTTTTCTAACTCTTTCTAATTACCTAGCTTAATTTAAAATGACATGAATTTTTTGTTTTTCCCTAAAACCTTAAATTTGGAAACCAAATTTTCATTATTCCCATCACAAATTAATGCTAAAACCTTCCCCTTTGCCAAAGTAATAATTAGGACAAAATGGCTTTTGGATTTTCTTAAATAAAAAAAAAATTTGAAAAAAGACATAGTGATAAACTCTAATTTTTACCATTAAAAACTTTCCTAAGGCTATTTGAAACAATATTTGTTAAGGAATCTTCATAGAAATTTAAATTTGGAAAAACCCTAATTTTGAAAGCCTAAAAATTTTGAGAGAACTTTAAATTTTTGTGGTTAGAAATCATCATTACACTTTCCCTAAATATTCTTCTTCTAAAATTTTACATTATGGAAAAAGCCTAGATTTTTAATGATAAAAATCTAGCTGAAAAAAAGGGATTCTAGATTTAGAAACATACATTTTTCCTTCTTAAACATTCACCTTCGATTTCCTCCCAAAGCCACCGCCGGCCGCTGTTCGCCCTACGCCTTGCCCGTAGCCCTCTCCTTCTTGCGTTCGGCCGAACAAAGAACACATGAAGAAAATGAAGGGACCGAATGTAAGCACTTTGGGCGGTTGGGGGCCAAAGGATGCATGTGCCCTTTCATGGTTAAGTGTTCTTGAGAGTTAGGAGGGGCTATTTAGTCATTTAACCTTAAATAATCTTTGACGAATTTTAATTTCCAATTCATTCGAAATTAACCCTAAGTTCTTTATATTAAATTGATCGAAATTTAATTTAGATTTTTATAAAAATTATTTCATCGAATTCTGACAACTTTGAAAATTCATCTATTTTTGTTGCGATGCATCGCAACGCTTACGATTCGGCATTTTTTATTTTTACAAAGAAATCATAAGTAGCATGCAAGGTGATGAATTGCTGAATTGAATTTAATGAAACAATATTTTTAATGATAGTAAGAATGATGCATGTTAGAGTTTAGATCACTTTTAAAAGGTCTGTTAGAAGCAAACTTTTTTACGATAAGAATATTAATTAATTTGGTAAAAGCTTTTTTGCAACTTCTATTTTAAAAATCTGACATGTAATGCATTTTATTTCTGATGAAATGTGAGATAGAAGGCACTATATTGATGATCACCGCTCACGGAATACAATGAGCAGAGAAATAAGCTGGGGAATTATAATGGAAAGAGAAAAGTTGAATTGATTGGAAAAGCACTATTCACCAACTACTTCAAGCTTCATACTTAGTCAATGGTCATATTGTCTCACATTTAATGAAGGATAAAATGCAATTAGGTATCTTCATGCAGTTATTTTCTGTAGAAGAAGAGGTCCACTTTTAATACTACAGTAAGATGAATCGACAAACCTTGAAAATGATTAGGTTGAATGCTCATTAAGGCAGACAATTTAAAATTTACTTGTGTCAAAATCTACCTGGTACTATACTTCTGCAAGCACAATTGCTTTCCACTGCCAATAACAACAGCAGGAAGATCTTTATATGCAAGGAGATCACAACCTTTGATGTTCAATCTTATTGCAAAAAGTTAGGATCTCTTTTGATGTTTGGAGAATTGTATATATGTGATAAATCTTATAACTTTGCATGAATTATCATTAGTTAATCTCTTCTAAAAATCAGCCTAGCCAAATTCTTGCCAATGACCCTATGTAGTGAGATTTATATAAGATTTATATGCGAGTGAATTGAGTGCTCCACTTAAATTATCCTTTCTAACTCTTATATGGTCTTAAACTAAGTTATTTTATAGATAAAAGCATTGAACTTGGTTTTATGGCTGAAAATTTTAATTTTTTTGCAATGATGGCTTCTAATAACCAATGTTTAAAATTGCGTATTCGGGTATTGAGGCGTTTTTCATTCGTGAGGCGAGGCGTAAGCCTCCAAATCAAAAGATTGCGTAAACATAAAATGATAAATTTTTTATATACTAATGAGTGAATAATATAAAACATAAAAAGGTATAAGGTATGAATTGAAATCAAAATATCCCAATAATAAGACAACATGAAATATAGTTCAACTCAAAATTCTATCTTTCCCAAATCCCGGTATTCTTTTCATTAACATATAATTCCAATTTCCAAAAAAAAAATAGCAATGATATATCACATAAGAACTCATAAGTCATCAACACAGTCATCACTAAGAGGTTCTTCATTTGAATCATCATTATGATGAAATGCTCTCTCCCCTTCCTCCTCTCCTATAGAGTCCAATGTCGGGCATTTACTTTAAGATTTATGTAAATTTTAATATATATAGTGTGAGACGTAAGCCTCATGCAAGTGAGGCGAGGCGGGCCTCAACCAAGTTGAGGCGCAAGCCTCATAAAAAAATTCGAGGCGTAAGCATCGAGGCGTTTTTTACTGGAATTGCGCAAATGCGGGCCTCGAGGCGAGCCTCATATTGCGCAATTTTAAACCATGCTAATAACTACTTAAAATTAATGTTCACATATCATTTAGATTTTTTACTAAGTTTCACTTGCATTGCTCATTACTATTTGAAATTGTAACACTATCTATAGTAAAATTTTAAAATATTTTTGACTAGCATCTTATCCAAAATGATGAGGGGAAGTTGTTTAATAGGTTTCAATTGTTATAGGATTAGTGGTGGAAGGTTTAGGGTTTGTCGAAGGCTAAGAAAAACTATTATCTATTTTAGGATTTTTGGATAGAATTTTTATTGAAATTTATGATGGTGGAAGATTGAGTTTTCTTTGATAGAAAAGAGTGAGGACCCCTTTATTAAGAGTTTGGGATGTCAGTTAACTAACTGTTGTGATCTTAGGTTAATTATATTTTTTTTATGTAGAGGTTAAGGATTTGTGAAGGGATACTATTCAATTTTTGTGAGTATGAAATAGTTTAAAGTTTTGGTAAGTGCGGGCTTCGAAAATTTTCGCCCGAGCTCTATTTTGAGAGTTTGGTTTCTAGTTCAAATTTTTAGAAGTAGATAAAATTGCATATAAGTCAAATACTCAGTGATTTTACCCTCATTTTACAAGGACATAATGATATAGTTCCAGGTTTCCCATAGGCATAAGCCCTATGGTTAATTACTCCTCGTGATGACGAGAGATAACTTTCGATTAAGATTAGTTATTAGATGTTAAGTGCTTTGCATATAGTAGCAACAATATGATTTTAAATTGAGGAAATGTACTACACTTAGCTTAAAGTGGATATTGGGTGGGAGGGATGATGAAATTGATTAAGGTCCTATGGTTCTGCTATCCTTAGTTATCATGGACACTATTTCACTTAGTCATAAGAGGAAGTTGACCTTGCTTGACAGCCTTGAGCTATATGAGAGGATATTTGTTTAGGAGGATGAATTTAAGTTGATATTAACTAATTGAGGGCTTTATGCCATATCAAATGCATCTTATGATTTACTAATCGAGGGCTTTGGAGCTATTGGAGATCTTTCTGGCTTTAGCCATGACTATAATTCAAATGTGCAATTTTTTATTGAAGTCACCCAGTTAGAGGGCTCTTATTATAGCCCTTTATTTGTTTTGCCAGATGGTGGCAAAATTATTGGTTAAAGGACATGAGTCACGTCTTTACTAATGAAAGATCATTTAAGAGCGAACATAGTGATACGCTTGACAAGAGATCGACTCTTTGTGAGCCGAGATTATTCTTTAGTTTAACATCCTCAACAAATGGTTGTGGGGGTTGGATGGTTATTGCATTAAGTTTTAGGTGGTAGATTCCATTTGAAGGTAAAAGATTTTATGATGATTCTTGAATTTTTATAATTTTATTGGGATTTGGACCCCAAATAATCTTTCTTTGAGCTTTGAGGGTATTTTTAAAGTTGAATTCCCTTCGATTGATATTTGCTTTCAAGCCAGCATCTTAGAATTTTGAATACTTTCATTTTTTTTTATTTTCGACCTTGTTAACTCTAGCAATTTGCTTGCAAAGAATCAAATTAGATTTTGGTTCACTTTATTTATTGTCCGCACAACATTAACATTGTGCGTGCTTGACGGAATATATGCATATGGCTATAATGTTAGACAAGGAGTTGGCAAAATTTTAAATGATTATATACTTTGTAATTTCCCACTTTATGGAACAATAGATTTAAATTTATCTTATTTTTAGCCTATGCAGCAGTCTGATCTCCCGGTTTGGATATTAACAAATATAGCAAAGCACTTGTGGGCAATTTGATTTTGGTGATCTGATATATTGTGCACTTCTAATAAATTTTTTTTATATTTTTTGGTGCATTTGCATGATGCTTTTGCGTGCTTTTGGTGCATTTTCATTATATGCTTGCACTTTTTTTGGTGTTTTTACATGATGCATTTTTATATTTTTTATGCATTTGCATGCTTTTTAATTCATTTACAGAGTGTACATGCACATTTAATGATCCACTTGCATGCTTTTTTATTATACAATTTTTTGTGCATCTGCATGATACACTTTTATGCTTTCTAATGCATTTGCATTGTATACTTGCACATTTTTCTATGCATTTGTGTAGCGCTTTTATAAGTTTGCACCATGCATTTATACACATTTTAGTGCATTTGCATGCTTTTGGAATAGTGGCATGCTTCTTAAGGCAATTGCATGCTTCTGAAGGGATTCATTTATTTTTTGATGCAATTGCATGCTTCTTTAGACTGCAACACTCATCTTAAAGTGTCGCAAACTTGAATTTTAAAATTATATTATGCAACTATGACTTAGAAGAATGAATATAGAATATATATCTTTTGAAGAAAGAGTTTTTATTAATTTAGATGAAAAAAAACTCTAATAATTGGGAAAGATATAAAGAGGCTCGTAAGAAGTCTAAGAAAATAATATGATATGCTAAAATTTTTGCTTTTAATGATTTATATAATAAATTAGATATTAAATAAGTGAAAGATATATGTATAAGTTAGTAAACCAAAGAGATATGGTAGTAAGGATTTAGTTCAAGTGAAGTGCATTAATGATGAAAATAAAAAAGTGCTTTTTTAGAAAGGATATTCAACAAAGGTTATGGGGCAAGCCTTGGCCCACAAAAAAGAATCATCAAAGGTGGATGAGATATTTTGCTAAATTTTTCAATGCAAATTGTGAGAATACGATTGATTTTAGTGACCTTAGCATCCTAAACCCTAAACCCTAAACAAAATAAAGATTTTTATTTTTATTTGTGTGTTAGTAAAACCTAAGTTAGAAAGGCTTTAAAGAAAATAAGTATGAAAACGCTGTTCAACCTTATGATATTTCAATAGAGGTGTGGAAATGCGTAAGAGATGAAGGAATTTCTCGGCTTACTAAACTTTTTAATATTATTTTTAAGACTAAAAATTTGTCAAATGAGTGGAGAATGAGTGTATTGATTCATATTTTTAAGAATAAAGGTGATGCACAAGATTGTGTGAAGTATAGATGAATTAAGTTAATGTATCTTACTTTAAAACTATGGGAGAGAGTTATGGAGCGTATGTAATGACGTGATACTAATGTATCTCAAAATCAATTTGGATTCATGCCGGGTAGGTCTACTATGGAAGCTATATATTTATTGAGAGGTTTGATGGAGAAGTATAGAGAGAATAATGGGGATCTATATAGAATATTTATTGATTTAGAGAAAACATATGATAAAGTTCCAAGAGAAGAGTTCTAGAATAGAAAGGGTTTACTAATGCTTATATTCAATTCATTAAGGATATGTATGCAATAGCTATTACTTGTATTCAAACACAAGGTGATTTGGCCAAGTATTTTCCTGTTTCAGTTGAATTACATCAAGGATTAGATTTAAGCCCATATTTTTTGCTGTAGTCATGGATGTTCTCAATAGACATTTGGAAGAGGTTGTATCCTGGAGTCTGCTTTTTGCTGATGATATTCTTCTTGTTGATCATACTAGAGAGGGAGTTGAAGGTAAACTTGAATTATAGACATGGAAATATACATGTGATTCATGGCAATATGACAAATCTATTGCAATAAGAATAAATATGTAATCAAAAAGCTATTTATAATTACTCTAAAAAAAGATTATATCATTTCATGTTTAATCATATAAAGGAGCAGAAATTATAACTAAATTAATTTAATGCATCTAGATTCGAACAAAGGAACATTACTCCCATTTGGAAATGAAATTACCTACTTTTAGATGTAAAAGTACTACTTATTGAATTTGTCCTTAAATCCCTATAAATCAATCCCAAATTAAAGCATAAGACATATACATGCTAAAATTCTTTTGGATTTCTCAATACATAGACATACATTCATATTCTTTGATAATTTAATAAATTTATTACAATTAATTTCATTTTCAAGTATAGGCAATCATCTATAATTCCTTCACTCTTATAGTGATTGATGTCCTATAATCATAGACTAAAACATACATTATCTTATAAATCATAAATTAAATACATTGATAACTCCCAAAAATGGGCACCTGTGAGATACATCATTATACGATGCCCTCATCGATCATTCTATGGCTGTCTCCCTTATCTTGCTCTTTCGGTGCTCTACCATTTGAGACCCCTTGCCTCATATCCCCTTTTTTTATATGCTTACATATATTATAATTTATTATAAGTATTAATTAGATTATAAATAAATGTTGAGTAATAACTATTATATACATTTTTTTCCTTAGATACATCTTAATCACATTTAGAATTTATATTAAAAATCATTAACCAAATTTCTTTAGATCATATCATCAATCAAGCTTAATTAATTTTGTTTAAAATATTTAATTATTCATTAATCACCTTAATAATTTTAGAACTTTGTGCAAACTAGGCATAAGAAATTGTATGCAGTAGTTTGTGGTCCTTTCTAAATTAGTGGGAAAATCATCTCTAATATTTATATTTTAGGTTTTTCTCTTAAATTATTGAAGATATGATCTTTTGGGAAATGGTTGAACATTGAAAATCATTTGTTGATTCTTCTACGGCGGGATTTCTAGTGCAGCTGTTACTTCTACATATCCCTTCATTTCAATTCAGATTGATTACTTGGATGTTGAAAGGTTCATTTCAAATGAAATTATACTTGGGAAAAATGGCAAGCACATGTTTTTTGGTCGATTGGAAGGTTGGCCTCTTCCAAATGATACTTGGATTACCATGGATGAACTACAAAAGTTAGCCTCTAATCTCTTGGATTTTTTTTTTGGACTATTTAAAGCTGTTACTTGTGTTAAAAACAAGGTGGTTTGACCAAGTATTTTCCTATTTCAGTTGGAGTACACCAAGGATGAACCTTAAGCCCATATCTTTTTGTTTTTGTCATGGATGTTCTCACTAGACATTTGCAAGAGGTTGTACCCTAGTGTATGCTTTTTTCTGACGATATTCTTCTTGTTGATAAGACTAGAGAGGGAGTTGAAGGTAAACTTGAATTATGGAGGTCATTCTAAACCTTAGAATCTAAAGGCTTTCGTTTGAGTCGATCTAAAATTGAATATATGGAGTGCAATTTTAGTAATAAAAGATCTAGTGGGGGGATTATGACTTTGGGCAATCAAGTCATTAATAAGAGCATAAATTTTAGATATCTTGTGTCTATTGTTCAGAGTGATGGTGAAATAGATGGGGATATTATTGGAAGAATTCAAGTTGGATAGATGAAGTGGAGGAATCCATTGGGCTTGTTATGTGATAGAAATGTCCCTCTCAAACTTAAGGGACAATTCTATAAGATGGTAGTGAGACCTGCAATGCTTTATTGTGCAGAATGTTGATCATTTAAAGAGAAGCATAATATTAAGTGTTGCAGAGATGAGGACTCAGGTGGATGAGTGGTTTTACTCTTAAAGACATGATACGAAATGGGCATATACGTGAAAAGGTTGGAGTATCTCTAGTGGAAGATAAGATTAGAGAGAGCCGCCTAAGATGGTTTGGTCACATAAAACGGCAGCCTTCCGATGACCCGGTTAGGAAAGTAGATGTAATTGATTTGACTTATATTAAGAAAGGTAGAGGTAGATCTAAAACAACTTGGTTACAAAATATTATAAATGATCTTTCTTTATTAGATTTAGATGAGAATTTAACCCTTAACATGACACAATGGAGAAAAATGATTCATGTAGCCGACCCCAGATAGTGGTATAAAGGCTTGTTGTTGTTGATAGTGGATTATTTAGACTAAATCATCTCACAAAGCCTAATTGGCCATATTCCATAATAGAACTAAGTTGAGTTCATTCTTAAAATGTTTGTTAGTCGAGTTAATCTTTTTCTAATTTGATTTATTTATCTTCTTTTAGAAAATACTAAATTTATATTTGAATGTTTGTTAGATTGGATAGGATTAAGATTTGCTTTCAAATATTTGAATTTATATTTTAAACTCCATTTCTATGAGTAAGGACCTATGATTTAGAATCAATGATTGAATAAGTATAAATTTTTTGTGTGTCCCTTTGAATGCTCTCTAGATCCAAGTTTTCTGTGTACTACTCAAATTGTGTATACAGACTTTCTTCTTCGCTCCCTCTTCATCATTACCTTTTGTTGGTTGAATGTATTTTACATTTGACCTCCAACATGCTGTATAAAGAACCTTGAATAGAATGTAGGATGTGATAGTAAGATCATACCTTACAATTAGGTCAAGTATCTCATCCACTCAAACTTCTTGGCAGACATAAACCTAGGAATACTTCCTTAGACCCATGTAAGCATGCATATGTTCAAAATGACAATGTGGTCTTGTTTGTAGTCACCCATACAAATTCATTCAAAAGGCAAATTGGTAATACAATGTGAACTTTCCCTTTCTCTGGTGGCAGTGGACAAGAAGCTCTCCCTATCATAGATTATGCATATTTATAGGTAACTAATGTATTACACAACAAAATTTGACATTTATGTAGCGTATTATTATGTTTTCGTCATTCATTAATTTGTAGCTCCATTTTCACAGTTTTTGATCCACTTGGTTATATCTATGCTTTCGATTCTTTAAATACATACTATAATACTACTCTACTGACAAAGAGAGGAAGGAATTTGGCCTGGCGGTACTGGGCTCCTTTCTCATACTTTTTTTTTTTTGAAGGTTAATCTTTTGGTTGCTACTAATGTTGCTGAAGAAGGTCTCGATATTAAAACCTGCTGCCTAGTAGTTAGGTTTGACCTACCGCAAACTGTTGCTAGTTTTATACAGTCTCGAGGTCGTGCACGCATGCAGAAATCTGAGTTCATCTTTCTTTTGGAAAGGTTCACTTTAACATTCCTAAGGCGATAGCAGTTGGTCTCGCTTTTTTTTTTCTTTCTTCGAATAACTAAAAGAATTTCTGCTTGCCTTAAACAATGACAGGGAAAACACACAAGATGAGAAGTTACTTGATGATTTTATGTCTGGAGAGCATGTTATGAACAAAGAAATTGTTTGTAGGTCATCTGATGCGGCCTTTGATTATTTAGATGAGGCAATTTATAAAGTTGATCACACTGGAGCATCTATAAGTACAGCATGTAGCGTTTCACTTCTTCATTGCTACTGTGCAAAACTTCCTCAAGACAAGTACTGAACCTTTTTTTTTTTTTTTTTTTGTATTTCATTGTTGAGGATACTTGTAATTTCTGAAATTACCTTATTGCATTTATGTTGGGCTGCAGATACTTTACTCCTACCCCAAAGTTCTTTTTCATAGATGACAAAGATGGGACGATCTGCAGATTAATACTTCCTCCCAATGCTCCGCTTCGTCAGGTTGACAGTTTACCATGTGCTTCAAAAGATGAAGCCAAGAGAGCCGTATGTTTGAACGCCTGCATAGAATTACATAAAAGGGGTGCCTTGTCAGACTTTCTACTGCCTGGATTCAGTAATACAAAGAACAAGGAATCATCAACACACTCTTCTGAGAGTGAATGCAGTGAAGGTTTAAGTTGTTACTTATTATGTATTAATTTTGTGGGTTAAATCATTTCATACTCCCCTTTTATCACTTCATTTTTTTTTTCTTTTTCTTCGGTTTGTTCCAGATGAAAACCTGAGAGAAGAACTTTATGAGATGCTAGTTCCTACTGTTCTTAAAGGACCATTGCCATATTTTGAAGAGAAGATAAAGCTATACTTTTATTATATAAGATTTATTCCTGCACCAGATGATCGGAAGTATCATGCTTTCGGACTTCTGCTCAAAGCTCCTCTTCCAAAAGAAGCTGAAGCAATGGAAGTTGATTTACATCTTGCTCGAGGAAGAATTGTTAAGTCAGGCTTTGTGAATTGTGGAATAGTTACATTTGGAAAGGAAGAGGTGGGCTTTTTCTTGTTGGTGCTGCACGTTATTTAATTAGTACTTTATTTGGCAAAGTTACATTCTTAGTGCTTTTTATTTTTTGCAGATTTCTCTAGCACAAAATTTCCAGGAAATGTTTCTTAAAATAATTCTTGATAGATCTGAGTATTTTAATGACACTGTTGCTCTGGGTGAGGTCAATGCATCTCTTTCATCGACGTTTTACCTATTACTTCCTGTCAGGGAGCAAAGGTATGGAGAAAATAGAACTATAGACTGGGTAACTGTGAAGCGTTGTCTATCATCACCAGCTTTTGAGCAACATGCTTCCTATGAAAGAGGTCTCATGGGAAGAAACACTTTGAATCTTTTCAATCGTCAAGAAAATGTTTCTGACATTTTAAACAGTTTAATTTTCGTTCCCCACAATCAACTCTTCTATTTTGTTGACTGCCTCCTTCCTGAAACCAATGCTTACAGCCGAAAGGGCTCTGGGGATACAAGCTACAGAGAACACTTCAAGTCCAAGTAAGTTCTTGCTGTGGCTTCGCTAAAATTTTTGCAAATGTTATCCTCCCGAATAAGTTCATTTTTCCAGCAATTAAAATCCATTTAATGGCATATGATTTGCAGTTTTGTTCAAAGTATAACATTTTACTACTATCATTTCAGTTTGATGCGCCTTGGTATCAAAACAGCAACAAACTCCAGAGATTCAACACAAAACATATTTTTTATTGATAGAAAATCAAATTCATCAAATACGAACCAAGCAAGATACAATGGTCCTCTTTCGAGAGTTAAACCTCTCTCCTAAACCCTAGACGCCGCTAAGATTCCTCACAAAAAGAAAACAACAGTACTCTCAAATCAAATTTTCCATACAAACATAGCATAAATTCTACTATTTATATCAAACAATAAAATAACAAATTCCAAAATAGCTCTCCCCTAATTCCCTCTCAAACCATCCCCTAAACCAACCCCCAAATCAGCCCTCTTCAATTAGGAACTATCTCCTAATTAATCTCCTCCAATTTAGCCTCCAAAGTAGTCCCTGAATCTGCCCTCTTTAATTAGGAAACATCTCCTGATTAATCTCCTTCAAATCATCCCCCAAATATGACCTTTTTAATTAGAAAACATCTCTTAATTTATCCCTTTCATCAGCCCCCAAATCAACCCCCAAATATGACCCTTTTAATTAGGAAACATCTCATAATTAATCCTTTTATTAATTCCTCTTCTCACATATGTAATGCTTGGTTTAATGGGCCCCACAAAGGGGGCCCAATCCGTTGTCCTTCCTACCCCTGGCATTCTGCCCTCTTCTGTATCAATACTCCCCTCCCAAAATGCACCTTGTCCTCAAGATGAAAGGTAGAGAACTGCCTCTTGATTGCCTCGTATGGCTCCCATGTGGCATCATGCTCTGGCGGAACTTTCCACTTGATTAGCACCTCCTGTGCCCCTATCCTACTTTGCACACATCCGCTACTTCCAGGGGTTCGAAAATGACCTTCATGTCCTCTTTCAAAGTTGTGGGTAGAGATGATGGTGTATGCTCTCTCGTTGCCTTCGTCAGTTGGGAGACTGGGTGCAAAGTTGATGAAGGTGGTAGCCTCGATTGATAGGCTACTGCTCTAATACGCTTCACGACCTCATAAGGCCTAAAGTTCTGCGGGGATCATTTCTCATTCCTCCTTTTAGCTAGGGTATTATGTTTGTATGGCCTCAATTTTAAGTAAATTATATCTCCTGGCTCGAAATTGACTTCTCTCTTGTGCTCATCAACCTTCATTTTCATAATCTATTGGGCTATGAACAAATGTCCCTTTAGCTCAGATAATACCTTATCCCTTTCTTCTAAGTACTGCTCGATGATGGACACGGGTATAGTGCTCTGCCTATAATGAATTAGATGGGGTGGATCTCTCCCATAGAAAATTCTGAAAGGAGTGGTCTTTGCTGCTGAATGGTAAGAGGTGTTGCACCAATATTCTTCCCACGCAATTCACCTTGCCTAACTCTTTGGTGTGTCCGATACAAAGCATCTCAAATAGGTCTCTATGCTTTTGTGACCACTTCTGTTTGGCAATCCATCTAAGGATGGTATGATGTACTTCTTTTCAGGAATGTCTCCTGTAAACGAAACAACTTCTTTCAAAAGTGGCTAAGGAACATCTTTTAATTATCTAACATAATGGATTCTGAAAATCCATGCAAGCGTATCACCGCTCGTATAAAAATAGCAGCCACAGAGACCGTAGTGTAAGGGTGCTTCAGAGGCATAAAGTGTGCATATTTGTCCACTACTACTAGTATAAATAAAAATCTCTCAAAAAGCGGCAACCCCTCAATAAAATCCATCGTCACTTCCTTCCACACGCTCTCCTGTAGGGCTAAAGGCTATAGTAACCCTGCTAGTGTCATGGCTAAGTACTTATGCCTTTGGCACACATCAAATTTGGCTACCCAATCCTCTACATCACGACACTTCCTCACTTAGTATAATTCTACTGACAATCGACTGAAGGTTTTCTTAGATCCTGAATGTCCTCCAATTGCACTGTCGTGAAACTCTAATAACAACGTGGGAAGGTATCCTGATCTTCTTGATAAAACAAATATCCCCTGATGTAGCAGCTGGACTCCTCTCAGTGTGTAACCAGAATGACTATTCGAACTCTGCAACAAATCAAATTTGATCTTGCTCAGTCCTTCATCCTGTTCACTCTCCTGTTTCAAAGCTTCCCACTCTAGGATCATGGGTACTAAGAAAGCTGCAAACTAGCTCTTCGCCTTTTTGGAATAAGGAGTCTACTATCTTGTTTTCTAAGCTCGATCGGTACTATATCTCAAAGTCATATCCAAGCAACTTGGATAACCACCACTGACGCTCCTTCATGACCATTCATTATTTTGACAAATACTTCAAGCTCCTCTGATCTGTCCTGACTAAGAAATATCTCCCTAACAAATAGGGTCACCATTTTTGAATAGCCACCAACAAATAGGGTTGTCATTTTTGAATAGCCAAGACAATAACCATC
The DNA here is from genome assembly GCA_022539455.1 of Dendrobium nobile. NCBI lineage: Eukaryota > Viridiplantae > Streptophyta > Magnoliopsida > Asparagales > Orchidaceae > Dendrobium > Dendrobium nobile. The sequence goes on along the minus strand of CM039729.1, from coordinate 23,220,231 downwards.
AGATCCCTTTCATACACAGACTTGTCTTGCCCAAGCTGTGAGCACTTGCTGAAGTCGGGATGTGCTAACATTAGTACACTGGTCATCGCCTTCTTCAATTGCTCGAAAGTCTGTGTAGCCGCCTGCCCCCACTTGAAACTGTTTTTCTTCAGCTGCTCAGTCAATGGTCATGCTATTATGCCATATCCCTTCACAAACTTTTGGTAGTATCCGGTGAGAACCCTCTTAGCTCACTCAGGTTTTTAGGTAAAGACCAATCCAACATAGCCTCAATCTTGGACTCATCTGTTTCTACCCCTTCTTTTCCCTCCACATGTCCCATGTACTTCACCTGTGGTTGTGCAAACAAACATTTCTTTAGGTTGGCATATAGCTGGTGCTCCTTCAACGCCTCTAGTACCATCTTCAGATGACCCAGATGGTCTGCCTCCGTACGACTGTAGATCAAAATGTCATAAAAAAATACCAAGACAAACTTTCTTAGCTAGGGTTGAAAAATCCAATTCATGAGAGACTGAAAAGCGGTTGGGGCATTAGTGAGGCTGAAAGACATCATAAAAAACTCGTACTGACCCTCATAAATCTTAAAAGCTGTCTTGTGTACATCCCCTGGCTTCATTCTGATCTGATGGTATCTTGACTTTAGGTCAATTTTTGAGAAAATGACTGCTCCAAATAGCTCATCTAACAACTCATCGATTACAGGGATAGGAAACTTGTCCAGCACAGTTTCCTTGTTCAAGATCCGGTAATCCACGCAAAACCTCCAACTTTCATCCTTTCTTACTAGTACCATGGGGGTAGACCATTAGGCTGCTGAACGTTAGGCTGGGGTGGGGGTAAACCGTTAGGCTACTGAACGACCTCAGAAAATTATTGCAGAAGCTGTTGTACACAATCAGGCACCTTCATCAACTCTGAGTCTTGGAACTCCTCTAGACTCTACAGCTCTATCAAGTAGCCCAGACCTGCTCCCTATATCGCTTTGATCATGGTTTTGAGTGAATTTTAGTTTTGCACAAACTGGCATCTCCCCACAGTAGCACCTTTCCCCTCTATATGAATCTCCATAGTAAGAGATTTCCATTCCACATTTTCCCTTATCATCTATAACCACTTCATCCCTAAGATCACATCAGTGCTTCTCAAATCTAAGGGAAGAAAATCGTCCACTATCCGTATATCCTGGAGTTTCAGCACCAACCTCCTACAAATCCCCCTGCTTTTCTCTACCATTCTCGTTCCCATCATAACTGCAAAGCTCCCTGTATCTACCAACTTCAATCCCAACTGGTCCACGATCCGGTTGGAGATGAAGCTATTAGTAGCCCTACTATCCACCAAGACCACCACTGGTTGTACCCTGATCTGTCCTCTTATCTTCATTATGTGATTTGGAGTAAATCCCATCACAGAATTTAGGGATACTTATGTCACATCAAGGTGTAAATGTTCTCTTCTTTCTTCTGCTTCCTCTACCTGGTCCTCAATATCAGTCTCTTCCTCTTACAAACCAAAAGGACATGAAGTGTGTGATCCTTGCACCGATGTCCTTGTTGACCCCTGTGTAAAGCACAAAAGAAACAAAAAAAAAAAAAAAAATCAGATCAAACCTCGTATCCACGAAACCTGCAGAAATCCCGCAACGAATCCTGCTGAATCGGCGCCGTTTGCGTCACTTCCCGGGATTCCTGCGTAAAACCTGCGACGACGGCCTCGGTTTCGCTTCTCTTCGCGTCTTTAAAAGCCAACCGAGCCCTCTTCATTCGGCTGCTCCCACTCTCTGCTTCGACACTTCCCCATCCACGATACTCCCTCAGCTCCGACCTCCTCCCGCCTTTCCCGTCACTGTGCCGACTCCAAGCAGAGAGAGAGAGAGAGAGAGAGAGAGAGAGAGGGAGAGAAGGGAGAGAAGCCGACCTTCCGTGCGTTTCTCCGACTCCTTCCCGGCTGTTCGACGAAGCTCCTTCGAGCGACTTTCCCTTCCAGACAGATCGGAAGTTCCGATACTTTGATCGGAAGCAACCAACACGAGCTCGCTTGCTGTGAAGGCACCTTTCTCCCCTTCGCACGCCCCTCCGACCCCGTCGTGGCTGTGCGACTTCGCTCTCGTCGACGACTTTCCCTCCCTGTCGGATCGGAAGCCCGAACTGGAGCTCGCTTGCTGGGACGGTAACTTTCTCCCTACCGTGCGTTTCTTCGGCTCCTTCCTGGTTCTCCGACTCAGCTCCATCTCCGACTTTCCCTTCCAAAAGGATCGGAAGTTGCGGCATCTTGATCGGACACAAGAACAGGGAGCTCGCTAGCTGGAAGGTAACTTTCTCCCTTATCACGCTCTTATTCGGCCAAATCCTGTAACTCAGCCAAGCTAGAGAGAATAGAGAGGGAGAGATTAGTTTTTTTTATTAATTATATTAATTAATTTATATTAGTTATAATTAATCTAATAATTATTTTCTTAATTATAATTAATTAATAATTATACTAATTATAATTAATTATAATTAAATATTATTAATTATTATTAATTATGTTTAACCCCTAATTATCATTAATTATTATTAATTATAATTAGACCTAACTAATTATAATTAATAGGTTAATTATAATAGTTAAACATTATTAATTTTGATTAATTATTTAATTATTTATTTAATTATAATTATTATAATTAGATAACATTAATTGTAATTAAATATAATTAATGGATTATTTATAATTAAATGATTAATTATCATTAATTACAAAAAATGCTACTCTCTCATCCCTCGATCCTCGGGCCGACACCGACAATCCTCGCAAAGGTATGAAGTCCTCCCCCCCACTCTCCTTCTTCGACGTCCGTGTCGGACCGGCAAACCACCTAAGCACGCCTTTAGTGGCCGTGGTAGGAGGGAACCCGGTGCGACACCTACGACGAGGTAGGCGAGTGACCCCTCGATCCACGTGTCAACCACGACAACCCCACGGAGGTACGAATTCTTCTAAACTCAAAACCTTGCTTCAATGTCCGTGGCAAACTGGAGAACTGTCCTAAGCACGCCTTTATTGGCCGTGGTAGGATGGAATCCCGGTGCGGCACGTACGGCGAAGCGGGGTCGCTCATAAGTACCCCCGGGCGGGGGGAAATCAAAACTGCTTATCAAAAATGATTTTTTTATAAAACCCCATGCACGCCTTTATTGCGCGTGGTGGGAGAAAACAAAAATACAACCGCCGCGGTGTCTCACCAACACCAACCGTGCACGCCTTTAGTGGCGTGGCGGGTAGGCGGCCTCTTGGTTTTTTCCCCTTAACGGGGGAGACGCCGGGAGGCTGCCGAAATTTGGATTGAAAATCCAAGGACTTTGAACAAGATTTGGACACATTTGGACAACCAAGGACTTTGGACTATGCTCAGAACTCAAATCAAATGACTAAAGAAAGGCTTGAACTTAATTAAATGAAATTGAAGCAGTCATAACTTGAACAATTTGGATATGAAATTGTACTTGCAAGGACAGCAGGGGACATATGACTTGTACCTACACTTGAACATTTGAACTTCAACAAGGACTCATTTTGAACTCAGACTTGAACTCAAACAAAGGACTTGTAGACATGTATTTGAACTTGGTTTGAACCAAGTGAGAGTGACTTATGAACTTCAAAATGATATAAAGAGTTTTTTAATTCAATTTGAATCTAAAAGAAAAATACAAGAGGACATGCTATAATTTGTGCCTCATTTGATCATGATTTGAACAATCATGTGGACTAGTAATTTGATCAAGGAGGACTTGAACTAAAGCTCAACCAAAAGAACTTCATTCAAGCTTGATTTGTACTTTAATTACTAAAGACTTGGACTCGAATCCATAAGAGAACTAAAGGAGCATGAGCTCAAATCAAACTTGAACGAGCTGAGGACTTGAATCAAGTCTGATCAAGAAAGATTGAACTTGAACAATCATGAGAATTTGAATCATATGCAAGATGATCCAAACTCAAGAAAATACAATGAGCTTAAGTTTGAATCAAAGTGGATGATGACAAGAGACTCAATTAAACTACAAAAGACTTGAATTTTCATTCAAACTCATACTAAAATTTGAGCTTGAGATCAAGCCTATTTTGAATTTGAATCCAAATCGAACAGTAGAAGGTTGTGCTTGCAAGCTATTGGACTTCAATGAACTAGAACTAAGATGATGAAGGTGCAAATTAAATACACAAGAATGTGTGAAGGCTTGTGATGAGCCAAAGGACCATAAATACAAATCATTTGTGAGCAAATGAAGGGGCATAGTGAATGAGAGTAATTCTTGTATCTCATTCACAAGCAGCAAACAATATGAGTATACAACTTGATTGTAGAAATTATTGTAGAATCTCTAATCCATGTGGAAACAATATGGAACTAATGGTGTTAATGTCAACTTACAAGTCTATGTTAGAAGAGTTTGAAAGTGTTAAATGGGAGAGATGTTGGTGGGTGTGATTGTTGATGTGCAAATAAAAGGAACGACCCACACATGGTTGTGAGTACGAATACAAGATTTTCATGAAGCACAACAACTCATTTGTGGGGACAAGATGAGTATGATGTACACGAATCATAAGCAGAACGCAGAAGAGGTATGACAATTACAACACCCATACAACCAATTACCATTCAATGGTCAGTAAACACGAGGGTCCAATTCACTGCAAGTAGAAGCAGACAACATGCAACAGATGTAGGCTCCCACAACCTGTTGTAAAAGACCCATTATGCATCTAAAGTATTGCCCATAAGAAAACGCAGAATAACTACGACAAATTCAAGTTCTTATGGATTGTTGTAGAAAAATCCTTTGTATGTATACTACATCACCTACAAGCAAATATATAATTTCTTCGACAAACGCAAGAGCATCAACAAGCAAAAAAAAACAGGAGGCTCGTTAGTGCACTATGACCCGCCTACGAAAATCAACAAATAGTGCACGACAGTCTACCTGTACGAAGCAGCGAACCACTCTATTCAGAAGCTGCTACGCCACGCCACCGGATCTGCAACATTCGTACAAGCAGACAGAAGGCGTCTATTCCAAGAGTACCCCCGCACGTGCACTATAAATTGTATACACATAGGTACACTAAAAGGGGTAAAAATAATTATAAAACCCGCATGGGCCCCGGCGAGCGTGTTATTGGTACACACGTGACGTCTAGGGATGCTGCGCGGGTTGACAAGTGAATTCAGGTTCGAAACTGATCCTTCCATACGGGTCAATAGAAGTCGACAGGGTTCGAACCAACAAACAAATATACGGTTATGACGACCGTCATATTTGTCTTAATACATTCATATTAGGCCTTCAAGGCCTACAACAATGAGAATTCACTATCAAGGGCATAAAGCCTACAAAACCCGATCCTCTGTCGATAAGCCCGACAGAGTTGACAAGGTTCAATCCATAAAAGGAAATGACCCCCAAACACCCCGATGATGGCCGTGTTGAATGCAGATCTCAACCGGAGGGGTTCCCAAATACTTTCAATTATCTCCCAAATATCCAAAGTACATTTCAAATTTTCAAAACTCCATCCAAAATTCCAAAAATCCCAAATATTCTAAAGCTCCGTCCAAACACTCCACAAAAATCCCAAAAATCCAAAATATTCAAAATTGAAATCATCCATCCGTACTTAAAGCAAAATTCATCCGCCCTCCGCAACAGTTTGTCGAGGCGGACAAACTAAAATTTACTTCAGCTCACAAAGAGCCAAATGCCTAGTCGAAAATATTACTAGGATCCATTTCTCAAACAATCTCTTGCCAGTAAGGACGTGGTACGTGTCCTCTAACCGGCAGTTTCGCCGCCAAATGGCACTGCAGGTAAACGGTTATGACCCGGGGCCCTCTGAACCGAGTGGTTTTGCCGCCAAATGGCACCACAGATAGCGGTTATGGCCAGAGCCAATACGCTCCTTAATGGCGTTAAATCCTTGAGATATGAATCAATAGGATATAATTGACAGGGCACAAAGCCCTCTGTTAGCTAAGGTGGATTCAAATTTGTCCCCTTAGACAAACATCCAACCCCGGTCTACAAGGTCCCCTTGGACGAAACAACCCATGGCTGCCGACAAGGATCCTTCTGTCAGGTTGGGTCGACTACCTCCTCTGACTAAGTAGACCAGGGACCACGATGGCCCGGGACGACGGAACCATGGGATCTTGATCGGGTCCATCATCCATTCCCCCACCATCCGCTTTAAGTACAAGATGGTGAAATTTCCTATTTTAAATATCAAAATCATCCAAATATCCAATCTTCCAAATTCCCAAATTCAAACCCAATTTTCAAATCCAAATTCTACCAATATCCAATCTTTCCAATCCCAAACCATTGCTGCTACTATATACCAGATAACACGTATACTCTACGTATCTGATTGACGACTAGCCTTAATCGAAAGTTCTCTCTCGTGATCGGGAGGGGTAATTAACTATAGGGGCTTGCGCCTATAGGAAACCAGAACTCAGATCATAAAGTCCTCGCAAAATGAGGGCGAAATCTCTGGGTAGTGTCTTATCTACAAACTCATCTGCCTTCCAAAATTTACCTCGGAACTTATTCAGTTAAAACTCCCTCGCCGAATAAGAAGAGCGAGCGGAGGCCGGGGCCGAATTTTCGGAGCCCACAGTCCTGATACATACTTCTCATCACAGTGAAAACACAGACCTTTTACTTTCTTGTTTTGTACCTCTACCTCTGTGAGGCACTTGAAATTGGCCCTAGGGCAAACTCCCCCACTCTTCTCCTTTGATGCCTCCTATTAAAATGATACCATATGGGTCTTGATGCAAATGAAGTTGAGGTACTTCTGTAAGAGCCTCCCACACCCCGCTCGTACCGCTTCTCTCCATCTGCCTTCAATCCTTTGCTATCTTTGCTAGCTCCATCGTCTTCTTCAACCCCCTCGATCTCAGCAATCGAAGGTCTGCTTGTATGTCGAACTTGAGGCCCTTCATAAATTTTTTCTCCAATACTGCATACAGAATTCCCCTCAACCTCCATGATAACAACTCAAACCTCTCCCTGTACTCAATGACAGTCCCCTCCTGTGTCAAGGCAAGGAATTGCTCGTGTAGGTCTCCTTTCCGAATGGCTTGAAAATGTTCCAACAAGCAATCCTTGAACTCCTCCCATGAACGGATTGGGTATCTAGCCTCTCTCCACTGGAACCAAGCGAGAGCTAATTTTTCCTCCATACATGCAACTGTAAGCTTCTCCTCCTCTCTTAACCCATTCACCGCAAAATATCTCTCCACCCGGTATACCCACCCATGGGCATCCTCCCCTTCGACCACCGGTGGTGGGGGCAAGAAATATAGGGAGCCTATACCATCGCCCACACGAGAGATCTTTCCCCTTAACCCGACAACCCACTGAATCACGAAAGATGCGACTAAGATGAGGAAGAACAAACTCTTACATTTCAAATTAAACTAAAAAGAAGAAATTTAAAAAAACATTACAAACGACGACGGATTACAACTTTTGACTCGAAATCAAAGACACCCTAAAGTTGCTTTACTTAGAGACGAAAGATACAGATGGAGTGGCACTTGCGGAGAGACGAAAGAGATTAGAAACCGAGACGAAAGGTTGGAAAGAGCTCGCAAGATTTCCGGAGGGGATGAGAAAGAAGGTGGACAAAGCGCGCAAGCTTTTCCAATGAAACCCGCAGGTTTACATTTCCAAAAATCACATATCATTCACTTTTTTTAAAATAGAACAAGCCCCTCATATTTATAGGTATGAAAGGGGAATACAAAAGGACACAGAACATTAATTTTCACAAGAACCTAAACATCAAAAGCATGGAAATCCCCCCATGCTAATCACGGAAAACCGCCCAAGCCCAGGAACCGAAGGAGCAGCCGCGGGAGACAAGGAGGCCGCACGGAACCAAGGCGCCACAGCCACGGGAACATCCCAGGCTCGGAAAACCAGCAGCCGGCCGGAATTCCAAGGGGCAAAGGCACAAAAAACTAAAGCTCATGGTGGAAGCCAAGGGGCCACATATGGGAAATAACATATCTTGGAATTCCAAAAGCCGGTTTGGAATTCCAAGAGACAAACATAATTAAAACATTAAAAATTATATTAATAAAAAGATAACCATGAACTAAAATGTTAGCTAATAATGAGCTAACCCTTAGTTCAATAAGTGAACTAAAGACCAACTCATAAATGAGCTAAAATTTCAGCTCAATTTTGATTGAGCTTGTAAACTCGAGGGAGGCCAAAATTGATTTATTTTGGACATGAGTTGACCCCTCCTTTGTCTACATCACTCCCCTTCTTGAGAACTTATCTCCCGATGAGTTAGCTGGTTGTTCTCTTGAGGAGGTAAATACTACGCATTTAGCTCCTTGATCTTATCATCAAATTTCTTCAAAATTTCTTCCTGTTCCTTCTCGAACTGTTGTTGTAGGTACCTTTTCCACTTCTTGAATTTTTGATCACATAGGAACATGTGATACTGAAGCTTGTATAGACGGTCTTGAAGCGGATCAGTAGAATCGCCTTCTGTAGGAATCCATCTGTCCAACGGGAGTGGGACGTCAGGATTATTTGAATTGATTTGCTCGTTTGTATGAATCCATATTTTTGTTTTCTATTTTTTAACTGACTCAAAAAGGATCAAAAAACTCAATCTAGACTCACAATTCTTGCAAGACTCACAACAAGATTTAACTCGACAAAACAAAACTTGACAGACTAAAACAAAACTTGACAACTCGATTTGACAACCAAACTCTAGGACTTCCTAACTTGCTTTGATACCAAATTGGTTGGGGCAAGAAATATAGGGTGCCTATACCCTCGCCCACACGATAGATCTTTCCCCTTAACCCGACGACCCACTAAATCACGAAAGATGCGACTAAGATGAGGAAGAACAAACTATTACATTTCAAATTAAACTAAAAAGAAGAAATTAAAAAAAACATTACAAACGACGACGGATTATAACTTTTGACTCGAAATCAAAGACACCCTAAAGTTGCTTTACTTAGAGACGAAAGATACAAATGGAGTGACACTTGCGGAGAGACAAAAGAGATTAGAAGCCGAGATGAAAGGTTGGAAAGAGCTCACAAGATTTCCGGAGGGGATGAGAAAGAAGGTGGACAAAGCTCGCAAGCTTTTCCAATGAAACCCGCAGGTTTACATTTCCAAAAATCACATATCATTCACTTTTTTTAAAACATAACAAGCCCCTCATATTTATTGGTATGAAAGGGGAATACAAAAGGACACAACATTAATTTTCACAAGAACCTAAACATCACAAGCATGGAAATCCCCCCATGCTAATCACGGAAAACCGCCCAAGCCCAGGAACCGAAGGAGCAGCCGCGGGAGACAAGGAGGCCGCTCGGAACCAAGGCGTCACAGCCACGGGAACATCCCAGGCTCGGAAAACTAGCAGCCGGCCAGAATTCCAAGGGGCAAAGGCACAAAAAACTAAAGTTCATGGTGGAAGCCAAGGAGCCACACATGGGAAATAACATATCTTGGAATTCCAAAAGCCGGTTTGGAATTCCAAGAGACAAACATAATTAAAACATTAAAAATTACATTAATAAAAAGATAACTATGAACTAAAATGTTAGGTAATAATGAGCTAACCCTTAGTTCAATAAGGGAACTAAAGACCAGCTCATAAATAAGCTAAAATTTCAGCTCAATTTTGATCGAGCTTGTAAACTCGAGGGAGGCCAAAATTGATTTATTTTGGACATGAGTTGACCCCCCCCCCCCCCCCCCTTTGTCTACATCAACCGGCATCTTCAACTTCTGCACCTTCGCTTCTTCACCCCAACTTTCTCTCCTATAGATAGTTCCTCCCGTGCATCTAGGGTGGCCATCCCACCTTTCTTCCATCCACCTCCCATGGCTCGGCTTGTCCTCTTCTCTCTTCGATTGTCCACTTCCCTTATCCAAACGGCCTCTCATAGTGGTCGGCCGCCCTATTATCTCATCCATAAATCGCATCATTTAACTCTCTTCATGATATCCCTTCATCCGGAAACCCCGATTTGCCCTTTTTCGAAGCCCCGGGGGATGGTACTTGATTGAACTTCTCCCGTCTGATCTCTTTTCCCTTCAATTTGACCAAGGGAACCCTTTTCTAATCGTGTCGAGGTTTATTAATCAGAACCGCCAATGGGGCTTTGGATTGCATCTCCATGAACTTCTTTATCATCTCTTCTATCCTTCTCAGTCAGCTCTCTCCATCCGATTATCCAGAGTTGAAAATCTTTCCTCCATCCCGGATTTGATTTGCTCTACTTTCCCTTCCAATTAATCAGCCTTTTTTGCTGTCATTCACGGATCTAAGTTCCAAATAGCAAAAATCAGCGACTATGGTCTTCAAACAACAAAAAATCGGCCTCCCTGTACGCAGCATAAATCAGCGAAGAGAATTGCGATTTTGGTCCAGGATTACCGCTCTAATACCAATTTGATGTGCCTTAGCATCATAAACATCAAGAAATTACTAGAGATTCAGCACACACTAGATTTTATGTTGATAGAAAACCAAATACGAACAAAGCAAGATGCAATGATCCTCTTTCGAGATGAGGACCTCCTCTCTCAAACCCTAGACGCTACTAGGATCCCTCACAAAAAGAAAACTACAACACTCTCAAATCAAATTATCCATACAAACATAACATTAAATCCTACTATTTATAACAAACAATAAAATAACAAATTCCAAAACAACCCTCCCAATTCACTCTCAAATCAGCCCCTAAATCAAGCCTCAAATCAGCCCTCTTTAATTAGAAACTATCTCCTGATTAATCTCATCTAATTCAACCCCAAAATCTTCCCTTTTTAATTAGGAAACATCTCCTAAGTAATCTTATTCAAATTAGCCCACAAATTTGTACTTTTTAATTAGGAAACATATCCTAATTAATCCCTTCCTTAATCCCTCTTCTCACATATGTAATGATAGTTTTAATGGACCTTACAAGGGGGACTGAATCCCTTGCACTTCCCGCCCCTGACATGCTTCCCTCTCCTGTATCACAGTTCTTCTAATTGTGACTATTAAAGTATGGAAAAAAAATTTGTTTGGATCTCTGATCAAAATTTTGGTTATCATGGGCCTTAAGCCTTTTCATATCCGTTAAAATAAGTGTAATACATAGGTAATTAATATTATATGATTTATGGGCTTTGAGCCCTATTCTGACACAAATCTTTTTCATGAAAGTAATTCTGAGAATTTATGCACACAGATGAACCAATAAAACCTTGGGCCTCCTGATCTTACGAAGCAAATGTAGCACCATTCCAAATGTTCATTTAAGTGTGGTGTTTATTTCTATCAATATTTCTTTAAGTATATATATATCCTGTTTTGTGTTAGAATTGTAAGTAGGTTTCATGGTTGCAAACACCTTGTATTTGGTTTAACAAGTACACTAGCGAAACACAAATAAAAAATTTATACTTGTTTGCTTTATTAACCAAGTTGATCAAATTGGAGCTTGCTTTAATTCGACTTGTTTATACCCCTATAGGGTAGTTTGATGTTAGATTCCTTCCCAAAGTTTATCTTGCACGTTTGAATCAGGTTTGGAATTCAACTTGCATTCCCTGAACAACCACTTTTGAAGGCCAAACCATTATTTTTTCTGCGCAACTTGTTACACAATCGAATTCAAGAGATTACAGGTATGAAAGTCTAATGCAAGATATTTTTCATTTCTTCTTACAAAAGTTTCTCTCTATTTTAGTTGCTGCACCTTGAAAAGCTCATTTTGCTAACTACCTATTGTTTACTTTAATTTTCACCGTCTCAGAAGTTCAATAAAGTAAACTAAGCAAACCTCAACCTTTATCATTAAATAACAAATTATATTTATTTGAACCTTGTTTTTTTTCGTAGAACTATATTAGGAGGGTGGGATACGAGATACCCAAGTTAAGCCCGATGTGTTAATGGATGGATGCCTATAGACCCAAAAGCTTTAGCCTAATTAGTAAGCAGTATTAATATTTTAAGAAATCAACTTGTACTTTGTTATTGATTTGAGATTATGTGGATCTAAATAATTTTTCTCTCATGTTAGAGTCCTCTACAGCACTATTTGCTCTTGAATTTTTCTCAAACATGTAGAAGCAGCCAAGGAAAATGAGAGCAATAACATATATGAACCACTTGATCCTAATCAAATTGATACCTCTAATAACACTTCTTTGATTGTTGTTATAGTAATATTATTGCCATGATTATATTCATTAAAAAAAGAAAAAAGAAAAAAGAAGGGAGAGGAAAAGAAGAAAGGAAGAAAATTCAAAAAAAAGAAGAAAAAATAGCGAGATTGAAAAAGAAAAGAGAAAGAAGAAAAATTCAAAAAAAGGAGAAAAAAAAATGCAAAGAAAAGAGAGTGGGGATTTTATAAGAATGTGCATTTATGTTCATTTCTATGACTCGTGCATTTTACAAACATGTGTCGCCGCCGTTGATCTCTCCACGAAAGGTATAACCCCTCAATCCCTAAAACTTTGAGAGCCCATTTTTAGCGCTTCCATCGTGGCGAGCAACCACCTATACACGCTTTTCTTAGCATGGTGGGAGGAAGTTCGTTGCGATCCTCACGACAAAGCGGGTAATCACTTCAAGTCCTATTTTCGGCGTTCACAGCACATCAAAAATCGCGTATGCATGCTTTTCTTAGCGTGATTGGAAGGGAACCCAATGCGGTGTCTACGGCTGGGCGGGTGAGCCCTGTACATGCTCTCGTAGTGTGGCGGAGAAAATAACTGCATTTTCAAATACGTACCTTTGAAGGCTCATACACGCTTTTTTTGGCATGATGGGGGATGAAGATTATGGCCATGGTATCTACGAACACCTACCATACACCCTTTTCTTAGCCTTGTGGGAAGGCCCATGACTCCTGTAGTTTTCCCTAAACAGAGGAGACGCCGGGAGATTGCTGATATTTCATTTGAAGATGCAGGGGACTTGAACAAAAAGAATAGATTTTAGACAATTACATGGGACTTTGTTTGGACATTGACTTGAACACTAAATAAACTAATTTCAAATTTGAATAATTAAGTGAAAGATTTAAAGCAAACTTTACCAAGAAAAGTTGAACTTGATTGATCACAAAGACTTGAATCAAACTCAACCAACTTGATTTGAACTTGAACTTTGTGTGAACAGTGACAGGGGACCCAAATTAACTGCAAAAGACTTGAACTTGAACTGAACAACATCATTTGGAACTTGAACTTTGCTTGGACAACAAGGGGTATGATATGGTGCTTTAAAAAAATTTGAAATTAGAAATTCCTAATTGAATGCAAATGAACAAAGGCAAAATTTGTAAATTAAGGAATTTGCCAATAATGATGAAATCATCAATAATACATTTAGATTATATGATGCACACAATGAATTGTTCATGAGGGGTATACTCATAAGCAAGGTAGAGGGATCTAACAACTTCTCTACAAGAACAATAGTTAACACATTAGCCTACTCATGAGCAATGACAATGGCTAAGATGTGAAAACAATGACTCCCCTACAACCAATAGATATAAATGACGTCCGCCACAAGTACTGAAATACACGCAAGCAAATGTTGCAATTCATCAATCAACATGCATAAGGAAGATGGTGACAAAACACAGCTCGCCTACATTCCAATTCCGCAAGCAATGAAAACTAAAGGAAATATATAACTTGGTCATTGCTAAAGGAGCGAAGATCTTAGCAAATATAACACCTACAAGTAATGACAAGATGTGTAATATTCTCCTCGGTACCGTATATGAGTCCATATGATTCATCACAGGAGATATTCCTTGCATGCAATATCTAAACTACGAGTAGAGAGGAAGGTTTGTAATGGCTATCAAGAATATACCACGAATACTATGAAGTCCCTACAATCTTTAATAACCATCTTGTAGATAAATGTAGTAGATCCCTATGAATATTGAAAGGAAGCATACAACGAGCATAGTAGGTTGATGACGAATGTATGTGGGGAATTAGCAATGATTGTAGTCAACCCGACAGTCAACATCAATATGCAAATACATCGATCTCTTGTGGACTATTGAAGTTCATGTAGTCAACTCGAGCTTTTGAGAACGTTTGTCTGGCGGCATCCCATATGTTCTTTGCAGTGGAGAGGGACATAAATGTATTTCTAATTTATGGAGTCATGTAATTCCACAACCATGACATAATCATGGAATCCGCTTCATCACATGCCCAAAAATTAGATCTCCTTCTTTTGGTCTTCCTCTGAGGAGGTGGTTTATTTTTCCTTTTCCCTTTAAGTAGGTCTTCATAAATTGAGACCACTTTAGGTAGTTCTTCCCATTCAGGCGATAGGAATGTTGCATGCTTTGGAGGTCACCTCGTCCTTGGTGCACTATAGAATCCTCCACTTGGTCAATACTATGGGAAGAATTAATTTCTGATATTATGGTGTCAAAAGTTGGTAATGGAGACTAGTTGTATGACCCTAGGTTGCAATAAAGGCTTCCTGGAAAAAAAATCCTTCCGATCTTTGGCAATAAAGACCTTTTTTTTCCTTAAACTACTCGGTTCAATGACCCGAACCGAGCTGAGTCCTTATAAGACTCGGGTCGCATTGTCACTAGGGTTCGATTCTCCGTTGTTGACCTATTGTGCTGTGAAAAAAAAAAAATCAAAATCAAGTCTTACCTGCCCTCTGCCATCCCACGAACAGTGCACGTCGCACGACCCGTCGTTTCTCCCCACGTCGCCTACACGACACTCTCGCGTCGTTAAAAAGCCGAAGGAAACGAGGCCTTTGGCCTCACTCCCCATTCTCTCGCAATCGCTCTCTCCCGATCTCTGCTCTGACGCCGTCCCTCCCTGGTCGAATCGGAAGTTTCGACATTTTTGATCAGACGAAGCAACGGGATCTCGCCGGCTGTAAAGATAACCTTCTACCTCCCGTGCGCTTCTTCCCTCCACCCCGCTGACGCCGATCCTTCAACGACTTTCCCTTGTCGTCGGCTCGGAAGTCACGACATTTTGATCGTGAGCAACAACAGGGAGCTCGCTTGCAGTGAAGGTAACTTTCTCCTATTCGCACGCTACTCTGGCCAAATCCCGTGGATCTGCCGAACCCGAGAGAGGGAGAGATAGTGTTTTCTTTATTATTATTATTAATTTATTTTATTTTAATTATAATTAATTTAATTAATTATATTTATTATTATTAATTATGTTTAATTTTAATTAAATGATTATAATTAATTTTTTTAAAATTAATTATAATTAAATTTAATTGGAATTAGATTTAATTAATAATTCTTAATTATTATTAATTAATTATTATTTATTAAAGTTAATTAATATGAATTAATTATAATTAATTAAATTTAATTATAATTAATTATTTTTAATTAATTTTACTAAGTGTAATTAATTATTTTTAATTAATATAATTAATTATAAATAAATATAATTAATTATGAATAATTATAATTAAATTAAATTAAATTAAATATTAATAAAAAATAAAGATTCCCTTGCCTCGATTTTCGTACTCGACACCGCCGACAACCGTCGCCGGGCCCAAAGGTATAAAATTCTAACTTAAACCCCATTCTCGACGTTTGCGGCGGACCGGAGAACCACATATACGCGCTCTTGTAGCACGGTAGGAGGGAGCCCAGTGCGAAGCATACGACGAGGTGGGTAAGCCCTATACACGCTCTTGTAGCGTGGTGGGGAGTCACTACTGTTCTGGTACGTCACTGTTGTTCTGGTACGGGTACTGCTGAAGGCCCCATACATGCTCTTGTAGCGTGGTGGGATGAAAATTACTACGGCCGCGGTATCTAAGGACACCTACCATACACGCTCTAGTAGCGTGGTGGGAAGGCCCAGCTCCCCTATTTTTCCCCAAACGGGGGATATGTTGGGGTGCTGCCGAAATTTTCACTGAAATGTACAAAGACTTGAACAATTTGAAGACCTTCTTGGGCAACAATGCAGAAGAACTGTACTTGAACAAAAATGTACAGAAATTGAACTAAATGAGCAGAGGACTCATATGATTAACAGTGGACTTGTGGACCTAAACCTGAACAAATTCTAAATGATTTCTAAAGGTTTAAACTCAAATGAAATAAAATCAAAGTTGAAATCAAATACAAGTCAATCTGAATATGAAATTGTACATACAAAGACCCCAGAGGATTTTGAACAAAGAGAAAGTGAACAAGCAATCGAACTCAAAGGATTGCCGGAGACTTGAACAAGACTGAACATCAAACAAAGACTTTGATTTGGACTGGATCCGGATCCGAATAAAGCAGTTGAACTCGCACTTGAACTCGGGCTATACGACATCAAGTGGGGACTTATAAACTTGATGAATTCAAGTCTGAATGAAACTGAATTTGGATCCAAACACATGCAAAGATCAAAATTTGGATCACACACGGGAAACTCAAGCTACAAGCTCTTGATGCACGAACTCCTATAACAATCCCTATAAGGTCAATGTACTATGCTTGCAAGCAACAACAGATAGTTGCAAAGCATACGAGCAATCAAAAATCGATCCCTGCAGCAAATGAAATCATCAACCACCTGAGATTGGTGAAAGGTGGACATGATGCAGATATAATAGACTTCTACGAGAACCCTTACAAATGCCTGTTGATTGAGATGGCAATACTGGAGACCAGCAGTCAAAGACCGTCCCCTGTAAACAAGTACAATTAGCAAAGTCACCTAAGATTGGTGAAAGATGGATTCAATGCAAAAACGAGGGTCTCCTACGAACATTCCTAGGAAGTCGTAGTGAATATAATAGGCCCTTCCTACAAATGCATACGAATACTTGTGGATAACAACAGTGTGTTGCAAGTACAATGAATCACTGTGGACACAAGTACGGGTCCCTGCAAATGAGTACAAACCATTTGTGGATAACAACAGTGTGTATATCGTAGATACAACGAACCACTGTGGACACAAGTACAAATATCACCGATGACGACGGTAACCAAGATCTACAAGTACGTCGAGTACAAAGACAACCCGATGTACGAAAAAGGATACCCCCTGGCAGAAGAGAGAAAATGTTTGAACAAATTAGAACCAAACTTCCTGGTGTTCCAAAGTCCCTTTTTAGTTCTATAATTAAGAAAAGAACAGTTCTGGTACCCACAAATATCAGAAATAACAAGTCTGCTACACCGAAGATCTTAAAAGGAGTTCTCTCCAAATCAGCAGCCATTGACTCCAAAGTCCAGTAAGATCATCCCCGGTGAATGAGAAAGGGGGAGTCAACACCAAGATGCACACCACCGGATCTGCAACATCTATGAAAGCAGACAGAAGGCGTCCACAATCTACAATGCAACGCCACCGGATCCACAACACTCGTATTAGCGGACAGAAGTCGTGTATAAGTTCTCAAACGAAAAGTTGTGTGCATCCAAGTGATAGTTATACGCACAACTACAAATATTTCAAAGTACCCCTGCACGTGCACTATAAATTGTATGCACATAGGTACACTAAAGGGGTATACAATCAAACACCCGCATGGGCCCAGACGAGCGTGTTATTGGTACACACTTGACGCCTAGGGATGCTGCACGGGTCAACAAGTGAATTCAAGTTCGAATCCGATCCTTCTATATGGATCAATAGAAGTCGACAAGATTCGAACTATTAAACAAATACACGGTTGTGGCGACCAGTGTATTTATATTTATACATTCATTTTAGGCCTTCAAGACCTAAAACCAAAAGAATTCACTAAACAAAAGGCATAAAGCCTATGAAACCCGATCCTCCTTAGTAGATAAATAGGAGTAGACAGGGTTCGAAATATCGGATAAATATGTGGTCACGAAGTTGACCGGAATATTTATTTTGTACATTCATATTCGGCCTTCAAGGCTTTCAACGAAGAAAATTCATGAACAAAAGGCACAAAGCCTACGAGGAACCCGATCCTCGATCAACAGCCCGGTCGAGTTGACAGGGTTCAATCAAATAAAGGGAAATGACCCCAAACACCCCGATGATGGCCGTGTTGAATGCAGATCTCAACCGGAGGGATTCTCAAATATTTTCAAGTGCCTCCCAAGTATTCAAAGTCTATTCTAAATATTACATATCTCCATCCAAAATACCCATAAAAATCCAAAACTCAACAAATATCAAAATCTCAAATTCCTAGATATTTAAATTGAAATCTATCCATCAATCTCTTAAAGCAAAATCCATCCACCCTCCGCAACAGTTTGCCAGGGTGGACAAATTAAAATCTACTTTTGCTCACAAAGAGCAAAATGCCTAGTCGAAAATATTACTAGGA
Organism: Dendrobium nobile; assembly: GCA_022539455.1. Lineage (NCBI taxonomy): Eukaryota > Viridiplantae > Streptophyta > Magnoliopsida > Asparagales > Orchidaceae > Dendrobium > Dendrobium nobile. The sequence continues at coordinate 23,201,823 of CM039729.1, read as the reverse complement.
TCCATTCTCAAACAATCTCCTGCCAATAAGGACGTGGTATATGTCCTGTAACCGGCGGTTGGCGGTTGACCGCCAAATGGCACCGCAGGATAAACGGTTATGACCCGGGGCCCTCTGAACCGAGTGGTTTTGCCGCCAAATGGCACCACGAAATATCGGTTATGGCCAGCGCCGATACGTTCCTTATGGCATCAAATCCTTGAGATATGAATCAATAGGATATGATCGATAGGGCACAAAGCCCTCTATTAGCTAAGGTGGATTCAAATTTGTCCCCTTAGACAAACATTCCCCCCAGGTCTACAAGGTCCCCTTGGACGAAGCAACCCATGGCTGCCGACAAGGATCCTTCTGTCAGGTTGGGTCGATTACCTCCTCTGACTAAGTAGACCAGGGACCACGATGGCCCGGGACGACGGAACCATGGGATCTTGATCGGGTCCATCATCCATTCCCCCACCATCCGCTTTAAGTGCAAGATGGTGAAATTTCTATTTTAAATAACAAACCTTCAAATTCCAAATCTTTAAACCTTTCAAATTCCAAACCTTCAAATATTTCAAATCTCAATACCTATGCTGCTACTATATGCCAGATAACACGTATATTCTACGTATCTGATCGACGACTAGCCTTAATCGAAAGTTCTCTCTCGTGATCGGGAGGGGTAATTAACTATAGGGGCTTGCGCCTATAGGAAACCAGAACTCAGATCATAAAGTCCTCACAAAATGAGGGCGAAATCTCTGAGTAGTGTCTTATCTGCAAACCCATCTGCCTTCCAAAATTTACCTCGGAACTTATTCAGTTAAAACTCCCTCGCCGAATAATAAAAGAAAAGCGATGCGGAGGCTGGGGCCGAATTTTCGGAGCCCACATCCGTAAAGGAATCAGGCTGGTTCTCTTCGACTTCGCAAGCTCTGTCTGCCTTCGTGCAAGCTCCATCTGCGCCTCTAGCTTCGTCTTCCGTCCGCGAGGAGCGCTTCTTCCACAAGGACTTCGTTCGTCTAGGCTTTGGTCGCAGTTCTGTCTCCATCTCCGGCTTTGTTACTTGCGGTCTGAAGAAAAAATGAAAATGATATGATACAAACTCTCAAATTAGTGACAAAATGAAAATTAAAAATATGACACATGTCATAAATTTTAATACAAAATTGAACTTATAATGGATTGGATACTCACCTAGGATCATGAACAAAATTGTCATACCTGCTTAAAATTCTCAAAATTCGTGGTGACTTGAACTGGAATGTTTAGCACTTTCAGAAGCACTATAAAAATCTTAACTGGCTCGTCTGAAGAACTTTCTAAATTACTATTGCTGGTTTATTGTAGATTGCGTTAGACTTTCATTAAGAATTACAGAGTTCCATCGATTCAGCACTTGATGAAGCCCTGGAATTTCTGCTCATCCCTTTGAATTTACTGTTTTTTTTTTGTCCTTATGTTGTACTATTTTAAATTTGTATTAAAGCAGAAGCTCGTGAATTGGAGGAATATTTTGTGGAGCTGCCTCCTGAGTTGTGTATATTGAAGATAGTTGGGTTTTCTAAAGATATAGGAAGCTCTTTGTCTTTGTTGCCTTCTTTAATGCATCGACTAGAGAATTTGCTTGTTGCTATTCAGCTAAAGGAAGTGTTATCTGCATCTTTCTCGGAGGCTTCTCGAATTAGAGCTGATATTGTGAGAACTTGTCAATTCTTTTTAACTGATTAGTGTGGCACTTTATATTTATACTAACTGTTACTGGCATTTTTCTGTCATTCTTGCTGAGATGACCTCTATTCCAGATCTTAGAAGCACTCACTACAGAGAGATGCATGGAACGCTTTTCTCTAGAAAGGTTTGAGGTGCTTGGGGATGCATTCTTAAAATATGTTGTTGGTCGGCACAGTTTTCTTTCCTTTGATGGACTGGATGAAGGACAGCTAACCAAAATGCGTTCCAGCCTTGTGAATAATTCACATCTTTGTGGGCTGGCAATTAGAAGCAACTTACAGGTGACGACTTGCCTTAGATCATAATAAAGTTCTACTTGCTCGGTGTCTTATTTTAGATGTGCATGCTGTTGATGAATAATTCTGTGAACTTTTCAATATTTTGTTTGACAAGTTAGTTTCCTGTAGCTTTCATTTGAAATGCCAAAGAAGGTTTTGAATGCGAACGAAAATCTGATATAAGAAAAGAAAATACAATCTATGTTTATATTTGACATACTGACTAGAAGTAGAACTTTTTTATTTTCAAAGTATTTGAATTTGATTAATAAATCTCACTAGGAAAAGAATCAACAGATAAAGCAAAAGAGTTGACCGAAATCTTTATTGAGACAAACACAAAAAAGGGAAGATTGTAAATCATGTATCAAGTGGTTTTTTTATTTAGCATCTTATGAAAACCAGAAAAATGACTAAATGTGATTCCATTCCTTACTCCGTACCAATTTGCACCTGCATAAGTGATGTTCAAAGGATTGAAGTATTAAAAATAAAGGATTGAGTATTTGATCACTCATTGTAGCTAATGACTGATGAAGAATCCTTAATTAAATCTGTCGAACCCTGTGGCTGAAAAAAGCTATGGTCAATATAAATTAAAAATATGGGTTCAGTGAGTCCAGAGATCAATTAAGCCAAGCTAGAAGATTTTTTGTCTTAATTGGCCTTGTACTTATGAATGGTGTTATGCATCTAGAACTAATGCAATTAAATTTTAATTTTAGTTAGTTTTTAATGCAATGCATGCTGGTCAAAATCTCCAAATCAGAAATACATGAAATTTTAAAAAAGCTTATAAAAATAATTTTTTTTAGAAAGATTGGGCTTCCCCAGGTTCAGAACCTCATCTTCATAGGTCGGATTATCTAAACTCTACCCACATGCCGGAAAGTGTCTAAATAAGGAAGAGATGATGCATTGATATGCATGCGACTCCGGACGATTCCGGCTATTTCCTAGATCGTTATGTTTCTATGTTATTTAATTCCTAAAATTTCAATTTTAATTACGAGTAAAAAAATGTTATTCCTAAAGAGCCTAGCGAGTCAGGCATATGCACATGCAAAAAAGAAACCTATAAAAAGCATGTCATTTCTACTACGCAATCAAAATAAACACGACATCACAACAAGTCACAGAAAAGAGTGTCCAAAGTCCATGACAAGTGTCACTCAATATACAACCCAAAGTGTAGAAAAGTAGTGGTGGTCGGGCTCCACCGACAACATTTGGAATTGATAGATATTATGATTCATATGAAGTTAAATATTTTGTGCATTTAGGAAACTAAATGAGTTGGAGAGAAGGCTAAGGAAATTGATAGTTTAGGATTTAAACTTTGATATTCGGGTAAGAGTCGTACAAAAAATGGTGTAGGTGTTATTATAGATAAGAGTTTGAAGGATAATGTTATAAAAATTAATATGATTGGAGATAGAATTATAGCTTTAAATATGTTTAATATTATAAGTGTTTATGCTCCTCAAGTAGGTTTGGATATGAGTTCTAAATTAAATTTTTGGAATGATATAGAAGAATTAATACAAAAGATACCTCTTGAAGAAAGAGTTTTTATTGGAGGATATTTAAATGGACATATTGATAGAGAGGTAGATGATTTTAAAAGCATTCATGATGTCCATGAGTTTGGAATGACAAATGAAGGTTGCAAGACTATATTAGATTTTTTTAGCTTATACTTTATTTAAGAAAAGGAATGAGCATCTCATCAATTTTAAAAATGGATATAGTACAACTCAGATTGATTATTTTCTTATAAGAAAATTAGATCGTTTAGATTGCAAAGATTGTAAAGTTATTCTGAGTGAAAATTTATGTACCCAACATTGATTATTAGTTTTGGACTTTAAGATAAAAGGGCAGAAAATAAAAAATAAAGTAAAACGATATTCTAGGATTAGATGGAGGCATTTAAAGAATATTAACAAAAATATTTTTAAGAGTAAGATTTTAGATCTTAAAATTTTCTTTGTGCATGAAAATGTTAATGTTATGTGGGAAAAAGTAGCTAGTGATATTAAGAATATTATAAAAGATGTGCTTGGAGTATCAAAGGAAAAAGCTCCTAATAGTAAAAATAGTTTGTGGTAGAATCCAAATGTGCAAGAAAATATTAAAAATAAGAAGATTTGTTATAAAAATTGGTTTAATTTTAAAAATTTTGATAATTGGAAAAGATATAAAGAGGCTTGTAAGGAATCTAAGAAAGTAATATGCGATGCAAAGACCTTAGCTTTTAGTGATTTATATAATAGATTAGATACTAAGGAGAGAGAAACATATATGTATAAATTAGTCAAACAAAGAGATGGTAGTAAGGATTTAATTCATGTGAAGTGTATTAAGGATGAAGATAAAAAAAGACTTTTCTTAGAATATGATATTCAATAAAGGTGGATGAGATATTTTGCTAAACTTTTTCATGAAGATTGTGAAAATAAGATTGACTGTAGTGACCTTAGCACCCTAAATGAAAATAAAGATTTCTGTTTTTATCGGCGTATTAGTAAAATCGAAGTTAGAGAGGCTTTAAAGAAAATGAAGGGTGGAAAAGCTGTTGGACCTGATGATATTCCAATAGAAGTGTGGAAATGCTTAGGAGATGAAGGAATTTCTTAGCTTACTAAACTTTTTAATACTATTTTGAAGACTAAAAATATGTCAGATGAGTGGAGAATGAGTATGCTAATTCCTATTTTTAAGAATAAAGGTGATGCATAAGATTGTGCGAATTATAGAGGAATTAAGTTAATGTGTCATACTTTAAAACTATGGGAGTGAGTTATGGAGCATAGGTTGCGGCGTGATACGAATATTCTCAAAATCAATTTGGATTCATGCCGGGTATGTCGACTATGGAAGCCATACATTTATTAAGAGGTTTGATGGATAAATATAGAGAAAATAAGGAGGATCTACATATGATATTTATTGATTTAGAAAAAGCATATGACAAAGTTCCAAGAGAAGTGCTATGGAGAGTTCTTGATAAGAAAGGAATTAATAATGTTTATATTCAAATCATTAAAGATATGTATGCAGGAGCTATTACTTGTGTTCAAACACAAGGTGGTTTGACCAAGTATTTTTTTATTTCAGTTGGGTTACATCAAGGATCAGCCTTAAGCCCATATCTTTTTTCTTTAGTCGTGGATATTCTCACTAGACATTTGCAAGAGGATGTACCTTGGTGTATGCTTTTTGCTAATGATATTCTTCTTGTTGATAAGACTAGAGAGAGAGTTGAAGGTAAACTTGAATTATGGAGGTCAACCTTAGAGTCTAAAAGTTTTCGCTTAAGTAGATCTAAAACGGAATATATGGAGTGTAATTTTAGTAGTAATAGACCTAGTGAGGGGATTGTGACTTTGGGCGATCAAGTCATTAATAAGAGTACACGTTTTATATATCTTGGATCTATTGTTCAGAGTAATGGTGAAATAGATGGGGATATTATCAGCAGAATTCAAGTTGGTTGGTTGAAGTGGAGGAATGTATCAGGCTTGCTGTGTGATAGAAAATTACCTCTCAAACTTAAGGGAAAATTTTATAAGATGGTGGTGAGGCCTGCAATGCTTTATGGTGCCGAATGTTGGCCATTAAAAGAGAAGCATAATACTAAGTTAAGTGTGGCAGAGATGAGGATGCTCAGTTGGATGAGTGTCTTTTACCTTTAGAGATAGGATAGTAGGATACGAAATGAGCATATAAATAAAATTGTTGGAGTAGCTCCAGAAGATAATATTAGAGAGAGTCGCCTTAGATGGTTTGGTCACATAAAATGGCGATCTTTCGATGACCCGGTTAGGAGAGTAGAGGTATTAGATTTGACTTATGTTAAGAAAGGTAGAGGCAGACCTAAAAAGACTTGGTTAGAAAATATTAGGATTGACCTTTCTTTGTTAGATTTAAACAAGAATTTGACTTTTAATATGACACAATGGAGGAAAAGGATTCATGTAGCTGACCCCACATAGTGGGATAAAGGCTTGATGTTGTTGTTGTTGTAAAATTATTATGACCTTGCCTAAAAACTTGGATTATCATGATAGGAACAAATGGTCAGATGGAATTTTTAAATTTCTTTTACAATTGTTCATACATTTTCTCCTTTTTCATATCTCCTAATATATTGAAAGAGTTATTAAATTAGAAATTCTCTTTAAATTATAATAATTCTAAAGTGAATATCTTGCTCTTATAGTGTCTGTCTGCGACATACTGATTCTTGATGGGGACATCAGCAGCGATTTCGACACATGTACCTTCAGGAGATGCCGGAGATCGACGGCCACGATCATGATCTGTATTTTCATCATTTTATGTAGTAGTTTATTTTTATTTTATGTTTTTCCGTTTTTGCCCTTATGGACATTTGGTAGCTATTGTAGCCCAAGGGGCATTTTAGTCTTTCGTTTTCTTTGTCATTTTGAGGCCTGCCCTTTTCTTATGTAATAGTTAGTCTTTGATAAATGAAAATTTAGAGTTCATGTTCTCTTTGTGAGTGCAACCCTCCTCAATCTCTTAATGAGTTCGTAGGAGAAATTAGATCTCTTTGTGAGTTCTAGGTTTTCATTATCCTTATCTTTTCTTTAATTCTATTGATCAATTCGTCGTTGTGGAGACGAGGCATTGTGGATTTCTTTGTGAGTTCCATGGGAGGAGATGCATGAGGTTGAATCCCCTTTGAATTACTCCAAGTTTTCTCCCCAATTCTTTGGCCACCGCCTTCCTCTTTCCCAAGCCCCTTGCCGCCGGCCACCTTGGGCCGCCCAGGCCACCGGCCACCACCACCTGAAAGTTCGTCCAAGCCGCCACCCCCTCTTCCCCAATTGTCCTTCCCCACCACTCCACCTGCCGGCCCCTCTTGGAGTTTTGAATTTGAAATTCAAAGCTCTCATGAGGCTTTGATACTTTCCTAATTTAGCTCCTTAATTTGAGGCCTCCAAATTAATTAGATTTGAATTTGAATTTGAATTCAAATTGGTCTTAATTAATACCCTCATATTTGGAAGTTATTTCCCCTTAAGAATTCTGAAATTTTATTTCAGATTTTGTAAAATCTGTGAATTGAGTATGTGGTCCCCACCTATTCAAAACATCAAGCCACATCACCCTCTTTACATGGCCGACCCCCTCTCCCTCTCTCTCCCCCTATTAATTCTCTTTAATACCCCTTTAATCATTCCCTCCTAAGTTAATTTCAATTTCAAATTTTGAAAACTGAAATTAATCTCTCCACACTTTTGGAAAATCTGAATAAAAAAAAATTCAGATTTTTGTTTTCCCTCACAGCCTCACCCGCCTCCTCTCTCCTAGCCGAATTACACTTCCCCCCACTCAACCCTTAGCCGTTACAAACCTGGCTGCTCCCGTCCCAAGTCTCCCCCTCACGGTTTTCCTCCCTCCCCCCTAAAATCTGCTATATGCTCACGCATTCCAGCAAGGGCAGCCTGCTGTCCTGCACCATTGGAGACCTAGAACTGCTGTCCAAACACTTCCAGCACCTTATAGCAGCTGTCCAAGGTTTGTACAGGCATTATATGTTGCCATCTAGAACCCCTTAAGGGCCAATCTGCTGTCCAAACCCTCCTGTCTGCTGCTTCGCATTTCAAGCATCTAAAACCTGCTGTTTAGGAGATTTGGCACATGTTTTCTTGCTGTCCAGCCTGCTAGATGGTCTTCAAACACTGTCCGGACATTCCAGGCCATTGAATACACCTTCAAGAAATCGCTGTCAAGAATTCCATATTCCGGCCACCTATCCAAGAACGTCGATCCAATGTTCCTTCTTCCTCGGAGCGACCTCGATTCTAAGGTGGAGACTCTTCTTCCGCTAAAGCCTAGACTAGTTGAGCGTATGGGCTCCAAAGGTGAAAGTTTCATTATTAAATCATGGATACTTGTGTACCGTCATAGTTTTACAATTGCTCTTTGCGTTTCTTGAATTGTTTGGGAATCGGTTTTGCTCTTCTTTGCCTAAGCAAGTTAAAATCAAGAATTCTAAGGATCAATCTTTTGCTATAAGTGATAATATTATTTTGGATTATTTTGTTAAAATTGCTCTCTTTAATTTCTTAACGCTCCATCGCATGTTTGTTTCACATCATATTTGGTATCAGAGCATGGTAGGCATGTATGACATGTTAGAAAAACATCCTAGGGTCTAACCTTGCGTTATAGTTTAATTTTGCATGCATATCATCGCATATATATAATTTTATTCACTGTTTACATTGTTGTCTTTACAATTCATGCACGCATATAGTGTGTTTTGGGTTAGCATTTCATGTACCTAAGCGCTATCCACACTCTAGACATCTAACCCAACACTTAACGCATTTATTCAAACATTGTAGTGTGCTGTCCAGGAAATTTCTGCATCATTTACCTGCTGTTAGGTGAACCTAACCTAGTGTTTAGGTGCTGTCCACATCCTAAAATCTTTCCTAAACACTTAGATAACTTTATGTCTTGTTGTAGTTTGCTGCCCACAGTTTTCCTGCACATATCTAGTGAATTGTAGGCTCGTTTCTTAGGCTTTTGGGTGCTGCCCTCAACCTAACAACCTCCCTAATTGCCTATGCTACTTCACCCACTAGCTTAGCTTGCTGGCCAAACTTTTTCTGCACCCTGTCGTGAGTCTAAGTGAACCTAACTTAGTGTCTAAATGTTGTCCCTTACACCCATTCCTCATTAAGCATCACTTAACATTTTTATATGGACTCGATAGGTTTTCAAAAGAGGCTAGACGACCTAGTTAATCTTGTAGGCTCTCTAACTAAAATCACAAAGGAGGAACACGTTGACTCTCCCTACTCTAGGTACGTACCCCATTCACTCAGTCATGCGAGCCGAAAGATGCCCCACTATGCTTATCAACCTAGACCTGAGACTAATCCTCAACGACCTCACTTAGAGTCACCTTACCGTTAACCCACCTTTGATGGCTCCTCGGATCCTTACTACTTTAGGGAATGGGTTAGACAACTAGATGACTATTTTGAATCATGTCATATCCCTGAATCCCACCAAGTTAGCATCGCTAAATCTCACCTAAAAGGTCGAGCTCTTCAATTTTGGATGAAATTGGAAGATCATAAAGAGTCTCGCGGTGAGTACCCTACTTGGAAAGACATGAGAAGAGAACTTAATTTGAAATACCGGCCCTCTGCTAGTGACCGTCATCTAAAGCATCACCCTACCTCCTTTGTTGGGACAAACCATGGACATCACTATAGTCGAAACCAACCATCATTTAGTAACATCAGGGTTGCTGCCCCACCCTGTAGGTCTTCACCAAACTTTAATGGCCGATCCTCTATTGGGTCTTCTGATAGATCAATCTCTTATGACTCCCCACTTGGACCCACTTCTAGCCAACCCATTCAACCTTTAGACTCCCTATTCCTTGACCCTGCAGGTATGATTGTAATAAAGGAATACATTAAGAAGAAAAGGTTCCCTGAACCTGAGACTGAGTGCATCCATTTCGTGGATGCTAGTGATATCACTAATAACGAAGAATTCTTTGAGGATGGAACATAAGTGATTGAATCAGACTCCCAGCATGACTTAAACCCTGAGCTAGGACAATTAGAACATTTAAATGTCGACACCTTAGCCCACCCTGATCCTAGTCTCATCGAGGATATTTCTTTGGACAAAGTATGCCTAGATGATAGTAATGTGATCTCGAAAGAAGCCAACCGGACGTCGAACACTTTGAATTTAAATTTGGAAGATCCTGATTTAGTTGTAACACCTACTGAGATGACTCTGGATAATTCTGATAATTCTGAATTAATTTTGGATAATTCTGATTTAGTTCTGGATAATTCTGATTTAATTTTGAATAATTCTGATGGCGACTTAGATAATCTCGAGTTGGAAGTAAGTCAATCGAATTTATCACCGGATTCAAGTGAAACGGAACCCAGGGATCTTAGGGTTGCAACCAAATCTGAGTCTCTTTCGGAAGACTGTACTTTGAGTCTAAAAGTTTTTGAGCCTGATCTGAGCAATGAGCCCCCTCTTGTTTCATTAGAGTATAACTTTAGAGCTGCTCAATTGGATTTATATTTGGCCGAGTGTGTCATTCCTGATTCATACATTTTGCCCGTTATAGTCTCGTCCTACCAGGATAAGGACCACTTCTATCCTAGTTGGATGAATTTATTAGATAACACTACCCCCACTAGGAGACTGCCGTCGACCCTAACTGAAACCACCTATTGAAGTGCCCTGGTAGCTAAGAGTGTCTTCATTCCTCCCCCTACCCCAGTTCCCTTAGACCAAACACTTTAGACCCCTCTTCTCGTGACTCGTCCACCTTTTTCTAGCCATGTGTACGTGTGAGTTAGTATGTTGTGTATGTGTTTTGTGGTCTGTTGTCTTCCTATTTGTCTATGTTTTAAACTTTTGTAAGCTCATGAGTTTTGTCATTCATCATGCACACCCGATCTCTTGCATTTGCATCTGCATTTCACCTCCAGGAGTTACTCAATGAAATTAAAAAGAAAATTGAACAAAGTAACACCCATTTTAAAATTATTGTTGATAACAAAAGAAGATCCAAAGAATTCAAAGTTGGAAACTTTGTGATGGTACGGGTCCGCCTAGAGCTTTTCTCCGGGCGCCGTAAAGAGGCTGCATACTCGAAACACCGAACCTTTTATGATAATCTCAAAGGTTAATAGTAACGCATACGTACTGGACCTCTCTTGAGGCTTGAACATGAATCCTACATTTAATATAGAAGACCTAATAGCTTTTGAAGGACCTGAATTTTAACCCCATGAGTCACTCCTTAATTCAGCCTTGTGTGACCCCACCTAGTGAGATCCCCAACCCAGCTCCACTCCCCAATTTATCTTACTCACCTATAGCGGAGAAGGTCGAAGCAATATTAGATGATGAGGTCATTTCCACAAAGGATGGTGGGCGCCGAAGATACCGAGTTCAATGGAAAGGGACACCGGAGATAGAGGATACTTGGATTGACATGGACGAGCTATAGAGCCTAGACCAAGATCTCCTAGAGTTGTACGAGGGCTCCATAGATATCTACTCGACGGGGTCGAGTTTTCTCCCACCTTGGCAGAATGATGAGGACATCAGCAGCGATTTCGACACATGTACCTTCAGGAGATGCCGGAGATCGACGGCCACTATCATGATCTGTATTTTCATCATTTTATGTAGTAGTTTATTTTTATTTTATGTTTTTCCGTTTTTGCCCTTATGGGCATTTGGTAGCTATTGTAGCCCAAGGGGCATTTTAGTCTTTCGCTTTCTTTGTCATTTTGAGGCCTATTTATATGGCCTTTTTCTTATGTAATAGTTAGTCTTTGATGAATGAAAATTTAGAGTTCATGTTCTCTTTGTGAGTGCAACCCTCCTCGATCTCTTAGTGAGTTCGTAGGAGAAACTAGATCTCTTTGTGAGTTCTAGGTTTTCCTTATCCTTATCTTTTCTTTAATTCTATTGATCAATTCGTCGTTGTGGAGACGACGCATTGTGGATCTCTTTGTGAGTTCCATGGGAGGAGATGCATGAGGTTGAATCCCCTTTGAATTACTCCAAGTTTTCTCCCCAATTCTTTGGCCACCGCCTTCCTCTTTCCCAAGCCCCTTGCCGCCGGCCACCTTGGGCCTCCCAGGCCACCGGCCACCACCACCTGAAAGTTCGTCCAAGCCGCCGCCCCCTCTTCGCCAATTTTCCTTCCCCACCACTTTACCCGCCGGCCCCTCTTGGAGTTTTGAATTTGAAATTCAAAGCTCTCATGAGGCTTTGATACTTTCCTAATTTAGCTCCTTAATTTGAGGCCTCCAAATTAATTAGATTTGAATTTGAATTTGAATTCAAATTGGTCTTAATTAATACCCTCATATTAGGAAGTTATTTCCCCTTAAGAATTCTGAAATTTTATTTCAGATTTTGTAAAATCTGTGAATTGAGTATGTGGTCCCCACCTATTCAAAACATCATGCCACATCACCCTCTTTACATGGCCGGCCCCCTCTCCCTCTCTCTCTCCCTATTAATTCTCTTTTATATCCCTTTAATCATTCCCTCCTAAGTTAATTTCAATTTCAAATTTTGAAAAATAAAATTAATCTCTCCACATTTTTGAAAAATCTGAATAAAAAAAAAATTCAGATTTTTGTTTTTCCTTACAGCCTCACCCGCCTCCTCTCTCCTAGCCGAATTACACTTCCCCCCACTCAACCCTTAGCCGTTACAAACCTGGCTTCTCCCGTCCCAAGTCTCCCCCTCACGTTTTTCCTCCCTCCCCCCTAAAATCTGCTATATGCTCACGCATTCCAGCAAGGGCAGCCTGCTGTCCTGCACCATTGGAGACCTAGAACTGCTGTCCAAACACTTCCAGCACCCTATAGCAGCTGTCCAAGGTTTGTACAGGCATTATATGTTGCCGTCCAGAACCTCTTAAGGGCCAATCTGCTGTCTAGACCTCTCCTGTCTGCTGCTTCGCATTTCAAGCATCTGAAACCTGCTGTTTAGGAGATTTGGCACATGTTTTCTTGCTGTCCAGCCTGCTAGAAGGTTTTCAAACACTGTCCGGACATTCCAGGCCGCCGAATACACCTTCAAGAAATCGCTGTCAAGAATTCCTTATTCCGGCCACCTATCCAAGAACGACGATCCAAGGTTCCTTCTTCCTCGGAGCGACCTCGATTCTAAGGTGGAGACTCTTCTTCCGCTAAAGCCTAAAGTAGTTGAGCGTATGGGCTCCAAAGGTGAAAGTTCTCATTATTAAATCATGGATTCTTGTGTACCGTCGTAGTTTTACAATTGCTCTTTGCGTTTCTTGAATTGTTTGGGAATCGGCTTCGCTCTTCTTTGCCTAAGCAAGTTAAAAACCAAGAATTCTAAGGATCAATCTTTTGCTATAAGTGATAATATTATTTTGGATTATTTTGTTAAAATTGCTCTCTTTAATTTCTTAACGCTCCATCGCATGTTTGTTTCACATCAATTCTCTTCTTCAACTAATTATTTTTCAAGATTTTATCATTCTAATATTAATTAAAGTAATAATGAGTTATTTACATACTCAGTGGATATAACATATCTCGTCAACTCACTCATATATCATCCTTTCACTAGACTCAAGGTCTTTTTATGTCCCTGCTGAGTGAAAGCACAGAAATGTGGTTGAACATTCTGCTTTGATTGATTTTATATTCTAGCTTAAGCAAATGATAGAAAGCTGAAGTTTTCGATTCTCTTACTTAATAAAATTCTCTTGTGAAGGAGCTCCATTCAATTTTACTTCTTCTAAAACCTTTTGACCAAGTATAGGGCAATATCTTGCTTAATAGGGTCTCCTTTTTGCTAAGAGATGAGCATTGATGTTTATCCTGCTATATGTAGTTTATGTATCAGGACACTTGGTTATAAAACTGGTATCAAACGCTTGAGACAATGGGCATATATGTTCATCTCATGTTAGAAAATTGCATGGGTAATGCTAGTGCTTTAACATGTTAATTCATATTTTTTATCTTTTCTTAAATCTGACTTGCCAACTCCATTTGTGAACCATCGATCATAAAGAAGAACGTTGCTTCCTAATGTTCTTGGCTTTTTTATCAACTTTTTTTTGGAAAGTTTTTTGACAGCATTGTTAGCAGTACAACTTATTGTGCTTTCAACCCTTTTGAAGCATTAAAGATTAAAATCAATTACTTTTAGCAGCTGAAGCCCTTAGTATGTCTATATTGGTAAATTGTAGTTGCTTCCTTGAAGATGTGTCACAATCAACTTTTGGTATTTCTTTTTCATAATTATTTTTAATCCTTCTTGATACAATGTTATTTCTAATTTACTTTAATCGTCTTGCACTACTTTAAGTCATATTATTTTTATCTGATTTTTTTCTTCGTATTACTTTCAACTTAATTTTTCACCCCGCACATTGGAGCATATTAGTTCTTGCATCTTATGCCCTATGTTCTCTGTCCCTAACAATCATTAAAAAAGCGGACGAGGCGTCCGCATTGAGTCGCGCCTCAAGTCGAGGCGGAAGTCATGCGTATCGGGGCTTACGCCTCGAACCATCCAGCGAAGCCTACGATTTTTTCGCATGAGGCGTACGCATTAGAGCGTAACGCCTCGAGGTAGTATGAGGCACCGCCTCGAAATTTTTTCTTCGGTATATATGTAAATACGACACAGCCGATTCGTGTTCGTGTATTCGCGCATAGGATTAGGGCTTCCTGTGAGAATTGAAAGGCGAACTAGAGGCGAAGCCGTGAGGGAAAGAGACGAAGCTGTGAGGGAAGGAGACGAAGTTGGAAGGAGACGACGCAGGGAAAGAAACGAAGCCGAAGTTGTGAGTGCAGGAAACGTTCAGGCATCGATTAGGTCGGAAGAGCAGGTACGCGGTGTTGTGGCATTGACTTTGACGTGCAGTAACGAAAGCTTGAATAACTCCTTATTCGGCTTTCTTTCATTCGTCCGATCAGTACATGCTCGGTACCGAGAAGGTACAAGCTCGGTACCGCTCAGTACAAGCTCGGTACCACTCAGTACATGCTAGGTACCGCTCAATACCGAGTGTACCGAGCAAGTACAGGCTCGGTACTGAGCGGTACATGCTCGGTACTGAGTATTATATGCTCGGTACTGAGTATTATATGCTCGGTACTGAGTATTATATGCTCGGTACTGAGCGGTACATGCTCGGTACTGAGCGGTACATGCTCGGTACTGAGTAGTACATGCTCGGTACTGAGTATTATATGCGCGGTACTGAGTATTATATGCTCGGTACTGAGCGGTACATGCTCGGTACTGAGTATTATATGCTCGGTACTGAGCGGTACATGTTCGGTACTGAGTGATACATGCTCGGTACACTCGGTATTGAGCATATACAACAAACAGAATTTCAAAATTACTCTTATAATATAATTTTGTTCCGGGGGCGCTGCCCCCGGAAACCCCCGCAGGGGCGCTGCCCCTTGACCCCCGCCAGGGGGCAGCGCCCCCTTGGACCCCCGGCAGACTGGTATATTTTTTTATACATGTTGTTTTATTATTAGTGATGTAAATAATTGTTAAAATATGTCATATTGTTAGCAATGACTAGTGGCACAAGAAGGAAAGATCCTGCATGGAAATATGGAACTCAAGTTGAAGTGTCAGGTGAAGGTGCAAAGAAGGGATATGTTTACATGAAATGTAATTTCTGTGAGAAACGCATAACTGGTGGCGTCAAGAGATTGAAGGATCATCTAGCCTGCACTCATGTCAATGTGGGACCATGTGCAAAAGTTCCTGATGAGGTGAAAAAGGAATGTACAAATTATTTAAAGAAGTTTGCCACCACAAAGGAGGTCACACAAAGAAATATGGAAGAGATGATAGGAAACTCTTCTTACTATGGATCACAACATGAAGGTTCCAGTACTGGAAGCCATCTAGTTTCTTCTGATCGAGGCAGTCGGGGGCCCATGGATAGATTTATGCTAAATATTGATAACGATGAAAACATAAATACTCAGGATATTCAGCCTCCAACAACTACAAAAGAACTCAGGAACAGAGTTTGTTTGGATATCGCCAGATTCATCTATGAAAATGGGATTCCATTTAATGTTGTTAGGAGTCCGTCGTGGATCAATATGTTACGATCTGTTGGAAGCTATGGAAGAGGATTACAACTTCCAAGCATGTATGAGCTGAGGACTTGGATGCTGAATGAGGAGGTTAAGACAACTTCAAAAATGGTGGATGATGTTAAGAAGACTTGGATTGAGACAGGAGTGACAATAATGTCAGATGGTTGGTCAGATATTCGACATAGAAGTATTATTAATTTCTTGGTTAACAATCCATATGGAACAGTTTTTCTTAAATCAGTAGATGCTTCAAGCTTTGTAAAGGATGCACAATTATTGTTTGAAATGTTGGATGAAGTTGTGGAGGAAGTGGGAGATGCCTTAGTAGTACAGGTTGTTACTGATAATGCAAGTGCATACAAAGCTGCAGGAAGAATGTTAATGGAGAAGAGACCTCACCTTTACTGGACTCCTTGTGCTGCACATTGTATTGACTATTGACTTGATGCTTGAGAGGTTGGGACAGTTGCCTCAACATAAATCAGCCATATTGAAGGCCAAATTCGTCAGTAAGTTTATATACAATCATTCTTGGGTACTCAGCTTGATGAGAAAATTCACTGACAAGGAAATTATTAGACCTGCTGTTACAAGATTTGCTACTGCATATTTAACA
Source organism: Dendrobium nobile (assembly GCA_022539455.1). Taxonomy (NCBI): domain Eukaryota; kingdom Viridiplantae; phylum Streptophyta; class Magnoliopsida; order Asparagales; family Orchidaceae; genus Dendrobium; species Dendrobium nobile. The sequence continues at coordinate 23,185,540 of CM039729.1, read as the reverse complement.
TTGCAGAGATTCAAGGAGTTAAGACAACCTTTGGAAGCAATGTTTGCTTCTGAAGAGTGGGATAAAAGTTCATGGGCCAAAAAACAAGAAGGAAAATATGTTAAAAAGATTGTTATGAAAGACGATTCATTTTGGCGCAGTACAAATTATGCTTTGAAGACAACAGGACCATTAGTAAAGGTTCTTAGAATGGTTGATGGTGAGAGGGCCCCAGCTATGGGATTTATTTATGAAGCAATGAATAGGGCTAAAGAAGACATTGCAAAAGAATTGGGAGGTCAAGAAAGTGCCTACAAAGAAATATGGGATATTATAGATGAAAAGTGGGATCGACAATTACACCAACACTTACATGCTGCTGCATATTATTTAAATACCCAATTTCATTATGATAAGGATTTTCATGTTGATAAAGAGGTGAAAACTGGTTTGTATGCATGTATGGACAGACTTATTTCTGAAGAAGACTACCTCAAAGTGAATGATCAACTTGAGGATTTTCATTTGAAGAAGGGAATGTTTGGATTTAGAGCAGCACAAGCATGCTACAAAACACGATCTCCTGGTATGTTTATAGTTTGAGTATTTATAATTTTAATGTTAATATTTATATTCAAGTCTTTTACTTCAACCAATATTCATAAAATATTATGTTTATCTTCATATAGAACGTTGGTGGGCTCAGTTTGGAGATGATGTTCCTGAATTGAAAGCTTTTGCAGTTAAAGTTCTTAGCCTAACATGTTCGGCTTCTGCATGCGAGCGTAATTGGAGTATCTTCAATCAAATTCATACAAAGAGAAGAAATCGATTGGCGGCAGATCGAATGAGCAAACTAGTTTATGTTATGTTTAACAAAAAACTAAAAGATAGACATCTCAAATTGCAAAATCAAGGAAATATTGAGAATGAAATCGACCCTTTGCTTGTTGATGAGTTACAATCTGATGATGAATGGGTTACTCCTAAAAATGCTGATGTATCTGAAGTTGAAGCAGAAGGAGAAAGTAATGTCAATGAAGAAGACAATCAAGCGACTACCCAAATATATAAAAGAAAGAAACAAAGTGAGATTGGAGCTTCAAAAAAATTTAAAGGTATTCTTAAATATAATGAATTATTTTGTATGTTACTATTGTTTCATTTTAGACCTAATGAAATATTAACTGATATAGGAGATAAAGGAAAAAATATTATAGATGAAGAAGAGTTGGAGGATGACTTTGACATTAATTATGAAGATTCTTCTGAAGACAATCAAAGTGATGATGAGCCTGCTTTGGGTCTTGATCCTAAGGGAATGTTTTATTTTTAAGTGAGTTTATTTTAAATCTTGTATTCCAGTAATATTATCTTAAAACAAATCTTCAAATTCATAGTTTACATAATATTTTGTTATTTTTTGTCATTGTTTATAATTTTAAATTATTTTTTTTAAATTATTTTTTTTAAATTATTTTTTTTAAATTATTTTTTTTAAATCATTTTGAGGCTTACGCCTCGATCCGCCTCGAGGCTTACGCCTCGCCTCGCTTAGAAAAAACGCCTCGATTCCCGATTTCGCCTTTTAAAACCTTGGTCCCTAACCACTTAAAAGTATAATTTCCTGCAATTTTATCTTAAATAGGTGACACTTGCATAATCTTTAATGCAATCATTCAACAATATGTCCTTCTGAGTTCTGTCATAAACCCATCATAATTTAATCATTTCTTCCACTCATCTTGGTTGTAATGGCTTCTTTGTTGCCTGCCCATAATAAAATGATAATGTGTGTTCTTCTCATGGTAGAATATTGACTAAATCCTTAGGGCTATTGCTCCATCATTGAAAATTCATATTTTCTTTTATGTATATTTAGTCTTATTCTCTTGACTTCGCAATTGGCCTTTTTATTATTTTTGTTTATTTTTGTCACTCATAATGATGAATAGTTTGCAAACTATAGTGTTAGCAACATGCATAACCACATTATTATGCTTTCAACCCCTTTGAGGCATTGAGATTTCAGATAGGTTGAAAGCGCTAAAATTATTTTGAGTTAACTTAATGATTCTTTCTTCACCGTTCATACCTATTTTTCATCCCCTCATCTAGAGCACAACAACTATTTATACTTCATTTTCAAATTGTTGTATGTGCCTAATCATCTAAGTCTGTTTTTTATAATTATTCAACATTCTATCCTTCCAAATTTTTCCTTACATTAATCATAACTTTCTCTTTTCTTCTGTTGATATTGATCGTAGTGGCCTTTTATCTGCTAATACTTGATCTATGCAGCATTTCTTATGTTCCTAATGTTTTATATAAATTATCTTTCAAAAAGCGTTCAAGTGCACAATATAGGTGCATTGAGAAGTGCAAACATACATTAAAAAATATGGTAAGTGTGCACTATACAAAAACATTGAAAACATCGAAAACATCGAAAGTGCAAAGTAAATCGTGCAAATGCTTTGAAAATATGCTTGTCATATAAAAGAGAAGTCAAATCATTCAAATTTACTCTGACCAACACATCAATTTCCTAAATTTGAGGTTTCAGAATGCTGTGGGTTAAATGAAGAATGAATTTAAAATTTATTTTTATAAAAAAAGTTTCAAATAGTGCACCTTGATTCTTACTTTTATTAATGGATATATGATTGTGAAACATGTGAAGATGGTTGGTTTTTCTTAAGTTTGCATTTGGCCTTTAATGCCTTTTATGGAAGAAATTTATTATAAAAAGGTAAATTCTCAAGTTCTCCACTCCTAGAATAGCTCTCAAATTTAATTTGCTTGATCCTCTGTTATAGGCAAGCAGAGTTGATAACGTTTAAATAAAAAAATAAAATATTTACACATTGATAGAATATATCAACCGAAAGGGACCTTAGTCTCAAATTACCCCAAATTTCAAAGTTAATCATTCGGAGTTTCAATTTTGATGAAATTTAGAACTTGTATTATTTATCAAAATCTAAAAACATTTCAAGTTAAATTTATCCCTATTTAAATATAAAGAGAATTTCATCCACCCTTAACAACCATTTGTCAAGAATGATAAATTTGAATAACCTCGCTCCCAAATGACCAATGTATTGTCGAGTATATCGCTACGATTTATTTTTAGATGATCTCTTCTTAATAAGGATGCAACACGTGACATCTAGTCGATGGTTTTATTGTCAAATGATGCCACTGGTAAATGATTATGATTGGGCCCTTTTGATTTTGTGGTTGTCACAAAATAGCACCATTAAATTGTGATCACAGTTAGAGATTGTAAGATCTCTGATGATTAAAAACCCTTGAATAATGAATTACAATGTGTACTTGATAGAGTGCAAAATTCTTTGTTAGCTAAGGTCGACTTAAATTTATTGCCATAGAAAAAAATTGAGGTTCTCTTGTATGAAGCAACCCATGTTTCCAAGATCTTCCACCTTATGCTCATAATGATCCACATACCCTTTGGTATAAATTCCTGCTTTTCTAGTTTAGATCTTTTCCCAAAACTTGGCGCCATATACAATTTTTCTCTAGAAACAGTTGCTGGTGTTTCTATTCCTATTTGCCTTGTGGTGTTGATCACTTCATCATCTGTTGATATTATCATTATTAGTATTCATCAAATTCTTGAAACATGTCAACTTTAGCCTACTGATACACCGTGGAGGAAAATCAACGAGAACAATAGAGAAAATAGCAGAAAATTCAGAGAAACAGCAGAACAGCAGGGAAACAACAGCAAATAGTAGGAATAAGGGCTGATTTTTTATTAATACTCAACTAGAAACAATATACAAGTGATTTACAATTAGAGAGGTAGATCGGCTCTCCCAAATAACCTAGTCGCCGTTGGGAAATCCTCACAAAAGAAAAAACCTACAGAAAATTACAGCAAACTCAAAACATGCATGAATACAAATAAACCTAGACCCTTCCTTAAATAAGCTCTCAAATTTTCTCCAAAATAGATTTCTTTCCTTAATAATTTCCCCTTTTGATTTGTATTCAATTAGGAAATATTTCCCTCTTTGATTTGGATTCAATTAGGCAATCTTTTCCTATTTAATCTGAATTCAATTAGGAAATTTTTCTCCTATTTAATCTGAATTCAATTAGGAAATTTTCCCTAATTAATCCTCCATTTAATTCCTTTCCTAATATAATGAATTAATTCTTTATTGGGCTTATGGGGCCGAAATTTCTCCCTTGGATCCTGCTGCCGTCTCAATACTCATATCCTCGAATTGCACATTGTCCTCAAGGTGGAAGGATGAAAACTGTCTCCTGATTGTCTCATAGGGTTCTCGTGTAGCTTCATAGTCTGGTTAGTCCTTCCATCGAACAAGGACCTTCTTTGCTTTTGTCGTCCCTTATCGTGCTCCATTGATCCCCATTGGTTCCAAATCACTTCCATGTCCTCAGTTAAAGTTGTTGGTAGTGAGAAAGAGGTGTGTGATCTCTGATAGTACGTTTCAGTTGTGATACATGGAATACTGGATGGACGGATGACACTATTGGTAACCCCAGACGATAGAATAATACCCCAATACACTCCATCATCTCATAGGCCCCGAAGTATGGCGAGGATAACTTCTCATTCCTTCTCTTGGCCAATGTTTTCTGCTATATGGTCTTAGTTTTAGATAAACTTTATTCCCGGGCTCGAACTGTACTTCCCGTCTGTGTTCATATGCCTTCTTTTTCATAAGTTGTTGAGCCCTCAATAGATGCCCTTTGAGTTCTGCTAGTATCTTGTCCCTCTCCTCCAAATATTGATCTACACTGGATACTGGTGAAGTGCTCTGCCCATAGTGTATCAGATGGGGTGGGTCTCTCCCATAAAGGATCCTAAAGGGGGTTCTCTGTGCAGCTATGTGAAAGGATGTATTGTACCAATATTCTGCCCATGTCAACCATTTGGCCCATAATTTTGTTGTGTCATATATGAAACAACGCAAGTATGTCTCCACGCTCCTATTGATTACTTCCATCTGGTCATCCGTATGTAGGTAATATGTTGTGCTTCTTTTTAAGTCCATCCCTTGCATCTTGAATAGCTCCCTCCAAAAAAGATCGAGGAATACCTTTTCTCTGTCTAATACTATAGATTTTAGAATGTCATGTAAGCATACTATTTCCCGAATAATGACTATGGTGACTGATATAGTGTAGGGATGCTTCAATGGAATAAAATAGGCATACTTGCTCAATCATTCTACTACCACAAGTATTACTGAATACTCCTCCGGACGTGATAATCCCTTAATAAAGTTCATATTCACTTCCTCCCAAACCCTTTCAGGTAAAGCTAAAGGTTGTAGTAACCCTCCTGCTGTCATAGTAAGGTATTTATTCCTTTGACACACATCAAACCTTGCCACTATGTCTTCCATATCGTGGTGCATTCCCACCCAATATAGCTCAGTGGATAGTCTGTTGTATGTCTTTTGGACTCCTGAATGTTTCCCCATCGCATTGTCACGAAATTCCCGCAACAGCTCAGGAATGTAAATTGAGGACCATGGGAGTACAAACTTCCCTTGATAGAGTAGCTGGTCCCCCTTATGCTTCTGGGTCCTTCAACAATTCTTCCTAATCTTCCTCAACCCTTCATCCTGCTCGCTCTCCCTCCTCAATGCTTCCCAGTCTGAGATTATTGGTACTGCCATGGCTGCCAACTGTGGCTTCTAGACCTTCGTAGACTAGGTGTATGATGCTTTATTTTCTAAGCCCAGTCTATACTGTATCTCAAAGTCGTATCCAAGCAATTTGGATAGCCATCTCTGATGTTCCTCCGTGATCATATGTTGCTCCAACAAATACTTCAGACTCCTCTGGTCTGTCCTAACTATAAAATGCCTCCCCAGCAAATAGGGTCTCCACTTCTGAATTGCCAAGACAATTGTTATCAGCTCTCGTTGATATACTAATTTGAGCCTTGCCCTGGCTATTAGTACTTGGCTAAAATATGCAATAGGTTTCTGGTCTTGCATTAGTACTGATCTTAACCCATAACCTGAGGCATCTGTCTCCACCACAAATGATCTCTCAAAATCTTGGACCGCCAGTATAGGTACATTGGTCATAACTATCTTCAGTTCCTAGAATGCTCGAGTCGCTCCCCCTCCCCTCCCCCCCCCCACTTGAAGTTATCTTTCTTCAACTGCTCTGTCAGTGGTCTCACTATGGTACATTATCCCTTCACAAATTTTCTGTAGTAACCGATAATCCCCAAGAACCCCCGTAGCTCCCTTAAGTTCTTATGAAGAAGCCAGTCCACCATGGCTTGAATCTTAGGCTGGTCGATATACTCTCCCTCTTTGGATATCACATGTCCTAAATGCTCCACCTGTCATTGCCCAAACGTGCACTTTTTCTAGTTGGCAAACAACTGATTCTCCCTCAAGGTTTCTATTAATATCTTCAAGTGCTCCCCATGTTCTACCTCTGTTTTGTTGTATATTAAAAGCCATCAAAGAATACCAAGACAAACCTTCAGAGATATGACTGGAACACTCAGTTCATAAGTGGTTGGAAAGTGGCATGAGCGTTGGTGAGGCCAAAGGCATCACCAAGAACTCGTAATGCCCTTCATGTATCCTAAGGGCTGTCTTGTGCACATCTGTTGTCTTCATTCTAATTTGATTGTATCCCGACTTCAAATCAATTTTGGTGAAGATCACAACTCCAAATAACTTATCCAATAGTTCATCTATCATGAGAATTAGAAACTTATCTAGCATTGCTTCCTTTTTAGAGCCTTGTAATCTATACCAACCATTAAAAAGCGGACAAGGTATCCCCATTGAGTCGCGCCTCAAGTTGAGGCAGAAGTCATGCGTATCGGGGCTTACGCCTCGAACCATCTAGTGAAGCCTACGATTTTTTCGCACGAGGCGTACGCATCAGAGTGTAATGCCTCGAGGCAGTACGAGGCACCGACTCAAAATTTTTTCTTTGGTATATATGTAAATACAACGCAGTCGGTTCGTGTTCGCGTATAGGATTAGGGCTTCCTGTGAGAATTGAAAGGAAAACTGGAGGCGAAGCCGTGAGGGGAAGAGACGAAGCCGTGAGGGAAGGAGACGAAGCCATGAGTGCAGGAGACGAAGTCGGAAGGAGACGACGCAGGAAACAAAATCGAAAGCAATAATAGTTTCGAAAGCAGGAAACGAAAGCCGAAGTTGTGAGTGCAGGAAACGTTCAGGCCTCGGTTAGGTTGGAAGAGCAGGTGAGCGGTGTTGTGGGCCTTGAATTTGACGTGCAGTAACGAAAGCTTGAATAACTTCTTTCATTCATCCGCTCAGTACATGCTCGGTATCGCTCCGTTCATGCTCGATATCACTCCGTACATGCTCGGTACCGAGCAAGTATATGCTCGATACCGAGCAAGTATATGCTCGATACCGAGCAAGTATATGCTCGGTACCACTAGGTACGCGCTCGATACTGAGCCAGTACCGCTCGGTACCGAGCGGTACATGCTTGGTACCGCTCAGGTCGAACCCCGCCAGGGGTCAGCTCCCTCTTGGATCCCCGGCAAACCGGTATATTGTTGTATTCATGTTGTCTTATTATTGGTAGTACAAATAATTATTAAAATCTGTCCTATTTGATATTGATTATTTATTTCTATAAATTATTAGCATGACTAGTGGCACAAGAAGGAAAGATCATGCATGAAAATATGGAACTCAAGTTGAAGTGTCAGATGAAGGTGCAAAGAAGGGATATGTTTATATGAAATGTAATTTCTGTGAGAAAAGCATAACTGGTGTCGTCAAGAGGTTGAACGATCATCTAGCCTACACTCATATCAATGTGGGACCATGTGCAAAAGTACTTGATGAGATGAAAAAGGAATGTGCATATTATTTAAAGAAGTTTGCCACCATAAAGGAGGTCACACAAAGAAATATGGAAGAGATGATAGGAAACTCTTCTTACTATGGATCACAGCATGAAGGTTCCAGTAGTGGAAGCCATCTAGTTTCTTCTAACCGAGACACTCGGGGTCCTATGGATAGATTTATGATAAATATTGATGATGAGGATAACATAAACACTCAGGATCTTCAGCCTCCTATAGCTATAAAAGAACTCATGAACAGAGTTTGTTTGGATATTGCCAGATTCATTTATGAAAATGGGATTCCATTTAATGTTGTTAGGAGTCCGTCATTGATCAATATGTTACGATCCGTTGGAAACTATGGAAGAGGACTACAACTTCCAAGCATATATGAGCTGAGGACTTGGATGCTGAATGAGGAGGTTAAGATAACTTCAAAAATGATTGATGATATTAAGAAGACTTGGATTGAGATAGGAGTGACAATAATGTCAGATGGTTGGTCAGACATTCGACATAGAAGTATCATTAATTTCTTGATCAACAATCCATATGGAACAGTTTTTCTCAAATCAGTAGATGCTTCAAGCTTTGTAAAAGATGCACAATTATTGCTTGAAATGTTGGATGAAGTTGTGGAGGAAGTGGGAGATGCCTTAGTAGTACAAGTTGTTACTGATAATGCAAGTGCATACAAAGCTGTAGGAAGAATGTTAATGGAGAAGAGGCCTCATCTTTACTCGACTCCTTGTGCTGCACATTGTATTGACTTGATGCTTGAGAGGTTGGGATAGTTGCCTCAATATAAATCAGTCATATTGAAGGCCAAATACGTTACTAAGTTTATATACAATCATTCTTGGGTACTCAGCTTGATGAGAAAATTCACTGATAAGAAAATTATTAGACCTGCTGTTACAAGATTGTTACTGCATATTTAACATTGCAGAGATTCAAGGAGTGAAGACAACCTTTGGAAGCAATATTTGCTTCTGAAGAGAAATTCATAGTTGACATAATATTTTGTTATTTTTTATCATTATTTATAATTTTAAATTAATTTATTTTAATCATTTTGAGGCTTACGCCTCGATCCACCTCAAGGCTTACGCCTCGCCTCACTTAAAAAAAATGCCTCGATTCTCGATTTCGCCTTTTAAAACCTTTATCTATACAGAACCTCCAGCTGTCATCCTTCTTCTTCACCAATAGTACCAGGCTAGAGAAAGGACTTACACTAGTTATGATGATCCTTGCTTCCATCATCTTCATGATCAACCTCTCTAGAATTTTCCTTGCCTCCTATTCTTGGACCCATTCTATGCTTTGCAACTCTACCAAATATCCCAGGCTTGCATCCTGGATTGTCCTGAGTATGGTTTTTAAATAGACTATGGTCTTGCATAAGCAGGCATCCCCTTGAAGCACTACATTTTTCCCCTCCACTTGTATCTCCATGGTCAGTGACTTGGAAGTTCACCTTCATAACCCTAATAGTCTGTAGCCACTTCATCCTTAAAATCATATCCATACTCCCCAAGTCCAAGGAAAGGAAATCTTCCACCACCTGAATACCCTGCAAGGTTATCACCACCCCTTTATATACCCCTGTTTCTCTCTATCTTGCATGTTCTCATCATCACCCCACTTCCTTCCATCTTTGCTAACTTCAACCTCAATCGGTATAACACCCAATTTGAGATGAAGTTTTGTGGCTCCATTATCTACCAAAACTACAACATATTGCTTTCCAATTTTCCCCCACTTTCATGGTGTGATTTGGAGTAAATCCCATCACATATTTTAAGGACATCTCCACCACATCCAAATGCAACTGCTCTGTCTCCTTCAGTACATCCTCCAACTTTTGCCTGCTCTCCTCTTCCCCCTTACAAACCATCAAGACATGAAGGACTTGATTCTTGCACCTATGCCTCGATGTAAATTTCTCATCACACCTGAAGCATAACCATTTTGCTCTCCTATGCTGCACTTCCTCTACTTCTATGAGACGCTTGAAATTGCCTCCTATACGAACCTCGGTGCTCCTCCTTAGGTGCCTCCCTCTGAAATGACATTGTCCAAGTCCTCGGTGCCAAGGTAGTAAGGTGTTCCTATAAGCCCCTCCCATGGGGTGGCTTCAACTGGCCATCTCCCTCTGATATTTCTCCTCCTCCCTTTGTGCTAGCTCCACTATCTCTCTCAACCCTCTAGGCCTCAGCACTTTGAGCTATGCCCTTATGTATTCTTTAAGGCCCTTCATGAAATTTCCTTCCAACCCTTCCTCAGAAATTCCCCTCAGTCTACCAGATAGCAGCTCAAACTTCTCCCAATACTCCATGACGGTCCCTTCTTGATTTAAGACATAGAACTATTCATGGAGGTCCCCTTCCTGAATGGCTTGAAAATGTTCCAACAAACAATCCTTAAATCTCCTCAGGAATAGATCAGATACCTATCTTCTCTCCACTGAAACAAAGCTAGGGCTTTTCCTTCCAGACATAGCCTTACCGCCATGAGTTTTTCTCCTTCGATCAGACCATTGATCGCAAAGTAATGCTCCACCCGGTACACCCAACCTTGAGCATCTTCCCCTTTGAAAAACGGTATCTTTAACTTTCTCGACCTCGTATCTATATCCTATGGTTTCTTCATCTGTTAGTTCCTCCTGTGTAGTGGTAGTGCAATTCTCTCCGTTCTTCCCTTGACGGATTTAGACTCCATGGTTCGGCCCCATCATTGCGTCCTCTGGTCCACCTCCCTTCCTTCCTGGGTGGTCTCCAAAAGGGTTTGATATCCCCTCTTCTTGCTGCCCTTTCTTCCGGATACCCTAATGCACCTCCCTCGAAATCCCTCGGGATGTTCCTGGAGGAAAAATGCTCTCCACTTCATCATCCTCCTCCTGAACTTTCTTCCCTTTCCAATTATCCCTAGGAGTAGCTAGTGAAACCTTCGATTGCATCTCGATATTCATCATGCTTTCCATGTTTCCAAAGCGATTCTCCATTGAGGAAAACCTTCCCCCATTTTGGAAAATCTTTCCTCCATCCTGACATGTTTCTCCTGCATCTCGGTTTTAAATTGTTCCATCTCTCCTTCCAAAGCTTCCATTTTCTTTGCTGCCATTCACAGATTTTGGTCTCCAAAGTGTGAAAACAACAAAAAAATGGTGAATTTGGCCTCCAAACAGCAAAAATCAGCAAGGCTGAAAAAAAATTTCAGCAAAAAGCGATGGGGACTTTTACTTTCAGCTCAGGACACCGCTCTGATACCAATTTGATACGCCCTGGAGTAAAATCAATGAGAACAACAGAGAATTTAGAGAAAATAGCATATTAAGCAGAACAATAGGGAATACAGTAGCAAATAGTAGGAATAAAGACTGATTTTTTATTAATACTCAACAAAAAATAAGATACAAGTGATATATAATTAGAGAGGCAGATCGGTTCTCACAAACAACCCAATCACCACTAGGAAGTCTTACCAAAAGAAAAAAAAAACTACAAAAAATTACAGCAAACTTAACACATGCATGAAAAAAATATAATCTTAATCCTTTCCTTAAATAAGCTCTCAAATTCCCTTCAAATAGATTTCTTTCCTTATTAATTTCCCCCTTTGATTTGGATTCAATTAGGAAATATTTCCCTCTTTAATATAAATTCAATTAGGAATTTTTTTCCTAATTAATCCTCCCTTTATTTCATTTCCTAACATAATGAATTAATTCCTTATTAGGCCCCACAAGAGGGGCCAAAATTTCTCCCTTGAATCCTGCTTTCGTATCACCTACTTGTAATTAGAATGACAACTAATCTTCTCAACAGATTTTTAATTATGATTGGAGCAGCTTATTGTCGACTTTCTTGTGGATAAGAGATTTCATATTTTGCATGCCCAAAGCAGCAAAAATTAAAAGAATTTCTATCAGTGCTTACATTTATTTACTATGCTTAAAGTCGGACTATGAAATAAATACTTTGTATCCTTTTCTATATTATTTTCTTCTTGTTTTTTGGTAATTTCTTATTATTACCTTTGGTTTTACTCCGATGTTTATCTAGTTAAAATATTTTGTTAAATAGTTGCTATTCTAAGTTTTTCTTAACTTTTGAAGCTTTTTTTCATCCATTCTACTGTGTCCTGTGGCGTTAAATAGCCATTAATAGCTTCTCTTCTTGAATCAGGTGTATATACGTGATGAATCATTTGAGCCATCTCAATACTTCCCATTTGGGCGTCCCTGTACTAAAATTTGCAATGTGGATACAGAATCAACTGTGCATTCTCGTAACGTGGAAGATGGAACAGATTTTATCGACGTGAAATGTACTAAATCTCATCGTTGGCTGTACAGGAAAACTATTGCAGATGCCGTGGAAGCCCTTGTTGGAGCATTTCTTGTTGAAAGTGGATTCAGAGCTGCAATTGCATTTCTGCAATTGATTGGCATTCAAGGTGATTTTAATGTTCCAGATGTTTACAGAGTTCTGGAAGGGAGCAAGATCAACATGTCACTTAATGAAATTGTAAATATCAAAGCACTCGAGGAATCTTTAGATTACACATTTAAGCACAGAGGCCTTCTTCTTCAAGCTTTTATTCACCCTTCATATAGTAAACACTCTGGTGGGTGCTACCAGGTTAGCATCTTTGATATGTAATTTTTTGCCTACCATCAAATGAGGATGCCTTTGAATGTTTTGTAGATGCTACGCTGTTTTAGTTTTCAAATAATACATTAGTTTGCATAATTTTTCTTCATGATTGGAAAATTTTAAATCTTCGTGCAGAAGCTGGAATTTCTTGGAGATGCTGTTTTGGAATACCTGATGACGTCATATATTTATTCAGTTTATCCAGACCTGAAACCAGGTCAGATAACTGATTTGAGATCCATCGCTGTTAACAACAATTCTTTTGCATTTATAGCAGTGAAGTGGGGTTTCCAAAGGTACCTTATTAAGGATTCTAAGAGTCTAACTGATGCAGTAGCTAAGTTTGAAAAACTTGTTCGTGTATCTAACCTACAAAAGGTTTTGCAAGAGGAATCAAATTGCCCGAAGGTAATTGTCTTCTTCTTCTTGCATATCCACATTTTGTCGTTAAGCAGTTTCAAAATGTTTGATGCCATTTGGTACAGTAAATGACCTTTATTTAGAAAATTCTCAATGTAATGTAGGAATCAGAGTAAAGTTTCATAATTTCCCTCTTCAGTGACTGCCCTTAATTAGATATAGATATCATTACTATGGAAATTTACTTACAGGTAGCATGCTCTTGTTGGAATAAAATTCTTTATAGTTGGTTTTGGTGCTCATACTCGGAGATTCTTTATAGTTGCTTGTCTAAGGAGATAATTTTAATTTAATCTTAGCTAATAGAAGGCTTCATGTTATGCAAATTATACTCCATGATTCACCACTTAGGGGATCGAGCCATTGAGGAATATTCAAGGTTTGTCCTTGACCGTGTTTGATGTAGAACGGATATGGGGGGAGGGGGTCATTTGAAATTTGAATTTCAAACTAAATGAAAAAGGGAGGGAATGTGTACTTAATTAATTCCTTAAATGAAATTCCTTTTTTTTAGGAAGGAATTAATTAAAATAGGAGAGAGATTGGGGGCCTTAATGGAGAAGAATTAATTATCTCTCTCCTTGATGGCGGGTAGAGAGAGAAAAGGGTTTATGGAAAGAGAATTAAAGTGGGCCTTGATTGAAAACCGAAATTGAGGAAGATTAACTGAAATCAAATCCAATTAATTTAAATCAAATCCTAATTTAGGAAACAAATTCAAATTCAAATTAATTTGAATTTTGAATTCAAATTCGTTACCAAATTAAGATGTATAAAATAGGAAGGATTTGAATACAAGATGAAATTGTGGGAGACTTCCTAATTAAGGATTATCAAAGAGGAAAGTATTTGAAATTCAAATGGAGAATTGAGTTCAAATAAATACACTTTCCAAATTGATATAAGTTATTTTAGGAAGGTAATTAAGGGATGTTTGAATTTTGAAATTCAAAATTCATGGAGGGAATTAAGGAGGCTTTAATGCTTTCTTAATTTTGGGGGTTGGATTTAGAATGAATTAAGTCATCCTAATTAATTCAAAATCTAATGGAGGGAAAATTTGAAAACTTTTCTAAAATAGATTTTATAATTTATGAAAGAATTTGAATTTCAAATTTGGGGAAATTTGAATTCAAAGACCAACTAAATTATGGCAATCCAAAATTATGAATTATCCAAATTAGGCAATGGGGAATGGGAGAGGGTGTGGCCGGCGGTTTGAATGGAGACGACGTGATGGTGGAAGTAGGGAGAGGATGAAGATGACGACTATGACCAACAAGAAGGAACAAAAACAAAAGATAAAAGATAAAACTGCGAGCCTTGGACTCTTCCAAAGACTGACGGGTGCTATGTTGCCCTCCTCCAAGGGACTTCAAGCCACGAGCCCAGACCCATCCTGCAGCTGGTGGAAACTCCGACTCTCTCCCATAGGGATTTCACTAACGTTCTTTCCAAAGAACACAAGTGCAAAACACAAATTTTTTTTTATAATTCCATCAATACCTAATACAAGAGATTGAGCCTCTATATATAGGCCTCAAAAGAAATTAAAAGACACATTTGCCCCTTGGGCTTACATAAGACAAGAGGGTAAAAAAGGAAAATTACAAAATTAAATCAAAATACACTTAATAAACTAAAATAAAACAAAGTGATCTCGGTCGTCGATCTTCAGCTCCTCGGATAGGCATGGACGGTTGGATGTCCGCATCAGTATTAATGGTGCATTTTGATGTCAAACTATTCGGTTAGAGGGCCTCATTTATGATCATTTTTTTAGGGTGCTATTTTATGGCGAAATCTCTAGTTTTTATGACACATACTACATCCTGATTAGTATGAACCTTTTGAGAGAAACCATTGAGGTATGCTTAATATGACGTTGGCTCTTTATGAGCTGAGATAATCTTAAATCTATCAGTCTCGGCAAAAGGTTGCTGAGGATGGATAGATTGGATGATTTAAGCTGCTGTTATTATTTGAATATTTTATTTTATTTTATTTTATTTATCGAGGTTTTAACCCGAAGTGGAAAGTAATGGTTCTTCTGCATCTTGACATGGAATTTATCTTGCATGCAACAGGTACTCGGTGACCTTGTTGAATCATATATTGGTGCTATGCTTCTTGACACAGGATTCAACTTGAGAGAAGTTTGGAAAGTAATGGTGAGGCTGTTGGAACCTATATTGAGGTTTAATTGCCTCAGCATTAATCCTGTCAGGGAACTTCGAGAGCTTTGTCAACACAAAAATTTTGATCTGAGACTTCCACCTCCAGTAAAAGAAGTAGGAGGATTATACTTGGTCAAAGTAGAAATTGATATTGGAGATGAGCACTTAACCAGCAGTGCAATCAATCACAACTCCAAAGCTGGTAGAAGGGTAGCTGCTCAAACAGCACTTGCTAAGTTGAAGGTAGACTCACATGAGCATTTGAGTTAAGACTTTGTGCATCTTCTCTTGTATGAATTGCAATGTGGATTGAATTTAATTTTTTTTTAATTGATCTTGTAGGATCTTGGTTATAAGCACAAACACAAGTCACTAGAAGAAATTTTGAGGTCAACTCATAAAAAGGAGCCAGAACTGATAGGATTCAATGAAGATCCCTTAGAAATAAGGAATTCAGATGGTGATACGATTTCACTGGAGAAATTAGTTGTCCATGAGACCCAAAATGCAGCAGCTTTGTCGCTGGACAACAAGAGTGCTCTTGAGGAGCAACCCTCTCTTTTAGCTACAATGCTTCTAGCAAAGATTGATGGAACTCGTAGTCAGAACATAAGCCAGAATGAAAAAGATTTTATGCAATATGTTGGCAGTAAAAGAGCAACAGAAAGTGATGATCAGGGGAGTCGTGATGGTATGTGATTCTAATATTCAAAATGGCTACCATTTTTATGCCTTGAAACAATCTGGTTGCTAGTCAATATTCAAAACACCTGCAGTTTTCTTTAACCTTAACACTTTCATATTTTCTTTCTAGATATTGAAAGTAAAAAATCAGCCAAGTCACGGTTATTAGAAATCTGTGCTGCAAATTATTGGAGCCCCCCTTTGTTCAAATGCTGCAAAGAGGAAGGACCATGCCACTTAAAAGAGTAAGAGTGCGATGACACTGAAATTCTCTTTATTGTAACCAAAAATCATAGTAACACATTAAAGAATGTAACGATAAGAAAATTTTGAAACTATGATATTGAAAATTAGCTCTGCCTTAAATAACCTTCTTGTTGTACCGAAGCTTACCTCATAAATTGACCAGTGAATTATCTCATGCATGAGCATTTTGACGCTATAACCTGGATGGGCAAGCTTTTTTTTTTTTTTTTCTTTGTGACGAGGAACCCCTCCGCTTCACGGCGGGTAAACCCCGGTCGACCTAACAAGCAACCCACACCATTGCAGAACTTCTAGGTTCGAGAAGTTTCTCCTTTTCTTTGTCGCTGACTCTAATTTCAAAAACAGGTTTACATTCAAGGTTACCATTCAAATCGAGGGAGTCACTTCTACAGTTCTGGAGTGTTTCAGTGAATCAATGCCACGGAAGAAAGCTGCAGAAGGGCAAGCTGCTGAAGGAGCCTTATGGTATCTTGAGCAGCTAGGATATATTCCAAAATCCTGATGGAATTGGTACCCCTCTCAAATTTTTATCTTTCTTTATATTTAACCTTGAAGAAGAGCCTGGTAAAACCACTTCGGACTACACTTAACTCTCTCACTTAAATACAAGCTTTGTTTCATTACATCATAAAGTTGATTTTGTTTGCCATTTTCTCTATTTATTCATCTGGTTTATCTTCATTACATTCTAGCTCGAAATCTGCTGCTGTTTGATTCATGGAAGACTTGCTAAAACTCGGATCAAGTAATCAGTTTGACAGTGAATGCTCTTTCAAGTCAACACTTCCCTTAGCCATAAATATTAAAGAAAGGGTAATTTGTAACATTCTTATCTCAATTGTATATTGATGATGATTAACTCAAATGAAGGGGCTTTATATTATAGCTTTTTTTTCTTTTTTAAGTGTAAATCAACAGGATTATCTTTTACATTATGTAGATTGTAATTGTGTAATAATTTTCACAAAATGTAAACTGAAGTTGCTATAGAAG
This sequence comes from Dendrobium nobile, assembly GCA_022539455.1. NCBI lineage: Eukaryota > Viridiplantae > Streptophyta > Magnoliopsida > Asparagales > Orchidaceae > Dendrobium > Dendrobium nobile. The sequence continues at coordinate 23,168,489 of CM039729.1, read as the reverse complement.
AAATGTAGTTTTGGGGTGTTTTGCTTGTTCAATTTTTAATTACAAACTTGCATGCTCTGTTGATAGCACATGTAGACAAGTTTGCGTTTAGGAGACTACTTAGGCTATTTGGGAGCGTTTTCTTACTGCTTCTTAAAACAGCTTTTTAGTTAAAAAATTTAATTTTTGTTTTAAAAAGCTGCTTTAAGAAGCAGTAAGAAAGTTCTCCCAAATGAAGCCTTAGCCTAAAACAAAAAGTAATTTGGTTAAGAGCTTTACCAAAAGATTTGTTTAATTTAATTGAAATAATAGTAAAATGTCATAAAGTCGGGTTCCACAACCAATTGTGGCTGATAAAAAATTGAGACAAAAATCGTCGAAAAGGTTTAAGTTTGCTACATTTATTATGCCGTCGGTATTTCCCTCCCTTTTTTCACTGAAAATATTTTCAAAATGAAATGTCGTAAGTCGTTAACGTTTCTTACAAGGCCTTTATCGTCAGATGGAAAACTTTAAGAAAGTGGGACTTCTTATGATAAGTTTATAAACTATGGTAGAAATTTGAACCGAAAAAAGGGTAAATTTCTTATAGTCAAAATTTTCCTCCTACTCTCAATCAAATATAATTAAATAGTCAAAAATCATAATTTATAAATTCAAATATCTCTCCCATTTTTATCACTTAAAAGATCTTCATTAAAATCATTTGAAGTAACTGTTTTCTCTCTGCTCACATCTTCAATTATACCAACATCTTCCAAATCTTCCTCATTTTCAAATTCAACCATCTTTGTCTTTCCTAATCAATAAATAAAAAAATAAAAATATGAATATTAATTAAAATTTAAAACACTAACTATATTAATGATTTTGATTTCTAATACATAAAATTTTATACAAACTTCTTTGTTGTTGACTTGTGTTAAGGAAATTAACATTGATGTTGCATTTTCAGTGACAGCTTAGACTAGCAGATACTCTTTAATCTCATTTATAACTCCATCAATTAGTTTGAAAATGTATTGTGCATCCTTCGCTTAATATGTTGCTTTAATAGACTTCAAAAAGCAATGCCATAGAGATTATTTATTAGAACATTGATCAAATTGCCATTAAGGGGTTGAAGTTATTTTCTGCTTTGCTCAGCTCATTCAGTGAGATATTGAGATACATACACCGATACATACATGAAAGCATTGAATATTTTGTTTGAGTTGTTTTATCATAAATCAGAGGCTCTATTTTAATGTATTAGAATAGCCAAAGCTTAACAAAAAATTAATTTGTTGATGGTGAATGTAGCCATGAAATAGTAATAAAACCATCTCCAACCGAACTCCTTACCACCGTATGCCGACCATCGTTTGCTACATTCGAACTTCAAATCGCATGTCAAATTCTGGTAGGTGAACATTGCGACGCCGATATTAGCATCGGACGGTTCACCTATGCCAAAAAAATTCGCTGCAGAATTTGTCGAAGAAGCACACGAAAGAGGAGAAAAGCGCGTCAAAGATGGTCAACTCAGCAGGAAGCACGTGAAAGAAGTAGAAATGGAGTTCGATTGGAGAAGAATGACTGCATTTTGAAGTTTTACTATAATTTGGAGCGAAAAATGAGTTTTTCAGTTGAAGATGGCCCTAAGACTAAAAATAAGGAGATTGAGAAGAAGTGGAATTATACAGCTGCTTGAAGGACTGCCAACTCTTAAAAGTTATCAAAAATTTTATTTAAACGAATTTACTGCCTTACACAAAAAAACCTTCTCAGGAACTGCACATACATCAAAATTTGAAATGTTGCATGTGATCTGATGTGAAGTGCCAGATCCAATCCCTTTTCTTACACAGTTCTAACAAGTAATAAAATATTTGTACTAATCATAAACCAAAATTACAAGATTTTATTTCCTATAAACATTCGTATTGAATATCAGTTGCAGGCTAACCTCAAGAGAAGACATGTAAGGATTCATTGTAAATCTGAACTCTTCTTTGCAAATCATAGATAATCCTGAAGACTCGCAGATCTTCCATTTGGAATGTTCATCCACTTCAACTGCAGCTCAATTTCACCGCACTCCACCTTCCTGAGCCTCAGAAACATGTCCTGTAAAACACTCCCATTCTCCAAGCGGATAACACTCTCCTCAGCTAGACAGTTTTGCCTGTTTGGCATCAATTTAGTTATGACACAGCCATCAGGGAGGCCTTCCAAGTTCATTTGAACTACTTCAAAAAGTGTTCGTATGTCGAACTCCGCCTTGCCCATCGGGTCGTCGAAGCTGAATGTGTCCTTGTCATACACTTCCTGAATTAAAAAGTATAGAGAAGATAAGCTATGTTGTATTAACTTGTGCATTTGGTTATGTGAACTGTGTCAAGCCAGATTTATTATTCTATGCGGAGTCCGGAGGGCGTCCGGAGACCAATAAAAATACGCCACATCACTCCAAAAATGTACCACACTCGATACCGAGCTCGGTACCCGCACTCGGCCCCGCTCGGTACCGAGCGCTTAAATAATAGCTCGTCAATCCAAGATGTTCATGGAAAACTAAGGAGAGCAGTAAAATGTGTTAGAAAATATCATACATGGGCGAGGTGTTCAAAAATATATGCATTGGGTTGTTATAGTTCCACATAAGATAATCAATGCTGTTGGACCTTAATCTCAAGTGACTAGTATTTACTCATTAGCTTAAGCTTCTAGGATCAGTAGGTGTGTCCATAAAACTCTGAACCAGTGTTATATTACCCAACAAAATGAAATGGAGACATTAGACGATTAGATAATAATGGTCTAAAAATTATTTGCAGGAGGTTCAAAGACCTCTTACAATGGATATGATTGCAAATTAAAAGTTTGTACCTTTGAGCTGTTTCCATGAATCATTTAGAAAAGGAGATGATTTTGGAAATTGGACATTGCACAAGAAAAAATAAAACATAAATAACTTAACCAAATGTACTGTATATATTCTTCAAAATTCTAAATAAGTTTTCCTACATTTTTCATTGTGCGAAAATGAAACACAGAATCAGAAAATCAGCACTTAAACAACTTCACGCATGTAGAGTTCAAAAATTAGATTGGTACACAACTTAAACAAAATGAAAGATAAATGAGAGAGGAGACACTTACCAACTTGATTGGAAGAGAGGGATTTTCTACAGTAAGTGTCAATTCTTCATTCCATTCCGGATTCACACTTCTCGATATTACTCGAGTCTTTAGCTTCTGCAAACATAAGAAATAAATGGTTCAAATTTAATAAGGATGAGCTCATGGCACATAAATGGCAGGAAGCATTTAATCAACGGAAAATACAAATTTAACATGTAACTTCTAAAGCATAAACTGACTACAAGGAATTCTGAATGAAAATGCTTTATTTATCCTTCAAACCAAGCTTTCCTAAATTAGTTTCTACCGTTGCAAATGACTCAAATCAATAAACAATGAGTAAACACTGACAAAATAGGGAGACTATTACGTGCGGAGTCCAAACACAAAACCGTTCGGTTTAGTGACTGTGAACAGTAAAAGCGCAATGTTGAACAATTTACTGTTCACAGTCACAAAACCGAACAGTTCTCCGTGTCCGAACTCCGCACATAATAATTTCACGAGAAAATGATAGCTAGATTTCACATTCATACCATGTCAAAGTTACACTTCTCATTAGCTTTGAAGAAAACCAGAAACTTATACATTAGTTTGTGGATAAGAAATCTCCAGAATGCATAAAATTTGTGATGCTTATATCGAGGGAATGATATCAAACTGGAGATTAGGGCTTTGAATAATGAAAATAGCTTTTCTAGTTTGGAGGGAAAAGGTTGCCTGGATCAAACCTACCCTGACCGCACAGAACAAGAGCCTTGTGCACTAGGCATGCTACCTATTCCAAAGGAAAGACTACCTGGGAAGAAAACATAAATTACTCCTTCCTTGTGAAAGACGATTTTTTCAATATTTCAAGGGTTATTTCTTAATAAAGCTAGACTCCATTGAATGGTTTTCTCGAACTCCAAAAGTTTCCAGATGATAGAAGATCGGAGAAAATGATATGATGAAAGGAGAATGATTAACTGGATTTTTAACAGTGAATGCAAGCAGATCCTTTCCAACAAATGAAATACTGAAATAGCAGACAAAATTGCAATGAAACAAACTAAATGATTTATAAATTTTTAAATAAGAATCGAAGCCCAAATTCTCCTCACTAGAAATAGCGATCAACATAGCTTAACTAATTAGTATACATTGCTTAATCAGGTACTGACTGAACTAGAAAACCTAAATTTAATCCCAACTTCCAATCAGTAATCTCCCTCACTTCCTGCATAAAAAATCATAGAAACCTCAAAAAAGCGCCCAATTCGCTTACAGAAAGATCCCTTTCCATAAACCAAACTACATTTCCCCATTTCGCATCAACCTCTCATGAAGCCAACCTTTTTCTCCCCTAACCCTAACCAACCCATCACTCCAAAACGAAACAAGACAAATGCTTTCGAAGAAATTAACGAAGGAGAAAAGAAGTTGACCTGCTTCCCCATGCGAAGAATAACGTAGGGGTCGCTGCTTCGGAGAAAGTCGCGCACGGCGAGGTCTACACCTCTCAAAACCCGCACCTTTAGAATCCCTAGAAGACGATCCACCATTTTGTTTGTCCGCCTGAATTTCCTTTCTGCTCTTTAATCGTCTGCCGCTTCTTTTATGCTTAGAATGAGCAGTTGGAGGTTGAATGGGTACCACTGAAGAGAGAAAAACTGCGTCTTGGCCATGAGAAGACAAAAGCAAGAGTACAAATAGAGCACTCCACTGCACTGCTGCTGCTCTGCTACTCTTTCGTCTCTTTGCGTCTTGTTGTTTTTTTTTAGCTGGATGAGCTGTGTTCGGTTCATTTTTCTCAGACCGCGGATCCTTCGTCCAGCCATTTTTTTTTTTTAATTGGGGACATGTGAATATGTGATAGTAATGGACAACTGCATCCGTGCACTCCTGCAATTTTCTTCTTGGCCCCCTTTCTACTCTCTAATTTTTCTCATTGATTAGAAATTTTTTTATGAGGAATGAGGGGTATATTTATATTTTTTTAGAGTGGCGTAACTTGTAAATAGGAAGGAGATCAAGCATAAGTTATGAGTGGTTTGAATGGACGGCCGATGTTGTATCCCTTGATTGTGGATTGTTTATTGCACATTTGAATGTCTCATTGGATTCAAATGTGATCTTGGGCTCGTTGGATTCGTCTCATCAAGCCGCTCGATTCGATCATAAGCACGTCACTTTTGAAAACCGTTTGTTCATCCAATTTATGGTTTGAATTTTCCAAATGCGCTTCGAGTCTTTGATTTGAACTCATTGGGGCTCGGATTGAGTCGAATTTGGTGTCATTGGGTTGGTCTTTTCGAGACGTTCAGTTCAACTATAAGTTTGCTGAAATCGGATTTCTAATAGTCCTCGAATTAATTTTGGAAGTTCTTGACTTGATTCTACATCGAGATTTGTCCCCGATCAAGATAATTTTTTGATGATATATCAAATTTATATAATTGTTATATTTTACTTTTAAAATATAATTTTATAATTTTATATTCAGTACATGTTCTTGTTCATATTTTCAATAATATAACTTTAATTATTTACATATTCGGATTTTTTTAATGACTATAATATTGATTTGTTGTTTTTGAAAATTATGACTATAATATATAATTAATTAAATTAAATAATTTAAATTAGTCTTATGGACAGCATTAAGAAAAAATCCCGGCGGGAGGGTTTATTTTGAGATTAGTGTAACTATTGAATATTAAATATAGCACTAATCTCAATATAAACCTAAGGAATGTTAAGCTCATCTTATAAAGTAAATCACATTAGGACAGCATAACTCAAATTTCTTTCATATAAAAAAAAAACATTTTTAAAATTTTAAAAGCAAAAAATTAAGATTAGAATATATTGATTTTTATTTTTATTTTTAAAATTTTAATGAGCATAAAGCCCACGCAGATGAACTTTTATTATGTTTGGTGTAAGGATGTAGAGGAACGTCCGGTTGGAGGCAAAATCTCGCCAAAAAACTCGGTATTTGCTTGGTACAACTAGGTATTATTTGATATTAACGAGGAATACCGCTCTTTGAAGACCAATACCGAGTTATACCGAGTTGTACCGAGAAATACCGAGTTGTACCGAGTTTTTCTAAAACTCGGTACAACTTTTGTATAACTCGGTATTTCTCGGTTTAGCTCGGTATAACTCGGTATTTGGTCTTCAAATGATGGTATTCCTCATTATTGTTTGGTATTGCTCGGTATTTGCTCGGTATAACTCATTTTTTTGTGGGATTTGACCTCCAACCGAACGTTCATCTGCGTCCGGTCGGAATACGTAATAATTGTTCCACGCAGATTCAAAATTTTAAATGTTTTGCATGGTAAGATCGTCACGCAATATATTATAAAATTGAGGAACGCCGGCCCGCGCGGTAGAAAAAAATGAAAATATAATATTGCATATAGAACAAATTTTTGCGTATTTTGTGAAAAAAAAAAAACCTAAACTTTGCCATTATATTTAATTATTTGGTCAATAAGAAAAGCAAATTTGTTTAGCTTGCTGTAAATAAGCCAGCAATTGGAAATTTATTTATTTTTTATATTTTTTAAAAAAACAATTGTTAAATTGCATTTGTCATATTAGGAAAAAAAATTATGGTATATGATTTGGAAAAAAAATAAATTTTGTTGAATTATTAATTTATTAGATTTATTGTAAGAACTACTATACAAATTTTAATTAATTATTTAATTATTATATTGATCTTAAAATAAATTTCATAATTTCATAATCTATTATAATTAAATTATAATCAAAAAATTTAGAGCCAATTTTTTTCATCATAAATATTGTTATAAACATGGAAGCATTTTGCACTTAGCAGTTAGCACAACTGCTTTTTTTCAAGAGTATAAGGCTTAGTTTTGGACAGTTTTTTTATTGCTTTTTAAAACGGAGTTTTAATACAAAAATAAAAAAAATTGTACTAAGGCTTCGTTTGGGACGGCTTTTTCATTGCTTTCTAAAACGGAGTTTTAGTACAAAAATAAAAAAATTTGTACTAAAACTCCGTTTTAGAAAGTAATAAAAAAGCCGTCCCAAACGAAGCCTAAAACTCTATTTTAGAAAGCAATAAAAAAGCCGTCCCAAACGAAACCTAAGATTGATGTGACATTAATCAATAAAAATATATTATAATTTATCATGCTCATCAGTGGCCCATTATTTATAAATTTAGGCCAAGTTTAAACACTACAAGAATGCTTCCATTTGAGTAGTATAATTAAAATTAGTAGGTATGGCTCAATAGTGCTTGATATTAAATTTCAAAGCCTGTCAAGCTAGTAGTTGTCTGAGTATTTTGGTAGTCTTTATGAGTTCCAAGTGGAGTTCTCTTGGTAGTTCATTTTGAGAGATCAAGAAGATTTGAATTACTTGACAAATTCAATAGAGTATATTCATTTTTCTGACCATTTCAATGTAGAGATGAGATCATTCAAGCAATTTAACAATAATACTTTTGTGGAGGACGAGGCTTTCGACAAATTGATTCAAGCGCTTGGGGGCTTATTGAACTAATTGCATCTTTTTAGATGGTTTGTTCGCATAAAATATCGACATTCTGATGATCTGATTAAGAGTTTAGATATATTAAATCAGAAAAGTATAGGTAGACCGAAAAGGATTTGATCTATAGAAAGTATTAGAAATGAGCTTTTTTATTAAGGCTTCGTTTAGGACAGCTTTTTTAATGATTCTTAAAACATTTTTTTAGTACAAGAATGCTGCTTTAAGAATCAGTAAGAAAGTCCTCCCAAACGAAACCTAATTTAAATGAGAATTTAACTATTAATAAGATATAATAATAGAAAAATATGTATCCAATCCCATAGTGCGAAATAAAAATTTGATGTTTTTGTAGTACAAAAATAAATTAATTAATTAATTAAAATATGTTCGCTTAAATAGTTTTATTTATTATTTTAAAGAAAATGTCTTTTTTTAAATGTTATGATTTTTTTTTTTTTTTGGTTCTTTAATATTTTAAAAATAAAAACAAATTTCACGCACCACTCCTAACCCTCGCAATAGCTATCCCATCCAACCAAGCAATTGGAGACCGGTACACAACCATGGTAAATAAGCCTCCACGGTCCTCAATTAATATATTATAAGTAAAAACCTACAGTTAGCGTTTTAGAAATATATTACAAAATTTATTACAAAATTAGTTCATTAATAAAAGTTCAAAGATTAGAAATCTTATCGATAATTTAATTTTTTTAATTAATATATGAATAAATTTATAACTTTCTATTATGATATATCAATAAATATCCCTATTTTTAAAATAGAATAAGCTGAAAGCATGATATTTTCCAAGGCAAATTGGAGATCCAACTGATAACAGCCAAAGTAGAAGAGTTTGCCAAAATTAAGGCTTTTTATAAAAATGTTTTTTAGACCAAAAATTTCTAATTCAAAAATTTTTTGTAGTAAAAAATATTTTTAGAAAGCAGCAAAGAAGTTATCCCAAACAAAATCTAAGACTTCATTTGGCACGTCTTTCTTAAGCTCTGTTTGGGACAACTTTCTTACTGCTTCATAAAACAACTTTCTAGTACAAAAATTTAAATTTTTATACTAAAATACTACTTTAATTTTTATACTAAAAAACTATTTAAATTTTTGTACTAAAAAACTGCTTTATAAAAAATCTTATTGTTTCATAAAACAACTTTTTAGTACAAAATTTTTATATTTTGTACTTGAAAGCATTTTTAAAAAGTAATAATAAAACAGTCCCAAACAAAACCTAAATTAACAAAAAAAAAATCACCACATTAGTAAAAAAAAAGTAAAGAATCCAATGGCAAAATTACATAATAATACCACCAAAAACTTTTTCTTTCTTAATAAACTGTAAATATAACAATGAAAACTGTGTACAGGAAACAACATATACTATATCTACATTAAATATTACACTATATTATTTTATTTTATGTTTTTGAGAGAGGACATGGCTAGCAAAGCTTATGAACTCTGAAAGCTCTTTGCATTAGGAATGTTTATCCACTGCAACTGCAGCTCAATTTCACCAGACTCCACATTCCTGAGCCTCAGAAACATGTCCTGATAAACTTTCCCATTCTCCAAGCGGATAGCGCTCTCTTCAGCCAGGCAGTTTTGCCTGTTTGGCACCACTGTTGTTATGACAGACCCATCAACAAAGTCTTCTAAGTTCATCTTCACAACGTCGAAAATTGCTCGTATGTCGAACTCCGCATTGCCCATCGGGTCATCAAAGCTGAATAGATCCTTGTCAAACACGTACTGCAATAAAAAATGAAGAGAAAACTGATGAGGATTTATCTGATGAGTGAGAGAACATAAACAAGCATGTTAGGTGGAGTTTGGAAGTGTAAAGACCGTATTTTTATTGAATACTAGAAAAGATTAAGGTTTCGTTTGGGATGGCTTTTTGGTTGCTTCTTAAAGCTGCTTTTTAATACAAAAATTTTAATTTTTATCCTTAAAAAACTGTTTTAAGACGCAATAAAAAAACCATCCCACACGAAGCCTAAGATTAAGATAGCTACTTTATTGAGGAGACAAGGACCAGTGAAAAGCCCTGAAAGCCTTATTGTTAATAACATCAGACAGGCTCTAGGAAGGGAAAAATTATTCTGTGCGGAAGCCGAATCCCGTCCGGATACCTAAGCCCGTGGCTCCGTACCCGGGCTCGGTATTGCTCGGTATCGCTAACGTGGCTCATTCAGATTGGTATATGGATACAGAGCTGTGTTCGGCGTTCACACAGAATAATCTCTCCTAGGAAGGAAGGTAACACATAGAATAGTCTGGCAGGATCTCTAACTTTTCATATTAATAGTTAAGCTTTATGCATATTGCCTAAAACACTTTTAACTTGGTGGATATTAATTCGAAACAACTATGGATATCACACAATCTGTAACTGCAAAGAGGCTATACCAGATAGATACCGAGTGTTGCACTCCTGCTAATTATTTCTGCGTCTACTTGAACATGTTAAAGATGTCAAGCAAGCATAGAAAATTGACATTATTTTCTATGCTAATTATTATAGGTATCATCAAGTATACATATCAAGAGCTTACTGAACAGAGTCACTGATTAATAACAGTTAAAGCATCGATTCATAGGCATGCCATCATAGCAATCAGAAGAATCTCATAAAAAAATTGACATTATTTGAAGCAAAGATGAAATTTTCTAAAGATCTTATTTTATAAAATTACGGTTTCTGGTTATGCTTACATATCGGAATGTATAATGGCCCCAAGTGTGATATTTATCGATGATTTCAATAAAAACGAAAAGAAAAAGGAAATTAGTGAGGAAATACTGACCAACTTGACTAGGAGATTAGGATCTTCTACAGAGAGTGTTAACTCTTCGTTCCACTCTGGGTTTAAATTCTTCTTTATTGCACGAGTCTTCAGCTTCTGCGCCATACAAGAAAATAAATTTCAACAAGAGAAGCAAAAATGAATATTAAATGGAAAAAATTGGAGTACTTATGCATCAACCACAAGGGGATTTTCAAGTAAAAATTATTTGATAACTCATCAACCCAAATTAGATACTGGAGGATTAATGATACGAAATAACCAACCAATTTGATTTCAAAATTGGTTTTTGCACTTTCTGATTTGCATTACAACCACTAATTTGTACTCATCAATTTTGTTAATTCTTCATCTATCTACTCTGCTGAGATGTTAAGTTTATTTTCTTGAAGTCGAAACCTATTTGTGATTTATTTCATGAATTTTTTTTATAAATTTTTACAAACTCTAGCTAACTTTTATAAATATGTTATCTATCATCTAATAGCATCTACCAATATTTATAAGCTTGTTGTCTATTATTTCTAAACACTATATAAGGACTTGGTGGTTTGATATTGATTGGAGGTTAGTAATAATCTTGATCTACAATAATTTCACATCCGGTAAAGGGCCGGGGGTGACAATTGGAGCTGGAGCTGGTGACTGAAGAGATTATACCAAGAAAAAATTTGTCAGGGCATTCTGATGCAAAAAAAAGAAAAGAATGAGATTTAAAGATCATTGGATTTGCATTGAGATTAATGTAATTGAAAAAATCACATATACACTAATCTAAATGCTTTTTCTGAACATAAATGAATCATTGCTCATGGACACTAGCTATTTCCAACACCATCCATCATTACGCACCACCGCAAAAACATTGCAATTTCTAGATCTAAGAAAACTCCATTGTCTCGTTACAGAACTGATTCAAATCCACCGATTAAAGAAAATCAAACCCTAGAGAGAGAACAGAAAGAAACCTGTTTCCCCATGCGAAGGACGACGTAAGGATCGCTGCTGCATACATCTCGAACGGCGAGGTCGACCCCCCTCAAAACCCTCACCCTCAGAAGCCCTAGCAGCCGCTCCATAACTCTAAACACAGTCTCTCTCTTCCTGTTTCTCTTTTCTCTCACTTCTGCTTCATGAGTTCTGGTCACCTCTCCCCCGTTCCTTTAATAGTCACGGACTCAGCTCGGCAAATAGAGCAGCAGTGGAGAGAGCTTTCGAAGGAGCTTCTTGCACTATAAACTACACCGTAACAAATGGAGCACCGTTATTGACCTCTCGCCACGTTGACATTTGGAGACACGTGGCCTACGATGCTACGTACTGCACACACGCAGTTCGGCGGACTGGTGTGGCTTAATATATATAACACCGACGAGGATGGGCGGGGACCGACCAAAATAGATCCTCGGCGGACTTTAATACGCTGCTCGTTCAGTCTATGGGTGGGACCCATTACAGTTGTGTAAGGGTGGATTTTCACGCCCGCGTGAAATGGGTGAACTATTGGACTCCAGTAAAGATGGGGTTGGACCAATGCCCGTAACGTAAATTACGCGCCACGTGGCGTGATTTGGAGGATTTTGCCAGTCTGGCGTTTGGTCATCTGCCGGGGGTCCCTTGAAGCTGTCAGATTTCAACAATGACAGTAAGCAAAAATTCTGCACCACGTGGTATGTATTATGGCGCCTGTGATTCGGGTCGCTCAAAGTGACCGATCCGATCCGATCCATTGGTCCAATAGTGAAAAATATTATCTCTGTCCGTGAAAAGTTTAGAATTGCGGCATTCCAAAAGTCCCGTCATTTTGAGTCGTTTTGCTTTAAGACATCTCCAACCGAAAAACTCATTTTTCACTCCAAAATACAGTAAAACTCAAAATGCAGTAAAACTCTAAAATGCAGTAACTTGACTTCAATCGAACTTCATTTTCTAACATACAAAAAGGAATATTCCTAGCATATTCTTTTTCTTATTTTATTTTAAATTTTTTTAATCATATATTTATATTTATCAATTTTAAACCTATTATAATTTTAAAAATTATGTTTATTTTCTCGATATAAAAAAATTGGGATATTAATATGTTCTAAATAAGCAAATATATATTTGATACAATTAAAATTACATTAGAACACATAACTTGCTATTTTATTTTATTTAATATCCGAACTTGTTTTGTATTTTGATTCCAGTTTTTTTTTAGTATTGTAGTACTCAATGTTTTTTATTATAAATATGTATGATATGAAAATTATCGTAATTTTTATGTTAATGTTTATCTTTAAAAAAATAATTACATAAAAAATATTTTAATTTTTGAATTATTTTAATATCTTTTATGTAATCCTGCTGCCAATATTTTATTTTTTAATTATTTACAATATAAATTTATATTTAGACATTTACAATTAAAAATAAATTATAAAAAAAAATGGCGGATGAACTGTTCATTGGCATGTAAATGCCGGCGAAATTGCCGTCCGATTGGGACGAACGCCGAACGCCATTCACGCGTATGCCGATCGGCTGGAGAAGGCCTTACATCGTCGTTACTTTTTAGCTTCTCAATTCAGGCCCTTTTCATCTTCCAAAAAGTATCGCTCCTTTTTTTTAGGAGAAATTATTATGTGTGAATGCTGAATTTAAGGTCAAATTTTATCTTCACTGGATATTTAGAAATGGCAAAGCTATTGATTTTGTAAATAGTTTATGTAAAATGCTTATTAGGATTTAGGGTTTATGCAAAATGCTTGTAAGGTTTATGAAAAATTTATGTCAAATATGATTTTATTTCATTAATACAAATTTTGTATTGTTTTGTATTATTGTGTATTGAGCTTTGTATCGCTCTATATTACTACTAATTGAGTTATGTATTGTTGTGTATTATTGAGTATTTTTGTGTATTATTGTGTATTGCTATGTACTACTATTTATTAATGCGTATTTGTGTATATTGTTGTATATTATTGTGTACTGAGCTATGTACTGCTATATATTGTTGTTTACTAAGATGTGTATTGAACTTTTGTATTGATGTATATTATTGTATATTGCTATGTATTTAGCTTTATATTGATATATATTGATGTATATTTAGATTTGTGTTGATGTGTATTGCACAGTTGTTTATTATGGATATTATGATTGAAATATTTTTAAAACAGTGTACATATTACGGATGTATGTTCTAAAGATAACTTTTTTGTTGCAGAACATCAATATTTAGAATTTCTATAACTCTTTGGTTAAAATGTTTGGCAAGGATTTCATGGACAGAATAAAAGAATCACATCTACATCAATTTTCGTCATATCTTTCTTTTCAAATCCTATAAACATGCGACCAGCATATATATCTTTCATGGCTCTTGCTGACCATCATAATAGTAGGTGCCTCGCAGGGATATTCATAATATTGTCATCAAAATGTTTATCTTTAAATAGTTAAATTAATGAATTAGTATCCTCATATTCAATCTTTGATCTTTTCTCTTTTTGAATATAGTTATATACATACCCCTTAGATAATTCAATATTTTTGATACCTCCAACTTCATTGACAAGGTAGGTAAATGCATCAATGATTATTATCCTAGCTTCTATAATTGATTTAAGAACTAATTATTTCTCTTCACTAATTTTCCTAATGATATAAATAGACGTTGGTCTTCTAGCTTAGGCAATTCAAGATTGTGATTTTCTATAAATTTTTGCACCTTTTAAATTTCATCTTCATCAACTGTAAATCTAATCATAGCGGGAAACCTCGTAATGGTATTTAATTTTCAAAATTTTGATTGAAAATTTAATTCATTACCCTTCTTAAAACCAGCTTTTGAGTACACAAATTCCTTACATTTTAATTTTTACAATTTGGCTAATAAGTATGATGTTTCTTGCAAATACTAAAACCAGCATTATAAGCATAACTATAGTATGTATCGTATGCTTCGTTCTCATAATTATAAACACCATGTTTATAAGCAAGGGGGCATAGGGAGAGCGCCCCCCCCCCCCCTATTTTTTTTTTCCTGAGCTACAACTGATATATGTTAGTGTATTCATATTTGTACTATAGGTACCAGTTAAGTTATCACTTGTTGTATTGTATCTTCCTTTATCTATTTACAGCTAGTTATGTATTGTTCAGAGATTAACTGAGATAATAAACTTTTTCTACTTTCATATTACATCTCTCTTCTTTCTATGTTTTCTCACTTTCATCTTCTTCTTGAGCATTCAGCCAGCCCAGTTCTCAATATAAGATATTAAAATAATTTTTTATAAGAAAATAAGAGTTAGAGGTACAAATTATAATTACACTCAAGATTTTTAATGCATGTAATATATTCATAAAAAATAGTTATATAATTTATTGATTAAATTTTTTGTCAAAATGAATCTTAAAAGTATTATATTTATTTTGAGATATGTGTAATCTACATTTTAATTGAATTTTTTATGTGTTACACTAATTTTAAAGTAAATTTAAATGTGGATGATCAATTTACATAAGAAAATTAGCATTATTTTTATGAAAAATAAGACCTAACAATTCTATGATTTAACATGCAAGAATATGCTATAGTCTTTGTTCGGAATAATTTTCTTACTAGTTTTCACAATAACATTCTTAAAAAAATTTTAACTCTAGCTACAATATCATATCGCAGACCCAAATGGCTTGCTTTCCCTCGACTCAAATGGCCTGTATTGTTTTCCCCTTTGTTCCTTTCTCGCAAACTCACGACTCGCGACCTCGAGGACAACTTTCATTTTCGCTTTCGCTCCTTTCTCTCCATGTTTTTTTTTTTTTTTTTTGCACATCTCTCGGCATGTTATTTGCATTATTAATTTTGATCTTACCGCTCCTTTTGGCTCCAATCATAAGTTGGCAACATAACTATTTTAATGTTTCAAACTGCCGGAAAATAGGAAAATCGTTGAAAAATTGCTTTAAAATTGCGCCGATAATGGATGATTTTTCTGTAGTGTTTAATTTAGGCCCCCCCTGAATAAAATTTCTGGCTCCGCCACTGTTTATAAGAGAAACTTATTCAGATCGTTGAATATAACCTTGTACATAGCTCAATTAACAACAATACACAGCTCAATGCACATGAATACACATCAATACAAAACTAAATACACAATAATACATTGCAATGCATAGTAATACACAACTCAATACACAATGATACATAGCAATACACAACTCAATACATACTAATACATGATAGTATAAGCTCAGTGCATAGCAATACATAGCAGTATATAATAATACAAAGTAATACATAACTCAATATACAGTAATACACAGATCAAAACACATTAATTCATAGTAATATGTAGCTAAATACACAACAATACACAGTTCAATACAAAGCAATAAACAGCTCAATTCACAGCTTAATACACAACAATATAGCAATGCACAACTTAACATAGTATTTGTTAACAAAAAAATAAACACATTCACAACATAATTTCCATGTGTATGATTATAAGCTTGTATATAAAATTGTACACAGTGTGTATTAGAAGAAAAATGTTTGTAACATAATTTCACAAATACATATAATTTGAAGAATATACCCTAAATTCTAAAAAAAACTATATATTTATATTAAAATCATATTTACATAATAAAATCATTTTTTTTGTGGCATTAAACATATAAATAATTGAAGAATACACCCTAAACCTTAAAAAATTATATATTTACAAGAAATGCAGTAAAACTTGGGATGAGTTTAAAATTTACCGATACTAACCTTATTTTTTCTCACATGGTTGGTTGCAGTAAGTCTTCCCGGACATTTTGCATACCGCCTTTCATCTCCTCAAAGAATGCAACGTCCTCCAAATCATTTTTCATCTTCTTCGTTTGTTTCTCATTTTTCTTTCTCAGCTGGTAAAATGTGATATTATGCCCGCCCAAACCCCAAATATTTTGGTGCTTTCACTTGTTTCTTTTTTTTTTTAAGGTAAAATAAGTGTATGGAGAGGGTCAGGCCGTCGGTTGTAAGAAAAAAATATAAATGTTAAATATCCACGTGTCACTATTTTATTGGAGTCCGAACATAGAGATACATCCAGACTCCTGGACAATTTGCATACTGCCTTTCATCTCATCAAAGAATGCAACATCCTCCAAATCAACTATCTTCTTCATTTGTTTATCATTTTTCTTTCTCAGCAGGTAAAATGTGATATTATGCCCGCCCAAACCCCAAATATTTTGGTGCTTTCACTAGTTTCTTTTTTTAAGGTAAAATAAGTGTATGGACAGGGTCAGGCCGTTGGGTTGTAAGAAAAAAATATAAATATTAAATATCCACGTGTCAGCATTTTATTAGAGTTCGGACATAGAAATACATCCAGACTCCGGACGTAATAATTTCTCCTATTGTTAACATCAACGATTTTGGTTTGTGGACTCTTCTTCTTCATATATATATATATATAATATATATATATTATATATATAATATATATATATATATATATATATATATAATATATATAATAATATATATATAATTCAATTTTCATAATATATATTAATTATACTAAAATATAAGTGTGTCACGTAAATGATCAAATATGTTAACCTAATTCAAACACTATAAAACATTAGGTTCGAATTGACCTGTTTAATAAATGAGTAGGATTCGAGTTACCAACAAATTTGATTTTGATCAAAAAAATAACTCGTTTAATATTTTATCTTAAATTCTTTTGTTTGTTAGTATGATCTTTCTATTTTTAATTAATTAATCTAAACTAAGAAACGAGTTATCAAATCTATTCACTTAAAATGTGGCAGATAAGATTAGCGAGAGTCGTTTTAAATGGTTTTGTCATTTAAAACATTGGTGTTCTGATGACTTTATTAGGAGAGTAAATATTTTAGATCTAGTCTATATTAAGAAAAATAGATGCAAACTTTAAAAATTGGTTAAACATTATTAAAAATGATCTGTTTTATTAGATTTAAATGACAATTTGACTTTTCATAGAACACTATGGAGAAAAATGATTTTTATAGTCGAACTCATATAGTGGATAAAGGTTTATTGTTGTTGTTGTTGTTACTGTTGAGTTATCGAGTCAGATTCGTTTTACCAGTGGGTTGGTTCGGATCAATCTTATTAAATAATTCGGTTATGAGCTGATTGAATTCAGGTCAGATCAAATTCTTATCAACTCAAACCCAATCCATTAACCTATTTTGACAACTCCTCATAAAATAACATTCATTTAAAAAAAATTCCTTCATAGAGATCAAATTATAATCTTTTTGAATATTAAAAAGGCTCTATTGAATTGATTTGAATTATTTATATGCCCAAACTGCAATAGTCAAGCTAGCCATGGAAGTCTACTCTCAGGAACAAATTTTAAATTTATTCGCTTTGTGTTGAAAGATTTTGCTAAAAAGAAATCCTTTGAAAGTCCCCATCATCTTATTTTTATCAATATGGAGTTAAGAAATAAATTATTACTAATAGTTTCTGTATCTTTGGTCAAAGGGTTATATTATTATGTTGCAAGGAAATAGCAACTTGATTATGATTAATTAAACATTTTCGATGAGGATTTTAGCAAAAACGTCATTGATGACCAAAGCTCTGCGTGACATACTATAAATTAATAAATCAACCATAAGATATTGTACCAATTAACATGCATGTTTATGGGATCAGTTTGAGGATTAATTAATTTGTGTGGATGCCGAAGGCCGTCTGCAGACCAACTAGAATGCGCCACGTCACCCCTTCGCTCGATACTGCTGTATCGCTTGGTACCGCTTACGTGGTATATTTTGGTTAGTCTCTGAACGGCGTTATGCGTCCGGTCTCCGCATAGGATAATTTCTCCAGTTTGAGAGTGGGATAGGCTTTTGAAATTGTATTGTAAAAGTAGTCCATTGATTAATCTTTCTCTAATTTAGTCCATTGATTATATAAAATTGATCAAAAAATAGTCCTTTGGGGACTAAATTGAGATCAATTTTATATCGAATCTATAACATAAGAGACTCTTTTGGTCCTTTTGGATGAATTTTGTATAGTCGATATATTAAATTGAGGTAACGTGGTGTTTAAGGACTAAATTGATCATACACGAATAATCTGGAGATTATTTTGAAATTTTTTGGTACAAAACTCTTGTATAGATTAAAAAAAATTGTTAATTCAATCATATCAAATCATTCTGTGGGACATTTTAAATAGCTAAAAAAATTCATGTAGCTGCTTGAATCATATCGAAATTTGACCTAAATATTTGAAATTGATAAGAATCTCTAAAATTTATTTAATAATGTTTGATATATAATCATTCAACTCATTGAATGAAAACAAAGGTTTTATAACTTTCTTATTATTTTCTAAAATAATTTTTTAGTACAAAAAAATTACTTTAAAAATTTGTAAAAAGGTTATCTCAAATGAAGCCAAAAAACATTTGGAATTTTTTTTTATATGCCAGTAATTGATGATTTTGTTGATAGATTAATTTTTATTATTTTTTAAAGGATATATAGCATTATTTGGCTTATATTTATTTTAATAAGAGAGGAACAAATAAAAAATTACAATTTTTCATAATAAATAGCTCCAATAATCCTTAACTTGCCATTCTAATTATTTATCTTCAGCGTTCTTTTCATTGATGTAGATTAGTGTTGGTTCCAATTAATTTATGGATGAAGAGAGAATTAGTCTTAATTAACATATATAATATGGGACAGAAATAAAAGGGATAAAAATATTAGAAAAACAAACTATGAGATTAGCAATTGAATAGGAGCTAAAAATTATGTAAGGCTGAGCTTGACGGGCAGCCGTTAGATTTGTTTTCAAATATTATATTATAAAAGAAAGGTTTATATTACACTAATCTTAAAGCAAATCATGATACAAATTAATCAAGATATTGTAACATAATTGTTAAATTTACTTGATTAAATTAATAACTATGTTGCACGATCTATTTGACATAACTTTCTCGTTATTTTGCTCTTCAGATAGCAATCAGAATTTTGTTTGACTATTGCTTTCCCACTGTTTTTCAGAAATTTCTATGATTAAAAATTATTTTTTGAAACCATAGTAGCTGGGTTACTTTCCCGATAAAAACTTCACAACCAACTTCATAAAACACTATGACCGTCTCAAGCAGACACTTAGGCTTCATTTGGGATGGCTTTCTTACTGCTTCTTAAAACAGCTTTTTAGTACAAATTTAAATTTTTGTATTGAAAAGTTACTTTAAGAAGCAGTAAGAAAGCTGTCACAAATAAAACCTTGGTCTTGTTCCTAAGTATTTGGAATCTAGTCTACAAATTTTCATTGCATGACGGATTAACCCTACTATGAGAAGCCTCCCTCCACCCAACTTTCCTTCCGTCCGAAGATAGCTAAGACAATTCGTCATCCATGAGCAAATAGGTAAAAGTCTCTCATTTGAAGGCTGTGGAGAGAGATACAATAGAAACAAAGGTAAACAATGCTTAAATCAGATGGTTAGGGATTCAAATCCACCTACTATTTCCTGAGAATTGGTTGCATTGAAAGCAACTACAACTAACAAAGTTGAAAAAAATAAATAAATCTTTAAGAAAATTAAGGGATGTAAGCCAATTAATTTGTTCAATGAATAACATTGAGATCATTTTGAATTATTTTTATTTTTATAGCTTTTTTATATTTGATTACAACAACATCAAACATTTATCCTATTACATGAGGTCAGATGAATCTTTTTTCTTCCTTGTGCCCTATTAAATGTTGAATTTTCATTTAAATCAAATATATAAAATTTATTTTTAATATTTTCAAACCAAATCTTTTTAGGTCTACCTCTATCTTTCTTAACATAGATCAGATCTAATACATCTACTCTTTTAAGGCGACTCTCTCTTATCTTATCTTCCACTTGAGCTAAAATGAAATGAAATATATTTGATATTCCTCAAAACCCGAAGAAAGAAATCATTTTTTAAGAGAACAAGATTGAGCTCTTCTTTCTCCTATCATTTGTGCCTCTGACCACCTCAACCCTGATAAGATTATCTTCATCTTTCTTCTTGAGCACTATTAATGCAATGCAAAGATGTGAACTTTATGAAAGATTATAAAATGGAGGAAATGATAACATTGAATGGATGGCCTCTTTGTCAACTTGCTTGACTAAGGTATAAGATTATATTATCTAGTGTCATGCTACCTACCGCCGGCTACTTAGACTTTCTTCGGGACGGCTTTCTTACTTATTCTTATAAAACCTTTTTGTACTAAAACACTTCCTTAAGTAATAAAAAAAATCGTCCCAAATAAAATCTAAACAAAATTCAGAAATCAGACAATGTCATATGCAACCTCAAAAGAATGGAATCTTAAGAACAATTAGCAACACTATGCAACATAAATGTGTTAAAATTTGTAAGAAATAACTAATTTTCGCAAAAAAAATAATAATAATATCACAAATAGTATTCAACAGATACAAAAATAAAAAAATAAGAAATAATAAAGTCAATGAAAAGAGAGTGATGCATAAATCAGGTTCTGCTGCACAATGACATTAACTAAATTTGGATCAAATTATTAATGGTGGAAGTTAATCAAGTCGCAAGTAAGCATCTAGCCCTTCAAGCAACCACAAAGTTGTATAAAATTCCCTATGGGGCAAGAGTCACTTTATACATTTCTTCCACGATGAGAATAATATCAAACTACAATATACAAATTACATGAAGGAGCTGAGTAGAACAACCAACCTTTTTAACCTTCCTCTCCAAACTCCTTTGTAAATCTCTCATGAACCTCAAGATCCGCTTTGCTAACCGTTGGACGCTGTCTCGCAAGCACCTTGTCGAAATCTGCTCTTGTTATAGGTGGTGGAAGAATCTGCCGCATAAAATCAAGTATATAAAACAAATCACTAAGACTGTTTGGATTGATGGAATTGAAGGGAATGGTTATATATGTTGGGGGGTATGCATGCAAATTCTAAAACTCTACACATCTAAAGTCTAAAACTTATTTATACATCACTTTAGTATCTAAATTATATAACATAATATGCATAAAATAATGTATTTTATTATAAATAAGTTAATATTAATTATATTTATTATATAATTTAATATTGTGAATGTTATATATATGTAAATATAAATATTTTAAGAATTAGATATATAAATACATTAGAATTTTGAGACATGTCAGTAAATGTAGAGATTATTGTGTGCAGACAATGGACGGGAGAGAACCGTCCAATTTTCTCTATCTACAGTGCAAGCGCAGTTACTGTAGAAGCTGCGATTTAACTGTGCTTTTATTATAGACAGAGAGAAAACCGGATAGTTCTCTCCGTCCGCTGTCCGCACGCAATAAAAAGTCTTGTAAATCTCCTATATATTTTACTTCAACACTTTTATATTAGTTATTTGATTCCAATAATTGAATTTATCTTGAAAATCTGAACAAATATGTTATTCATATTTGACAATTTCCTACCCAATCCTAGTGAAGAAGGAGAAGACAAATTTATCGGCTTAGGTTATCACTATGACTCACATACCCTAAACCCTCACATAAAACTAAATATTGAATTTCTCTTCAATCGACCAAATAAGTGGGTGAAAACTAATTTCAATTCAATTCCTTGACCATTTCCATTTCATTTCCTTTTTCAATTCCTTGAAGCACAAAGCCTATAAATTACTAAGAGATGAATCAGTAAAATTTGTGTAAAAGACTCTAAACAGGTGTTAAATAGAAGAGCGCACCTTCGCAGCAAGGCCTTCTGCAGCAAGTTCCTGCATTGTGGTTTGTACAGATCCTGGAGTTTTTGGTCCACATGGCATCAGCATACCATCAGAAGTTTTTATGAAAAACATTGCATCTTGAGTCTTTCGAACAGGCTCAAACAGAACATCCTTTACCTGTCATGAAGAGGAAGCCATTGGCAAGCTCATTCGTCTAAAAAAAGGGCTATGAAGCAAACACATTGATAGCAAAACTCACACAGACAGAAATATCTGAACCGGAAAAGCCTTCCGTCCTGCGAGCCAAACTCTCAAAATCACTTTCCATCAAATTGTTAGGAGTATCCCCCAGATGTACCTATATAAAACAAAATAAAATAAAATGACTAAATTGAAAATATTGATAATTTAATCTGGTGTTATGTAACAATGCTTTTTCAAGAGAAAATGGTAAGCTAATAAGGAAAAAGAAGAAAAGAGTAGAGGTGTAAATGAGTTGAGTCGAGTCAAGTTTAGGCTCTTATCGAGCTCAGCTCGTTAGTTGGAAAGCAAGCTCGAACTCGAGCTCGAGCTCGAACTCAAGCTCGTCTCACTGTAAACGAGCGCAAACCATGAGCAGGAATTTTTAAATTTAGGTGGAATTTTTAAAAATTAGGCGGGATTTTAAAACTTAGTCAAAATTTTTAAAAAATATGAAATGGTTAACATTTAAATAAAACTGAGGTGGTTTTATTTTTTTTTAATATTTAAATTTAATAAATAAAATAAAATTATATTAAAAATATTAATATTTATTCGAGCCGGCTCGAGCTCGGCTCGTGAGCTCGATAAGCTCGGCTCACGAGCCCGTAAACGAGTTAAGCTCGAGCCGGCTAGACTCACTTACACAACTAGAAACGAGCTATATTAGTTCGGTAGTTTATCTTGTGACAAAATCACAGAGACCAAAGGAAACAGATCAACACTTGAATAAAGGTCAAGTTTTTGATAGAGCGTTAGAGCGGAGCATTATTGAGCATATCATGGAGTACATACTGCAGGCAATACCTTAAACATATGTTGCCGGGCCTTTAGATCAGGAAGAGGAATGTAGATTCGCTTATCAAAACGACGTCGAATGGCCTGTTTTACCATAAACAAAGGCATCTAAATCAATTTCATAAATTGCTCATTGTTTTCATAAAGACAAACCGTCACAGAACCTGATCCAGAGCATATGGTGTGTTTGTAGCAGCAAGTACAAGAACTTTCTGGTCATTGTTACCAACACCCTGTAATACATCAAAAGGCTCAGGACACCTATTTATGAAACAAGCATTAAGCAGATGATACCAACCAATAAAAAAAACATTCAATTCTTGTTTGTAGATTCGAACAGAGATTAAGGCTTCGTTTGGGAAGGCTTTCTTATTACTTCCTGAAGCAACTTTTTAGTACCAAAATTAAAACTTTTGTACTAGAAAGTTGCTTTAAGTAGTAAGAAAGTTGTCCCAAACGAAGCCTAAGTTTAGTCCTCTCAAGTATTGTTAAGTCTTTCAATTATTATCCAAGTTATAGCACTTGATGCAGAGAGCATATAAAAGAAGTTCATTTTGCTAGCAGAATCATCTCAACTCCAATTATGCACATGAAGCAGGGATGTAACTGCTTGAAGCCATGTCACTATATGAGGGTTATTAAGCATGAGTTGCATATTGTTTCATGGAAATCTAAATCACCGTGCAAATCTCCATTTCCCTTTCTTGTTGCCGAATGGATCCCATATTCTATTAGTTTCTTCTTTCAACTGCGAGGAATATTGTCTAAATTCACTTGGGAGGAAAATGAATCAAGTATTAATTCTTTTATAAAATTAATTTATGTTTATTTAATGGTTCATCTGCCATCATGCTGATTTGGACGGTTTCTCTCCTCTCAAGTTCCCCTCTTCCTCCCTTTTCTCGAAGCCTCTCCTTACAAACCAGATACAAATCTAGCATCAATAGGATAGGCAACAAGTCGAGTTCGACTGAGCTGCACTCAGATCAAAATCAAAATTTTGATTTCACTTTGAGACAAATTTGACCCAAGCTAAAAAATGATTGATTCATAATCAATTTTCAAGTTGATTCAAGGCGAGTCTCTAAATTTTAAAATATTTCCTAATTTTTTAAGAATATATATATAATATATATATATAAATATATATATATATATATATATATATATATATATATATATATATATATATATTATATATATATATATTGGTTTAAAAAAGTTGTATTAGAATATCATATGCTTAATGCATGTGTATAAGAGTAGTAACACATATAAATGTGTATTTTTACCTGAATTGAGCCAATTTCATATTGTATCAAACTAATTTCAAGCAATCCAACCTTGAGTTGAAGCTGATCAATTTTAATTTGAAATCCATGAAAATTCGAGTGAGCTTCAAACAAAACTGCTAGCCCTCAGCATCAACCCATGTTGCATCTCAGCTAAAATATAATACTTACGAAGAGCTTGACTCTCACCGCCATGATTGGGATGATTTTAAAAAATTCTAAACAATAATCTCCATGATATATTTGACACAATTTCATCTTTAATCATTCTTTATTCTTCTATGAAATATTATAAATTTCACTCTCACAAATATGATTGAACACTAAGCTATATGTATATACCAGAAGACAGTCCCTCTATATATCCCTCCTAGCGAAAGGAATGAGAATTTTTATGAATGAAATGCAACTTTCAAAGTGGAGCCTTCCCCTGCCCATGGCAATTGATTCATCTCCTTTCTTCCTTCACTTATCTTCTTATCCTTAGTCGCCTAGGGACCATTAATAATACTCAAAACTCCACATTAGCCAGAAATAACTCAACATTTGAGTTGGACACGAATCTACTTGTTCATATTGGAGTTGATTCATGAGTGAAGACATTTGGCTCGAACCTAATTCTGAATTTAGTTCAATTCATGGTTGGCTACCTCAAAAAATGATTCAAGAAGGCTCAAAATATATATTAATATCGTCAAAAAAATTTTGGCATGACCCAAGGCTTTGATGAAACCCTATTCGTGATTAGTAGTTGATAGCTTGTTTTTTTTTTCTATAAGATAAAACTAAAATATAAATACTGTTTGAACGGTTAATATTTCATTTGAATACAAATATATTTTTACATCATAAATCCCTAACCCCATTCTATTCACTCAATCACTCTTGCAGTCAGCAGCTCTCACCTTTTTTCTCGAAGGACGCTACTAGCTCGTTGCTTTGCTCCATCTGCACCCTGTGACTTTCTCTCTCCTCTCTTAGAATCTCTCCCACCACTAGAGTCATCTCTCATTCTCTCTACTTTCATGTTTCAACCATTCTTGATCACTCCTTCTCGCCTTCCTAGTCCAATCTCCTTGTATCTTCTCAACCATAGAGTCTTTACTATTTCACAACCCCAATCTCATTTATATTTTTCCTGTCCATTACAAAATTGCAGTCCCACCCTCGCAATTTGCCCCTTAATTTCATTCAATTTTCAAATAAACTAAAAAAAATTAAAGTTGATCCATAGTCAAAATCATTTCAAGGCAAGCTGGCTCAACTCAAATAGAGTTTAATTTTGATTATGATTCCAATTCTAGTTTGAGTTAAGTAGAAACTAATTACTAACAACTCTAGCAAGACTTTCACGAACTAGATTCAATATTAGCCCTAAGCTCGCCACAAAGACTATCCTCTTCTTTCAAGCTTACAACAAAGAGGCTTCCGTCAGCTGTTGTGATACCCTTCCTCCACCAAACAAGCAATGAAAATGGTCCTCACAACCGCTAACAGCATGCCCTCTCATCCAAAAGAGAGCAACAAGAATCACCAAACCTGCATAAAACTCAATTGTTGGTATTATCTTCCCTAATAGCTATTGTTACCTATTCAAGGCTTGGTATATTAGAAGAATCTCAGCATTGAGCTTTAGAGACCGCCGTCAACCTAGCATTCTTGCATGGAGTCAAACCAAATAACTTATTGGGTCACATATGGGTCCACTTAACTAGGGAAAAAGTTCTAATAAATACTACTAAAGGGATTGAAATAAAGATGAGGGAAAGCATAAAAATGGTAAAGATGGTGCTGGCAGACTTTTAGTTTGTAAAAGATGTTAAGCTAATGAAAATCCAAGTGGTTGTGGTGACTGAAATTTTCAAGGGATATTGGGCAGATGCGAATTTAGGGAAGATGCCCGTGGCTTTCATATTTAGTATAGGATATGTGAAACTTTCAGCTTTGGAAAAAAAACTATGTGCTATAGCACAAAACTAGGGAGGAAATTCCATGAACCTTGATGGGTTGGTGGAGACATAAACTTGCACAAACTAGACAACTAGACCCTTGGAAGTAGATACTTAGCTTTGACGCCAAATGATGTAAACAGACCAAAAACTTCTCGTGGAAGAGGGAAAGAATTAGCAGAAGAACAATAGTGGAAGATCCTTTTGGCAATTGTGGGCAATAGAAAGAAAAAGAAACACCTTATTTTACCAAACAGCACTACCTTACAGGATTTTAAGGAAGGATCTAAACTAGACAAGGAAGAAGAACCAACAAAGCAACTTAATTCATAGCTTAATCATCAAATAGCATAAGCCCTCATACGGCTCAAGTAACGTGTGTGTGTGAGTGTGTACATACATAGAAACCTAGAACTTCCTATGGAGGAGGAGAAGAGTAGCTGAAGGCTGACGGCGGAATATCCTGTGGCAACTGTGGGCAATAGACAGAGAGAAACACCTCATTAAGGAAGATTCTAAACCACAGAAGGAAGAAGAACCAACAGAGCAACTTAATTCATAGCTTAATCATCAAATAGCATAAGCCCTCATATAGCTTAAGAGTGTGTGCGTGCATGTGTATATATGCATACATACATACACATTGACTTGATCCATAAGCAATTACATCCCTAACAAAACTAAATGACATGCAACCGAAATGTAAATTAACATTAGTAAATGCAAAGTAACAAAATGGCACATATGACTAGCAATGTGCATTTGATTGCTTTGGATGATTTCATTCAGGAGTTAACTAAATCAATTAATTTTTCTTATAAAATTCACAAAATCATGAGAATATGCTTGATATATATGTGTGTGTGTGTGTGTCTATATATGTGTGTGTGTGTATATTGACTTGATCCAAAAGCAATAAAATCCTTTACCAAAACCAAAAGCAATAACATCCTTTACCAAAACTAAATGATAAGAAAATCAAATGTGAACTACGCTTAATAAAAATGAAGTAACAAATGTCACATATAACTAGTGGTGTGCATTTGATCGCTTTGGATAATTTGGTTTACGAATTAGCTAAACCAAATAGTTTTTATAATTAAATTCAAAATATTCAACCACCTAAATTATTAATTGAACTTTAATTTGTTTAGTTTGGTTCAATCTTGAATGAAATAAAATATTATTAATTTTAACAATAAATTTAAATAGAGTAAAAGCCCAAAATATTCCCCCGACTATTATTAAATGTCCAATTTAGTCTCAGACTTTCATTCTGACTCAATTTAGTCGCCTGAATATTAGAAAATATCTCAATTTGATTTTCAGGCCAAATTTAATAGTTAAAATTAACCACAATAGTTAAATTTGAGAACATTTTGAGTATTATGTTATATATAATACTATATTATTTTTTAATAATTTTTTGTTATTTATCATATTAAAATAAATATAAAAAAATCATAATGAAAGTTAACCAACTAATTAACAAGAGTGAATAATTAATAAACGTAATTAACTTTCATTATAAATTTTATATTTATTTTAATATGATATAAAACAAAATATATAATAATAATAATTATATAATCTCACACACTATAATACCCAAAATGTCCTCATATTTAACGGTTGGGATTAACTTTAGTTGTTAATGTCTTATGACCAAAATGAGGTATTTTCTAATAATCATATGACTAAATTGAGGCACCATGAAAATTTGAGACTAAATTGGATATTTATTAAGATTCGGGTGATTATTTCGAGTTTTTACTCAATTTAAATACATTTAGCCTAAACAACATGTATTAAGAACGTATAATCTTTTTTATTACAATTTATAATTTTTTCATATGGAATAAATAATATTAATGCTAATCTTTCTATTACTTTTTTATTTATAGTTCATAGGCTTAATTGATTTAATATTTTAAAAAATTCATACAATTTCATTTATTATTTCATCAATTTTATAAAAGCAAAAAATCCAAACCAATAATAAAAAAATCAAAGAAAATCAAATTACAACAAATAACCAAACTAAACAAAACCAAATAAGATCGGTTCAACTTTGTTTTCGATTTTATCCAAATAATGCATACCCTTAAATATAATATAATTAATTAAACTATATTGTCAATGGTATCTGATGTCAATTCAAATTGTCATGTCTAGTTCTAAGGTCTTCCATGTTACTTCATTACATGTCATAAAAATAACCTTAAGGTTAATGTTATACAAGAAAATTTAGGCTCTCTTACAGAAACAATCAATCAAATGTGTGACAAGGCACTTCCAATGGTGCTAATTTTCCAAGCCCCAACACTAATGCACCTCCACCAACTAGACTTGCTACTCAAAAACCATGTTCACTGCATGATGAACTTTATGGCAATCCTCCTTCACAACGATCTGACACATATGTTGTCCTACCTCAAAGACAATCTCTATACACAATATCACCACCATCACCCTAATCACCCAAGTGAGGATCCAAGTACCAATTGAACTACTCAGGATGAGGAATTTTATCCTCAACACCACGACACATATCACAGATGGTAATATGGTTATCATAATAATCACTTTGTTAACCCCACCTCTAAGATTAATTTAAGTTGTCCCTCATTTAATGGTTGCCACGGTCCTAATGCTTTCATTGACAGACTTGTTCAAATCAAAGAAACTAGAAATTTGTATTAAATGAATGAAGCAAATCGATCTTATTTCTCTCTATGAAACTCGCAGGTCGTACCAAATGACTTTAGAAAAGCTTGGGATATGAATAGACAGCTCATGCGCACGACCTATCAATACATGGGTTGCCATGTGCCAGTATC
The DNA here is from genome assembly GCA_022539455.1 of Dendrobium nobile. NCBI lineage: Eukaryota > Viridiplantae > Streptophyta > Magnoliopsida > Asparagales > Orchidaceae > Dendrobium > Dendrobium nobile. The sequence continues at coordinate 23,139,135 of CM039729.1, read as the reverse complement.
TCCATTAAAAATATATTCCTTAATATCATAGACTTTTTTTTGCCAAATTGCATAAGCTTCAACAAGGTTATCTTTGTATCACCAATTATCTAGATATGTTTGAAGACATTGTCAATCATTGCCTTCTAATCATGACTAAATTCATTTAGGTCCTTCATCCTAATAGTCATATGGATTTTGATCCATACATACCCACCACCTTCAATGATGACTATCATCACACTTTGGAAGTTGAGAAATATTAAAAGCATACTGAAATGCTATGCAAATCTATCTTATACAACATATTATGATATGACACATCTAGTGCCTCCCATCATACAGATCCAATAACCAATACTCACCAAGAAAATCAATCATTGCTAATTCAATCACCATATAAGAAAACGCCTTAACACATAGTCACAACATTAACAAGCAAGATCCCCTACTTGCTTCAATTGTCATAAACCAAGACACATCTCGCTAAATTTCTCACCATGCGCTCACCCTAAAAACTATGACGCAATCAAAACAAAAGCATTGCAAATAATAAAAACTTTTCTTCCTTCCAAATGACAAAATACACACACTAAACAAGACACAACAACACCTTACAACTTTTGAGAAAAAAAAGAAACAATAACACTTCAACTTTCAATAAAACATGACACGACACAACTTAGAAAAGAAGGATACATATGGAGTGGATACCATGAAGATGAGAAGAAGATTAGAAGTCCAAGACGAAATAAAAGAGGAGAAGGGGAAAGGGGACTTAGCTCACAAGCTAAAAAAAACCCTCAGGTTTTTGCTCCAAAAATCATCACATATTTTCTCTTTTTTTAGCTACAGCAAATCATCACTGTAAATAGAGAAAAAGGAGCCCAAAAGACACCCAAGGCAGCAGCCCAAAACAGACAACCATAACAGGAAAAAAAAAAAAAGACAACAATTAAGGCTCGGTTGAAGCCCACCTGAACAGCCAGAACATCGGGAAAGCCAGGGAACAACAACAGAACCCGAACAGCCAAACCATGAAAGCCACAAAAACCGAGCAGCCACCAAGCAACTCAGCCGCCCCAAAAAACCCAAATCAACCCAAATACAAAGCACCCAAAGAAGCTAGCAAACGAAAGATTTGCCTACATCAACTCTCCCCTAGGAGAGAATTCTCATCTCCTAATGCGATCGAATATGAACCTCATTTACATGTCGAATGATCCACATTCAGCTCTTGTATTAAAGCAGCATGCATTCTTTGAAACATTTCTTTTTCTTGATTAAACTGGGCTCGAAGCAAACTCTTTCTCTTTCCATATTTTTTCGCGCACAAAATCATTTTTTCTTGAATTTTGAAGAGTTCATTCTGGATTGGATTGGTAGAGCTTCCTTGCGACGGGACCCATCTGCTTGTTGGAATATTTTCTTCAAGATAAATTACTGATTTTCACCAACTACATATTCGACTTCTTCTTGATTTGGATCTTCAGTCTGTTGATAAGGATCAATACTTTTTTTTTAAAGAAAAAGAAAGGAAGACCCAACAAAAACCTAAAGCTCTGATACCAAATTAATGCAATCAAAACAAAAGCATTACAAATAATAAAAACTTGTCTTCCTTCCAAATGACAATATACACATACTAAACAAGACACAACAACACCTTACAACTTTTGAGAAAAAAAGACACAATAACACTTCAACTTTCAATAAAATATGACACGACACAACTTAGAAAAGAAGGATACATGTGGAGTGGATACCATGGAGAGAAGAAGGAGATTAGAAGTCCAAGACGAAATACAAGAGGAGAAGGGGAAAAGTGACTTAGCTCGCAAGCTAAAAACCCTCAGGTTTTTGCTCCAAAAATCATCACTATAAATAGAGAAAAAGGAGCCCAAAAGACACCCAAGGCAACAGCCCAAAACAGCCAACCAGAATAGGGAAAAAAAGGCAGCAATTAAGGCTCGGTTGAAGCCCACCTGAACAGCCAGAAAATCGGGAAAGCCAGGGAACAACCACCAAGCAACTTAGCCGCCCCCAACAAACCCAAATCAACCCAAATACGAAGCACCCAAAGAAGCTAGCAAATCAAAGATTTGCCTACATCAAACTATCAAACCAAAACTTCAACACACTAAAACTCCTAATGAGGATTTTGAGGACAATAATCTATATTCGAGTAATATGGATTTATATTGCTTAAAGGAATATGAGTAGATGATGGGCAATTGTTGCATTCATTCCACCACATAAATGGGAAAGACTGCACCTACCTCTAAGGTACGCCCCTTAGTTGTTCATATTGCCCATTTAATAGCAAACTTCCCTGACCTAACCCAAGTAAAGCTACTCGATGGGCTCCATCCCATGCAAGACATCAAGAACATTAACGACTTAGTCCCAATTGCACAATTATCACCACACTATAAGATAAATATCACGGAAGATGTTGAACTTAAAAAAAAAAAAAAGCAAATGGCCTCTTTAAGCCTTACCATTGTGCCATCCTTGTCCTACTAACAAATAAGAAGGATGATACTTGATATATTTATGCTGATGATGGGGCCATCAATAAGATTAGAGCTGAATATTATTTGCCTAAATTGTATTTAGATGATATGCTTGACTTACTCACCAAGTCCATATTCTTTAGCAAAATCGACCTGTGAATTGATACCATCAAACAAAAATCAATATCATAAATGAATCCTCGGATTTCTTTTTACAAGTAATTGGTAATGGCATTTGAACTTTCTAATGCATTGAGTACCTTCATGTGAGTCATGAATCAAGTCTGGCAACCATCATCAGCAAATTTCTTATGGTTTTCTTAGATGATACATTGATTTGCAAAACCACTAGTACAACAATTTGAACATATTCGACTAATTTTGGACATCCTACATACCCAAAAACTATAAATCAATTTAAAATAATGCACTTTTTTGCAACCTAAGGTCCTCTTGATTAGTTTCATTATTTTAAGTAATGATGTCTCTACCGACCCCTTCAACATTCAAGCTATAATGGATTGGCCTTGTGTTTGTGTTTCATAATTTTCACGTCCAAGCTAATTAACCAAGGATTAAGGATGTTAATGGCTCCACTACCGAAAGTCGTTATGAGATATACATTCCAATGGTCATCTTTGACTAACTCTGACTTTAAACAATTCAAACTAAAATGATTTAGACTCATGTCCTTCGCCTCTGTCACTTTTCCCAAGTTTTTGAGATAGCTTGCAAAGCCTTCTAGAGTTAAAATCGAAGGCTCCCTCAGCTGAGAATGCCATTTTGTGACCTACTTTAGTAAAAAAAAAACTTAATAAGACTAAGCAATGCTATCATATACGGGTAAGGAGTTTCATGCAAGCATTCAATCCTTAATGCTTATGAGAAAAAATACTTATGAGATGAGCCTCTATTTATGGGAGAAAAGGGATTCACAGCTCTCGATAATTATATGGAGTAGCCCAAGCATTATCAATGGAGTGTTAAATAACTTCTATGTTAGAGCAAGTCCCTTATCGATGACTATGAAGGCAAACAGGTGATGATCATATGACTTGTAAATGCCAAAAACCTAAACAGACATTATATGATACTTCTAAGAATATGAAAAATGCGGATGAAAATTAAAAAAAATAATAAAATTAGCATTTTTATTCTAGCATTTGACTAGTTTAGTGCATTAAATTATTAGAGACTTGATAATAATATTATATTTCAGTACTAACAGGAATTAATGCATATTGCATATAATTGTGTCATATAATTGTTCAATTATCAAATTATGTTTTAATTTCATGATTATTACATAGAGCTAGATATATTTAAGATTATTAATACTCATGTCAGTTCAAAAGATCAGCAATAGCATATTGTATTATGTTTCTTATATTTTGTAGATATGTTTATCCCACTACACTTTATGGCTCACCAGATATTATTATAGCTATTATTTCCGGTAAACATAGCAAGTTGGGTCTAATAAGTTAATCGGGTTTCATCCTCCCTCTTAGTATTTTGTTAAACAGTTTTTTATGTACGAGGAATGTTTATGATGTATATTAAAAATATCTAGTATGTGTTAGTTATCTATGATGTTAATCAAAGCTATACAATTTATTTTAATGAATCTAATTATGTACAGGCGTACAGCATAATATTAATGGATGCAAAAGATGTATTTTATGATCATGAAAAAAGTTTTGTATTTATAACAATTTAAGAATATAAATTTTGTGCTCGCTCGATCTTGCTTTGAAAGAGCTGGATGCATGTTGGTGGGAAAAGCATCAAACTAGGTTGCCTACCTCTCCTATGCCTCTTGCTTGACAGAGGCTTCCCTATTTTGTCAGATTCTTTCATAATGATGTTGCCAATTATGAAATAATCCAAATGGACTCCTCTTAAATTCTTCTTGTTATTTTGCCTTTATGTGCTCTCCCTGTTCAAATCCTCATATAAATAGAGAATATATCTGTCGAAAAGCATCTCATGACAATGAAAGTTACAACCAAGTGATTCTCTCTCTCCAGCTTGAATCCCCAACACATTTTTCATGACCTAGTTCGCATCAATGGTCAGAGGGGTTTGGTAATGGGTAGGTAGCTTCAAGATATTTTTTTTTTTTTTTTTTTTTGCCTGGCTTAGATAGCAAAGTAGGGTACAAATTTAACCGCCAACTCATGTGACTGCACTTTTCTGTTGAGCTTTCATAGGGCATAATAGGGGAGAAAACATAAATTACTTGGATATTTAAAGTAATGACCGCAATAACTTGACACCAATGAGCTTTAAATCAAAGTTCACATGCATATAAACCTCGAAGGAACCAAAGAAAAAAATCCATCAAAATAAATCTCCAAAAACAAAATACTCGCTATAACTTTCAAATGGACAGAAAAAAATAAAAATACAAACTTTACAATTCTTTTAACCAAAAAAAACCCTCCTTAAATGGAGTTCGCATATTTCAGCTCTAACTACAAAATGGTGCAATATTACAGACCAATTAACTCTTTCTAGGTTATTAAAAAAGCCAATGTTGACTGCTTAGATGCAACTTCAAGCACAACTAACAGCCAAATCTAAAAGAATACCAAACCATGCATGAGCCGCTCGCCACTATTGTAGAATCTAAAAAATCATGAATACGCATGATCAACATGCAAAGCCACATGCACAAAAAAGTGAGATTCTACAAAAAATTCATATTGCAGCGCTTACCAAGATTTTAGAACTCAAGCAATGCAACTAAATGTTCAATCATGAAAAATATTGCAGCTAAACAAGATTAATTAATAAGCCAGCTGCAGTTTGGACCAAAAATGCCAACTTCAAGGCTAGGTCAAGTAGCGGGCATGGGTGTGCTAATGTCTAACCTACTACATAAATAGTAACCCAAGCTTAAAGTGCATGATCACTGTGACATAAGTTAGACCTTTTAAGGTCCATGGATCTACAGTATTATTCCCACCCGCATATCTCTAATTGGACCAAGCCAACCCTTCAATCCCCGATCTTGCTCAGATTTAGAAAACCCTGACACACTAGCATAAACTTCCACCTAAGTCACTCCAGTAAGCACCCTGCCTACTACCACATTAACCAGTCTCGTACCCACTCTTTCTTGCATTCTTCCTGAAATTTGATGTACCAGTTATGACCTTTGGTAACAACAGTTTAATATATTGCATTTATCAGATTTTGGCATACAACGCATTTGAGGTGCTCAAGCAAATGCAATGGTTGTGGCTAATGGGCTGTTGACAATGGGATCATATAAATGAAAATTGTTAAAGTGTTATGTAGGTAAACAATAACAGAAGATAATCATTGCAAACTGTTCACAGATAGTTAACAATATGATGTGCTCGGCTTGCACTAAACAGTACAATTGAGGCTAAACTTGGAATTTTAGGTAGTTAGTAATATTGTACTTTTGTAATTGATGCCAAGTTCCACCTTGGTAGCTCCTAACAAGACTACAATTATTTATCTGAGGCCATGCATTACCAACTTCAAAGTTTCTATGAAAGCTATGAAGTTCATATTCCTTTGAGACTTCATGAGAAAAAAATGGTTGCCCACAATCAGAAAATGAAATATCTGCATGACATCAACCATACCTGCATTTGCACAAGTAGTTCTGTTTTTATCCTTCGAGATGCTTCACTTTCACTGCCTTCTCCACGCTGGCCACACAGTGAATCAATTTCATCAATGAAGATGATGGAAGGAGCATTTTCACGAGACATTTGAAAAAGATTTGAAACTAGCTTTTCACTTTCACCCATCCATTTTGAAACCAAATCTGATGAAGATATACTGTAAAGAGTTTTGGCGTTTGTCAAGTACCATAAATATATGTTTCCTCAAACTACCAGTACAACGTTATCAACACCAAAGAATAGTCTTTTTTTATTTTTATGAATTGCAGAAAAAAGATTATGGCTTGGCAATAAGAACAAAAAGGGTTTTGCATGAAACTAAACTTCCTGAAGTGCACTAAAATGTTTAAAATAAAATCTTAAAAATGCACATACTTGTTGGACTCTTCCAATTAAAACATGTATAAGGTTTGGACCACAAGCCACGCAAGTGAGGTGGATAAATAGACATGATCAGTCATCAATCCTAATTGGTGCAAAAAAATTAAACTGTAGTTGGCTTCGCTCCAATTACTCAGATTTTTATTGCCTAATCTCTACATCAACAATGCTGAATAAACATTATTTTATAAAGCACTGACACTTTATAATATCAAAATATACAGTGTCCAACATATATAGGGCACAACCCACATTCAACATGTGTTGAACCTTGGTGGTGAGCTCAATTAAAGTAATAATCATAAAGAATGTATATCAAACACGTTTTTTGTGGGTTAACTAAAATAGCAATTATGAGAATGAATGAACTATGGAAGAGATGAAATTAAGAAAAAATTTCAATTTTTAATAAAAAATGAAATGTGTTTTAACAAAACGCACACGCACATGCGCAGCCATACGCATGCACCCACACGCATATGCGCAACAACACACGTGTGCGCAACCACACACACGTGCGCGCGCAACCATACACACACACACGCATATATTGATATATGTCCTACAGTTTTAATAATAAAGGCATTCAGGTACGTGTTAGTGCATCATAAGTATTCATCCTAGTCCTAGTTAAACTAAATTCAAAATAGGATAACAACAAAAAAACCCCTAAATCTATTCTTTGACTTCTTTTACTCATAAATTTCTTTTGAAATAAAAATGGCTTCTCTGCCAAAAAAACTGAATTCCTTTTGTGCTTCTTTTTTTTATCATGTATTTTATTGCATGGAGACAACTATAAATAAATAGATATACAGAATCAAAAAAGCAAAAAGTTCAAAATGCAGGGCATGTTAAAAAATAAGCCAGCATGCAAGGACATAAAGATGAGAAACAAACACCAAATAGTAGAACATATTCATAGAGTAAAACGGGGGCATGGTTTAAATTTGTTGGAAAATAAGTTCATGACTTGATCATATGCAGAAACAATACAGCGATATTATAATTTGTGAAAGAAAGGATGAATAGAATTATAAGATCAAGCAAAGCTATTTGCATGCTGACTGAAATGGTTATCAGTAAAAATAAAGAAAGACATTAGGGCAAATGCAGGTATGGTTGATGTCATTAGGGCAAATCAAATATTCAATACAAATAGTACAACGCAATTAAGAAAGACAAAAACCTAAAGAAGGTTGATTCAGCCTCCGTAGCAACGGCTTTGGCCAAATATGACTTTCCTGTTCCAGGTGGACCATATAAAAGAAAAGCCCTCCATGGCCTCCTCTTGCCTGTAGAAAATGCTATGGCATCAAGCACAAAAATCAAAGATGAAAACATAGCTCTTTTTTAAAAGTGATTTAGCAACTATACAGGCCACAAAATATGCCGTAAAAGAGGTTTAAAAGTAATGGAAGGATGATAAAGGGAAAAACCCCATAATTAGCTATAATACTGCTGATGTATTGAGTTAAATAAGTGGCAATATCATTTAAATATGATAAATCAAAAAGCTTCAAGTTCAGTCTAATACTGATGTATTCTCAATAGATCCACTTCGCTCTGGTATATTACAAATATTTACTCTAACCACTTAGTATTATAATGAGCTAACTGAATTTTCAGCCGCAAAAAGCTAGGAAGTCTAGCCTTATTGCTCAAGTCTGATCAACAACCGTGCAGATTGACAGGCTCTCTAATAAGAAAATGGTCAGTTCGATGATCTCAAACACTAATAAAATCTTCAATGAAATACTGATTTTCAAATACTAAAACCAACATTTTTCTGCCAATTCATCACAAAATAACTTCAGAGTTGAGAATCCATATAAAACTGTAAAAATTAAAAAATATAACAGGACCATGAGAAGAAACAAAGATATTACAATTACATAAAATAGCAACTTGGCATAGATAGCGCAAATCCAAAGATGAATAAGAAGAAGAAGCAACAGAAGAGAACATACCTGTGAAGAACTGAGGAAACTTGACAGGCAATATGACAGCTTCCTGCAAGGCTTGCTTGGCGCTCTCAAGCCCAGCAACATCGTTCCACTTGATGTTCGGCTTCTCCCTTATGATCGCCGAGTTAAGTCCCGCTCTGAGCTTAGTCTGCTCCGGATCATCGCCACCATCATCTCCATCCTTCGGCTTCGTCTTCGCTTTCGTGGCAACCGCCGCATCCCCATTAGAAGCCGGCCCTGGCCCTCCCTCATCAAGCACGGCACGTATCTCCTCCGCGCGCCGAAGGTAGTCGGTGAACTTCTGGGTGATCGCTTCCTTAATCTTAGGGTTCTTCTCGTACTTGAGATGCGTCTTGAAGTACTCCAGCGCGTTCATGTAAAGGGGAAAGGCCCTGACGTAGTTCCCAGCATTGTCTTCCTGTACCGCCTGCTTCACGTACTCGATCGCTTGCTCCTTGAAATTGCTATACATCTCCAATTACTCTTATCTATCGGCGGCACCAATCACAAAAACTTGATTCAATGTTGTGAAGCCGAAGGCCTGACCACGGATTCGATGAAAAATGGAATCCCGAGAATTTGATGTGATAAAAAAACCTAGATTGATGATGAAGGCAAAGAAAGCGATTGATATGGAAAATTAATAGATGAGATCGATCAGTGGAGGTATCCAGAGCGATCGATTGGGAAAATTGATAGATGGGATCTATCCGCAGAAGGATCGGGGAGCTAGGGCTTGATGAAGTTGGGCGTGGTAGACGGGAAGGGTGCGGACAATGAAGCGGAAATAAAATTATGGTTGAAATATTATATTGACCAAAAACGTGATTTAATAGAGTTAAATTCTTTATATTAATTCTGAAATTTATGTAATACTCATCATAGAATATCTCTAAAATTTTAAAGGCTAATTATAATTTAAATTTTAATCATAATATTTTTGTAAAAAAAAAATCTTATGATTTATGAAAAACAAGTAGAATAAGCGCCTTTGATTTTTTTTTAGAGATATTATATTTTAAAACAATTAAATAAATGAATAATTAGTGTTCTATTCAAATAATATTTGTTCAAGTTTGTAAGTAAATAAGTTTAAATACTTTTTAAAATGTCAAATAAAATTTTGTTTGGGTCATTTTTTTTAATTAATTTTGTGATAGAAAAATAATTAATAAAAAATAATGTGCATTTAGATTTAGGATAACAATATTTAAAATTTTTATTTTAAAAAATATATATAATTTTTAAATTGTGATCCACTTTTTTATATTGTGTAACATTAAAAATTTTCTTGAGCCTCAATATCAATCTCGATCATCTAAGCGTGCATCATCAATGAATACATAGAACCCCTTGAGGTTTTGAAGTGAGCCTGTAGTGTAAGCTATTTTGAACTTCAAAAAAAAAAAAAACTCATCTAATGGGGAGGCAAAAAAAGAGAATCAGAGGATCATGTCATCTCAAATGACATAAATAATCAAGAGTATATATGGCCTAGTATAAAAATCAATGGAATGTAGACTAAGGCTTCATTTGGGACAGCTTCTTTATTGCTTTCCAAGATAGCTTTTTAGTACAATATTCTATAATTCAATAAATTTTTATACTAAAAAGTTGTTTTAGAATGCAATAAGAAAGCTAACCCAAACGAAGTATAAGTCACATATACATTCTTTATTTGGATTGAAACCCAATGAAATGGAACAAACTATTTCAAAAGGTAGAGAGTGTGCCTAACTGCAAACTCGAAAGATAATAATATACACGACCATTTCAAAGATTTTTCATACCCAATGCATTGCATAAAATGGAGTTAATATTGATAATAAGGACAATTTCTCATTAGCACTGGCCCTTATAAGTATTGCACTCGAAGTGAGGAGCTTAAGGAACACTCTTGATTGATGGTGATTATTCATATCTTGAGATTCATTACATGGGATATTAAGGAAGGCAATACCAAACATGGCAAATGGCATTAGCTAGTAACATAAAAAAGTGAGGCTTATGGTCCACGAAAAAAGAATTGCTTAATGACAGTAAACTATCTGACATCAACTTCAATGAGGGGATTGTTATAAGGGAAGGCATTAGACATATTATTTTTTGAATAACCCAAGGAGATAACTGCTTTGATAAGGGACAAGGTACTTAATAGTAGGTATCATCCTGCTAGAACATATACAAAGAGATAAATGACAAGATTTACACTTCATAGATAGAAGATGCCTTCAAATCCACCTAAATAGATTTAAAACAATGATGATGGGTCTTAGTGGTGAATATGCTAACATGAGTCGGGATATACAATATGGTATGACTCAACTAGACTCCACTGTGGTATGTTATATTTATAAATAGGAGATGTGTAGCTAAATGCTAATAGATCTCTCCTCTCTAGCGACGGATAGACTAAGGTTATTCATTTAAATGTTCTTTTATTAAAGATGATTAGAGGTGGAGATTTTTTTAGTAAAATCATAATCCAATTAATTTTAGTCCTAAAAAAGTATCCCTATAAGGATAACGTTTTCATGTTTAGAGAGGAATGATAAGCACAAATATAAATATTAGAAAGTTGAAATTACATCCTTGAAGTAGTAAAGATGAAAGGCACACAAGATGAGGAACATTGCATTCAATTAACTTTGCATACTTGATCTTTTATCCTACTATCACTTATTATCACAAACATATGCAGATAAAAAATATATTATTGCAAGAAATTGTTATCACATTAACCCTTAAGATTATAAATAGTTTACAATGAATAATCTCTAATGCATGAGTATGGGGTAGCAACAATTACAAAGTAGATTATGTGGTGAGATGTATTAGGAAAGATAACATTTAAACAATATAGGGTATCTAACTTATCCAAATCATACACGAGTTAATGGCTTGGACTAGGGGACTCTTCTATTTGGAGTTGATGGTCCACACATTATTGGGTAGTTGGACCTAGTCACCACGACCTGGTGAGGTATGACTATTTGAACAATAAGAGAAGAGTTGTCAAATTTAAGTCGATGTGTGATAGGTGGGCCCAAAGCTAGTGGCTATAGAGTCAAAGGCTCTAGCATGATTCGGATATACATGAATGTGGAATGGCACTATATTAGAGTTAATTGGAGCATGTGGGAAAATACTACAATAGGTGAGGATGAACATTAAGAGACGAGCACTCATCGATGGATATCATAACAGTAAGATGGTGGGCAATATTTGAACAATAAGAGAAGAGTTGTCAAATTTAAGTCGATGTGTGATAGGTGGGCCCAAAGCTAGTGGCTATAGAGTCAAAGGCTCTAGCATGATTCGGATATACATGAATGTGGAATGGCACTATATTAGAGTTAATTGGAGCATGTGGGAAAATACTACAATAGGTGAGGATGAGCATTAAGAGACGAGCACTCATCGATGGATATCATAACAGTAAGATGGTGGGCAATATAATAGTGTGATAATAGATAAGCCATCATCTCAGGCTACAACAAAGCATATCATCCTATAAAGGGCAACACATTTTCTAGATGAGAATAAAAAGGCACCATGCTTCCTAGGATTATGGTATCATCTTACTAAAAATGACAAATTTGGGAAGATGAACACTAATAAAATATTTGGGCATGAAGATGTATGCAACGAGTTTGTAGAATACAAGTCGATGAAGTTGTTGACACATTCTGTGTTGCCTCTTATATGAAGATATGGATGGAAAAAAAAGTTGACATGTGGACACGTCGATATGATGGCTCAAGGAAGAATGGGTACCTATTGAGTAATAACTATTTAACCACCTAGAATGGATGTATTGACCAATTTATAAGGGTTAGGAGAAGCTACTTATAAGTGTAGTGGTTAGTTAAGGGGCTATTGATGCTTATCTAGCTTTCTTGATAACAAAGGCTTATAAAAGGGTTGTTAGGTGGAGACCTGGTGATGGTAAAATGTGTTAGCTAGAACATGAAAGAGGAAAGAGAAGAGTTGTTTAAAATATATTTCTTATTAAGCTATGCCATAAGGCAATGACACTTTTGGGGATTTTGGTATAGTAAGCTAAATAAAAATGTTGATAAATGATGGTTGGTGACTCTTGAGCTAGCAAAGTGAGGGCCCATGGTCACTAGGTTGGAATCCTCATCTCTACCTCTTAAAATTATAATGGAAAATCATAAGTGAGGTGTTTACCCCACGAGCTTCCACTTGTACAAATGTAGTTCATGCTCTATAATCATTTAGGACTCAAAATTAAGAAAGTTCTAATTGAATAATATAATAGGATTCAATTTAAATTAAATATGGGTAATTTTATTAAGAGATATAGTGATAATATAAATTAAAAATAGTATCATACTATATGATATAAATAGTAGTGCATGATTAATCTTATTATAGTATAATTAGAATGGGATCAATTTATGTAAATTAGTATAAATTAAAGATAGAAATAATTATGTTGTGTAATATACAACAATTAGTATGATTATCTCAATTTGATCGATAAACTAAATGCATCTTATTTTTAATAATTTAAAAATTGAACTTATCACAATTTATAATATGCAACATATTGTGCAACCAATTTCCTCAATAAAAATTTTATTAATGAGCATGATTTATGAGAAAATTAATTTGATTTAGTTTGATTTAATCATATTGTAGAATCTTGATATTAATGTATGCTCAACCATAACTTTTTTGGAGCATATTTAAGCTTTTGTTTTAAGCTATGCACTCAATATAAAAATTAGTATTAAACTCTAAACATAGGAAGAGATGATTTTTGTTAAAAACTTATATTCCTAAGAGAGAGAGAGAGAGAGAGAGAGAGAGAGAGAGAGAGTTTCTAGAGTGAGAACATTTCAGAGTGCATAAAGAGGTTATATTTATCTTCTATGCACCTTTCATTCCACATAGTATGCTAATTTTGTTGATTGAGAGACATTATTCATATTTTGTGGGAAATCTCGAATATCAAAATAATAATGATACTTTGTGTGCCTATTTGTCTGGTTGGGACTAGTTAATTTCTCTCTTGGAGTATCACAGGGGTAGGATTTCTTCACACTACGGGAAAACACGCGAATACCGGCGGAGTTTCCGGCGGAAACTTTTGGACGGTAATAAACGGCGCAATCACCGGCGGATTTGTTCGACGTAAGGTTTGCGTCAACTTTTCCGGCGCAACATACGTCGGAAATTCACCGACGCCTTGTCCGCCGGAAAAACCGACGGTATATGGATGCCTGAACCATTTCTGTCGCATGTTACGGCGGAACTATTCCGGCGTACGGTACCGGCGGATAGTGCGCCGGCTTATTTAAACTCAACGAAATATATCCGACGGATTATACGTCGGAAATTGTACCGACGTCATTATTGCCATTACCGGCGGAAGTTCCGCCGGTAGAAGCCCTATTTCGCGAACCCGAACCCCTCTGGCCTTCATTCTTTTCCTTCCATTCTCTCACTTCGATTGCTTCGCTCGTCGCCGTTCGTCGCTCGCCGTGGTTAGACGTCGCCGACGGTCACCGGACTTCGCCGAGCCTCCTTCCTAGTCGCGTCCCGCCTCTGTGCTTCCTAGTCGCGTGCCGCCGAGGATAACCGAAGGTATATGTTTTCAAATTTTTTTGCAATTTCGGTTGGATTACATATAGATTAGGCTTTAGTCCATATCTTTTTGCTATAGTCATGGTTGTTATCACTAGACATTTGCTAGAGGATGTAGTTTGGTGCATGCTATGTATGTAGAAGTTTTTACTTTTTGACAACTTTTTTGGAATTTTTTCATCGATAATACAATTTTGACAATTTTTTTTTGTCAATCACTGCGAAACCAATCGATATCTCAAAAAAGAGTGCATTTTGTTCAACATTTTATTTTCGCACACATGCACCACACATCATTAAAATTATGCAACAAAATTTTATTAAGCATCAAGTGAAGCCTTTATGGTATAAATCAAGGCTAACTTCATATGGCCTGTGGTAGGCTTCTTTTTTATACGTAGAGAAAGACAACCTACAATTTCCTTTGAGAATAACTAAGGCAGTGGATATTGAATCTATGCTAAACATTTAACTCCATTAAGAAATACATCTATAAAATCATTTCATATTGATAATAGTCAATTATACACCAGCGACCTTTGAGAGTAAATGTCCATATTAATATACATTTTTGTTTTCTATAGCTAGGCACAAACTTAGTTGAGTAAATATGTTCATAATGGAAATGCTAAATTTTCTACAATAAATATTAAAACTGAATTATAGAAATAAAATTTAAAATTTCCTATATTATATAAAATATTTAATATAACATAAATAAAGTCTACTATCGAAGGAAAATCACATCTAATGGAAATAAAATTCAAATTTACACAAATTTAACAAAATAAATTTTGAAAAAAAAAAACATACCGAGTTTTAGGAAAGAGAAGCGTTAATAATACCTATATTTAAGTTTTTAAGGTTATGTATGTAGAAGTTTTTACTTGTGTTCAAATGCAAATGAATCGAGCCGAGCCGAGTTTGTGAGTGTTCATCTTGGATATACTAATTAGATATATATATAAATTCATTAATTTTTTACTCTTATATATAGGTTATGGATATTAGAAATCAAAGAAGTTAGATGTATAACCGATTATCTCAAGGTCGGAAGACATTAACAGATGAATTCATCAATGGGGTGAACTTTTTCATTCAGCAAGCGAAACAGCTGCCCAGCTTTATATCAGAAGGAAAGTTTCGATGTCCATGTTCTAAACACAAAAATCTAGTACACCTAGAACCAGATGATGTAACTGTTGATCTGTATCGCAGAGGATTCATGCCACGGTATTGGTATTGGACTTCTCATGGTGAGTATGAGCCACTATTTGATTATCAATGCCTCAGCCTACTACACAGCCTCAGCCTACTACACAGCCTCATCCTGATACACAGCCTTTACCCACTCATGGAAGCGATAGCCCACAGTTTTACTCACCAGACCCCCGTTTTCCTTCACCAGATCCTGGGCAGAGTACTCCTTTCTACCCATACTACACACCCTCACCGTATGCTGGTGCCCCTCCTACTTATCTATTTCCACCATATGCTCCACCATACTATCCCCCACCACCCCATCAGCCCGCTACAGCTGGACCTTCGATAGCAGCTGGACCTTCGACAGCAGCTGCAGTAGAGAAGGAGACAGATGGTAGAATGTTGATAGCAACTGAGGGTGACACGTACGTACATTCTCTTTTATTTTTTTAAACTAACAAAAATTTTTATTTTATATTTTATATTTGTTTTATATAACTTTATTTTTGTAGGTTCTACCCATCAAAACAACCGACACATAAAATACGGGACATCATACGGAGCAGGTTTGACGCTCCTTATGTTTCTTGGAAGAAAGTCCCGAAAGAAGTCCGGGAGATGTGGTTCAGAGAGTTTGAGGTATTTTTGGGTTTTAATTTTTATGTTAAATGATTTATTCTTTTTTACTTTAGCTAATACTCTTATATATTATATATCATATGTATTTGATTGCAGAAAGAGTTTTGTTGGCTGCCCCAACACAATGACATGATTAGAAAGAATTTTGAGAAGCGTGGGTCTACTCGGATGCGCGACATGTTCACTGATATTAGAAAGTCTGGGAAACGACCACTGTGGATTGGAGAGGAAATATGGGCTGAGTTAAATGCAGCTTGGGGCAGCGAAGAGTACAGTAGGAAGAGGGATCAAAATCGACAGAACAGAGCTTCTGATGTTGGTGGGTTGGGAAGTTCACTTCATACATGCGGCTCTATTCCACATACTGAGCACATGCGTCGTTTGGTAATGAATTTTAAATGTTTTTTAAAATTATTCTTTAATCTATATTAATAAAATTTTCTTAATTCAAACAGAAAGCGACGCTTGGTAGAGAACCAACTCCTGTTGAATTGCATAGTCGCACTCATAAGCGACAGGAGGATCAACAGTGGATTGATGAGAGATCAAGAAAAGCCTATGTAAGTATATTTTTATATATGTTTAATATTTTCTAAGTTTTAGTTTAACTATATATATTTATATTAT
The DNA here is from genome assembly GCA_022539455.1 of Dendrobium nobile. NCBI lineage: Eukaryota > Viridiplantae > Streptophyta > Magnoliopsida > Asparagales > Orchidaceae > Dendrobium > Dendrobium nobile. Next base: position 23,122,542 of record CM039729.1, on the reverse strand, counting down.
ACTTTTACAGGAGGATTATACACGGCTTCGAGAGACTCATGCCGCATCAGGTGAGGGCTCTTCTGGCGGCTCTGTGGAGTATTCTGAGTATCGCATCTGGTCGCAGGCCGTCGGAGGAATGCAGCATGTAGAGTATATGGCTTAGGTGCGCAAGCTCAAGCATACGAGGGGATGACATCCTCTACTGCATCCAGCTTCGCATCCAGTTCGCATGAGTCCTTACAAGCTGAACAAATAAGTGCCCTTCAAGCTGAGCTAGAACAAGTAAGGAAATCACAAGCTGATTGGCAGGCTCAGCTGCAAGCACAGGTTCAAGCTCAGCTGCAAGCACAGGTTCAAACAAGTATTCAGCAACACAATCAGTTGTTGGATGAAATGCGCAAGATGAGGGAGCAGCTGAGTGGAAAAGATGTAGCTCCACATGAGGAGGAGTCCACGGAGTCAGAGTAGTTTAATTTAGTTTATATGAACTTGTTTATTTCTGTGAACATGTTTTATTGAACAGTTTCTTTTAATGTGATGTGTTTAGTTGATTGTTAGTACTGAACTGTTTCTTTTAATGTTATAAACTGTTGTGAAACTGTGGTGAAATTGTTGATATGTTGTAATGTTACAATTGAATTGTGGTGGAATTGTTATTTGTATTTGTTTGCAGGTGTGGAAATTTGATTGTTGGCTGAGAAGGAAGTTTTTTTTTGTTAATGCTACAGGTTTCCGGCGAATTTTGCGCCGGAAGTGCGCCGGCAACGACGATACAACGAATCGTATCGTGTGTTCCGGCGCCTTTGTTCGGACGGAAACTACCGGCGTCATTACCGGCGCATAGTCCGCCGGTAATTACCGGCGTATACTTTGCGTCGCAAGAGAGTTCGTGGGTTTCCGACATGCTCTTTGCGGCGTCATATCCGCCGGTAATGGCTGGTGCATAATGCGACGATAATTACCGGCGGAAATGGCGCCGGAATTAAAACGTTTTTCAACGTCGAAAACGATCCGTTTTTTCACCGGTAATGCGTCGGATCATGCGCCGGAGAAATTTCCGACGCAAATTTCGCGCCGGAAATAATTTATCGACGCGGCCGAAACCGGCGTATGAATTTCTGCCAAAAAGTCCGACGGAAACGTATGGTTCCGTCGGATTATCTATGTTTTCCGGCGGATTAGGTCCGCCGGTAATAACGGGTTTTCCTGTAGTGTCATTAGTTGTAAGAAGCGAGGCTTTTTTTCTTGTAGTAGCAAAAGGGGAAAGTAGTGAAAATCTTGAGTGGAGGACTCGGGGAGTGGACGTAAGTTGTTTTTGCTAAATCAAGATATATTAGTTTGTTCATTACTCTTTGCACATTATTTTTATTGTATCTTTTATGTTTGAAATACTCTGTGATAATATGAATGATGTTGTGATCTAAGCTGTCTTGTGATATAAGGCTTTAAAAATGTATTTGAGATATTTGAAAATTTTATTTAATATAAAGAAACTTATCTTGTACAAAGAATTTTGGCAAATAAAAAAAAGAATATATACTTTTTACTTTGCTCTAATTAAAGAACTTCACTTAAAAATCTCTTATTATTTTGAAAAGAAAAGAAGAATATATTAAAACATATTGATATTCCTTATGATGAATAGACACAAGAAGAATATGAGGTGTACTATTGAATTCCAAAATCATTATCTTTTCTTTTTTTGCCCAAAAAGTTTATGAGTGTTTCATATAAGATTAGTAATAAAATTTGTGATGAAATGTATGTTATTCATGAAGGCACTGATGAAGTTGGATGTCAGATAGTTACATTTAAATTTGCTAATGGATGGTTATGAACAATTTTATGTGCAACTTAATGAGATTAATGGTTAAGAAATATTGTTACTTCATTACTTAAAGGAGCAGATGTCTTTTTGAATCATAGCATGCAATGGCTACTATAATTTTTAAATATAAGAATTTATCAACTTATTAGATTGACTTGTTGCTTATTTATCATATTAAATATGAGCAAAAGATTAGCAAGATATTTGGATACTCTAGAGAAAGAGAAAGAAAAGCAAATAATTATTATAACTTCAGCTAGTGTCAGATAAGAGTGAGATCAATGCATCTAATGAAGATTATATCGTGCTAATTATTGAGAAACTATGATGCACTGATCTAATATGTCTCTTTAAAGATGTATGCATTGTCTGACACGTTTTAAACACGACACACATCCGACATACATCTGATAAGTGTTGGACATGCTGAAGACTTGTCCAATTTAAAAAAAAAAATTAAAAAACATTGGACATGATTTCCTTTGAGATTTTATGAAAAATCTTTTTAAATATAATTTATTGAACTTTTAATTTATTATGTATTAAAAAATAAATTATTTTTTTATTTCCTCTCTACAATCCTAAATTAATCACACGCACTTAAAACCCCATTCCCCATCCCATTTTCATTTAGCTCTAGTAGGTCTCAAATATGGTTTCACAACACCACCCAATGATATCAAAACAATCCCAGCATTGAAGTTTAACACTATCTTTACATTGATGCTTAACGCCAGCAATTTTCACACCCACAATCATCCGCCCTATATCGTCTTGACATGTTATCTTTCTAATGTCATCTCAACAACGACGATTGATACTAAATCGTCATCAATGGTCGACACCGTCTTGACATCGACACTCGGTGCCCATTGCACAATATCGATTCCAAACTCTTGATAACATTGTCATCTATTATCTCGATATCTAAAATATAATATCCACATTCGACTCTTGACATTTAAATATTAATCATTTAAGCACAATGCTTAGTTAAATGACTTATTATTTACCAATTATATTCTTCTTAATGTTCTATTTATTCAATTTTTATATACTTGTTGAGGGCTAGAATACACGCAGTGATAGAGTTAGAATATTGCGTCTTAGCGCTGCACGGATATCCAACTCACACTCAGAAAACACAAGATTTTTATGTGAAAAGCCCTGAAAAAGGGGGAAAACCACAGGATCTGGCCCAGTTGAAAATGATTATACTAGAACTTGAGTTGGTTACAATGGGCTGACTCAACTCCAAGGGCGATCAGATTACAAGTAATAATTATATGACAGAAGTCCAGGTATTAGGTGATGGACCGATAGAACTTCGGGCTTCAGATAATGGTCTGGTATAACTCCAGGCCATAGGTGGTGATCCGGCAAAAGTGAGGGCCTCAAGAGGTGGTCCGGGGAAGGCAAGGGCCTCAAGCGGTAGTCCAATGAAGGCGAGGGCCTCAGGTGGTGGTTCGGCGAAGGCAAGGGCCTTAGGTGGTGGTCTGGCCAATGCGAGGGCCTCATGTGGTGGTCCGGCGAAGGTGAGGGCCTCAAGTGGTGGTACGGCGAAGGTGAGGGTCTCAGGTGGTGGTCCGGCGAAGGTGAAGGCCTCATGTGGTGGTCCGGCGAAATTCCGGCTGTGGTCCGGCAAAACTTCGTCGGTGGTCGAGGAAGAGCTTCTTCCTTCTCTTCCTTCTCTCCTGTTCTTCTCTTCTTACTTGGATCCCCCTTCAAGATAAATGAAGGGTCTATTTATAGATTTCTGGAGTGGCATGGCCCGTAAATAGGTGAGAGATCAAGGGTAAATGGAGAGTGGTTGGATGGACGGCCGATATTGAATCCCTTGATCATGGACAATTTGATGGACATTTGAACATCTTATTGGTGTCGGAATTCAGTGATCTTGGGCTCGTTGGATTTTTCTCGTCGAGCCGCTCGATTCGACTTAAGCTTGTTATGTTTGGAGACCGTTTGGTAATCCTAATTGCTGTTCGAACCTTCCAACATTGCTTATAACCCTTGATTTGGACCTATTTGGGCTCGGATTGAGTTGATTTTGGTGCTGTTGGGTTTGTATTTTTGAGACGCTCAGTTTGAATATAAGTTTGCTGAAATAGGAGTTCAGATGGTCCCAATTTTAATTTTGGAAGTTTCCAACTTGGTTTTGCATCAAGATTCGTACTTGATCAATATAATTTTTTTACGACGTATCAATACTATTTTTTAAATATAAGAATTATAATATTGTGTCCAACACATATCTTTGTCCTATATTTTTAATAATTGACGTGTTTCGCCTCTGTATCATATCGTATTTGTGCATGTACATCATAGCTGAGAAGTTTAACTCATTCCTTAGGAGTAAGAAAAAAAAAATCAAAGACACAAAGATGGGGAAGGTGAAAAAGTAGAGCAAATGCAAAATCTAATGCTAATTTTATTTTGTTTTGAGTGTAAAAATTTGCATCACATTAAGTGAAATTACCCCAACCTTAAAAACTCAAAGCAATTAAATGAAAAATGCAATGCAAAAAAAAAAAAAAATCAAGAAGTTTTTTGAATTAATTCTAACACAAACTCCTCAACTAGCAAACAAGTCAAAATCTACAATTTATGCTTGTTAGCTCACAAGAGAATTTAAAGCTTGATGAAATTTATGATGTTTCCTATGATGGTTAAATTTTCATTGCTGAAGAAATGCATGGTAGCTTCAAATAATATTTTAAAAAAGCATGCTTGTTTGAAACATTATCATGCATGTTTAAAAAAGGAGCACAATATTTAATTGTGTGAGATAGATTAAGGTTTTATTTGGGACGACTTTCTTGTTGTTTCTTAAAGCAGTTTTCTAGTACTATAAAGCTGAATTAAAAAGCAGTAAAAAGTCGTCCCAAACGAATCCTAAAGCTTCATTTGAGATAGCTTTCTTATTGCTTTTTGAAGCAGTTTTCTTGTACAAATTTTTTTAGTTTAAGCCTTCGTTTGGGACAGCTTTCTTACTGCTTTCTAAAACATCTTTTTGATACAAAACTTTTTTAACAATAAATTTTATACTTAAAAAATGTTTTAAAAAACATTAATAAAGTTGTTCCAAATGAATCCTAAAAGATTTTTGTACTAAAAAAACTCTTATAAAGCAATAAAAAAGTCGTTACAAATAAAGTCAAACTCAAGAAGCATCTAAAAGAGGAAGATTTCTTAAGCACTTGATTTGAAAATGAAAATTTTGTCATTGAACATAATAGCCATTATTTACTTGTAAGAATTGATTCAGATGTTATTTAAATAAGCCACCACATGTTAATTCTAGTACTACATGTCATGTGCACACACCATGCATGTTGGCTTTGCTTGTTGCATATTCCTCTCACCAAACAAAGATCCTTTGAAAGAATAAAATTTGTATACATGTCATACCTAGCTTCATTTGTCATTATTGTGTTTTTTCTAGATATATATATATATATATATCATACATGCACACAAAAAAATATTTGAGTGCAATATTTAAATGGATTCCTAAAGCTAGATCTTCATAGAACATCACTATCATATGCCTTTACAATAAGATCAATGACAGTGATATCTGATAATAGGTAATTAAGAAATATGCCTTACGATAAATTAAAATTTCTACAGGAAAATCACTCGTTACCAGCAGCCCAAATCCGTCAGAAATTGCACAATTTTGTCGAAAATTTTGTTTTTCTGACGGGACTTCACTCGACTGTGAAACATGGGTCGGAAACCTTTTTTCGGTGGAAATTTTCCACCGTCTAAGCAGAGATTTTCCTGTGGTGATTTATAATTCTTGAATACAAGGAAGTTAGAAAGATAATTCTTTGCTACAATATAATAAAAAAGTGATAGGTATTGGTAATATTAGTAAGAATAATTATTTTATCATTTAAAAAGTCGTGATAATAAATGACTTGAAATATAATATACTAAGCATTAGTCAACTTTGTGATAAAAAATTTCATATCAAAATTCTATTTATTACTTGTCAATTAAAATTAAATGGCATGATCTATATAGAAAGACATGAATAAATAATACGTATAAGCTTTAAATAGATAGTATTAATAAATATAATAAAATCTCCTAATTAAAAAGTAATCCAAATGAGCCATGGCTATGATATATGAGACTATGTCATGTTAGTATGCATATTCTTAAGAAATCATTCACCAATATTTATTTAGAGGAGTATCGAAACAAAATTATACCAATGATCAATTATGTCTTATATGCTATCATGAGAAATAGGTGAAAACATCATTTCATTTCCTTATGACTATCATCAAGTATTGAACTCTAATATATTACATATGGACTTATTTGGACCGATTAGCATTATAAATTTACGAGGCAAGTCATATGGGTTTGTGATAGTTGAAGATTGTACTAGATGCATTTGAGTCAAGTTTAATCAATTTATGATCTCTCTTTTGGGCAAGTATCTACATGATCAATAGAATATTCAAATTTATATACTATCACTATTACTTAGGCTTCGTTTGGGACGGCTTTCTTGCTACTTCTTAAAGCAACTTTCTGGTGAAATTTTTTTAATTTTTGTACTAGAAAGTTACTTTAAGAAGCAGCAAGAAAGCAGTCCCAAACCAAACCTTAAAATTCAAATGACCTAAACTCACTCCATCTTGACATGATGAAGTACATTCTATTAATTTATATGGTAGTAATGGAATGCACATGAAACATCAATGATTAATTAAGATTTTTTATTTGCTAATTAACCCCAATGATAAGCATTGATGCCCATTAGATAATTCTCAAAAATCTCTAAAAATCATAAAGCACACAAAAAACCCTTCTAAAACTTTAGGCATTGGGAGTGCTTTATATGGTAATTTTCTAAAAATCAATTAAGGCCTATTAAAAAGTGATTAATTATGAGAAGAATTATTAAAAAAATATTAAAAATAACTAAATAATTTAAGTTTTTTTTATAATTTATAATATAACTTTCTTAAGACAATAATGATATTCATTCCATGTAATTTGAAGCTTAAATTAAAAAAAAAAAAATTATATATTTTGAAATATCTCTAAAATTAATAAAATGCCCTAAATCCTATTATATTTAGTGAGTAGAACTTACTAGATTGGGCCCATCCACATGATGCCTTACATGGACTAGTTGGATGGACCCAAAGAGGTGCAACATGTGATCTTTGGGCAATGAGCGAAAGACATAGGATCTCTTTGGTAAATTTGGGTAATTGGATCTCAAAATTGAGATCCATGAATCATTGTGCTTCCTCTTAGGTTGAGCTACGACATCTTAAAATCATGACAAAGAAATTTTGGGGTTGCAACGATGTGCATGGTGGCTAGAGAGGCTAATTACTTTCGAAGGTGGCATTACTAATGATGAAGGAGGTGCCACTGATATTGGCTGAAAGCTTAAGCACATTGGGTTATTTTTCATGAAGGTTTCAGGTAGGCATGTAATCTCATTGCTTTCTAGCCCTATTAGGTCCCTCTAAGATCAATCATAGCATATGCCTATTCCTCTAAAATAGTTTAGGGGTTCTAGTAAAGATGGAGAGTGGTATAGAGGTGAGACCTTCACCTACAAGTGATCGAAGAAGATGTGAGCCATTTGAGATTCCAGCTATTGAAACCACTTCCTCTGAGCTAGAGTTATTGTCTAGATGAGTTCAATCTAAAAGTTTGGGAGAGAAAAGTGAGAGAAGCCACTAAAAGGTCTCCTCTCCTCAAATTTCATTGAGAAAATTTTAATAGCTTAGAGATGTTGATTTATGGTTATTAACTGGCTTAGGCGGTGAATACCAAGTGGCTATAGGTAGCCTAAGAGGTTCCAAGGGAGGGGCAAGAGTTGGAGGGATATTTGAACTCCCAAAGGTTTTAAGAGAGCTTGATTTGATTGTGCTCTCAAAGCTTTGACTCAATGGGCCTTGATAGGTCCATTAGGCTAGGTAGTGTCCAATGGTTATGGCTTAACATAGAGATAGTTAGGTTGCATTTGGATACCCCAAGTAGCAACTTAGGCTAGTTTATCTAAATTGGCCAAAGCTCAAACTTTACTTTGATCAAGGGAATTTAGTTAACCTTGGTGGCTTCTTATGTCCCCTAGATGGGTCATTAGATGTTGGGTTCTTAAGAACATGGTGGACTAGATTAAATAACATTAGATTAAGCTAATATGTCATTGACCATTACAACAAACCTGTACTTAGGGTTGATTAGGAAGACATGAGTTGACCTATGTAGCTTGATTGAGGTCCTAGGCAAGTGTAAATGAGTCAAGCCAAGCTAGATTTACTCTCTACTTGAGCTTGAGTTTGATTAATTAATTAATTGAGCTTAATCAATGATTTGAGCTTGCGCTCGAGCTCAAGCTTAATTTTACGAGATTGAGTCATCTCACGAGCCATCTCATTTATCATAAAAGAGAAAAAAATATTATAATTCAAGTAGTTATTATAATAATATGATAAAAATAACAAGAAATCACTTGAAATAAAGAATAAAAATGCAATTCATTATTATTTTTAAGTAATTTTAGAATAAAATTATTAATTTTTTATCGTATTTAAATTTTATTTAATATTGATGCTTTTTTAAATGAGCTGATTTAGGGGCTGATGAGTTGAATCTGGGTTGGTTTAAGCTTGGCTTACTAACTCACTAGGCTTGGCTCACAAGCCATTTATTGAGTCAAGCAAGAGTCAGCTCATCAGTCATCTTTATTCAATAACGCCGCTAGTCCAAGGTGTTTAGGGCAAGTCTAAGATCCATGAGTGCCATAATTGGGCCAACCATGGTATACTAGGTTGGGCTATGTAGGCCCATTGGGCTTGATCTAAACCCTAAACCTAGGTTGACCCAATAATGATTTTATAAAAACTTAAAATTGACAATATGTCCAGGCTTGACCTAAGTGGGCCCATTAGGCTTCTACTTGTCATGACTGCCTTATGTCTCTTAGGACCAACTTGAACTAGCTCAAACTCATTAGGTTATTTTAGAACAATCCAGTGGTCCTAAGTTGGCTTAAGAAGTCTAATGAGTAGCTATTAATAATTGGGTGTTCTTAAGTAACATTTAGTTAGGCCTTAAGGCGTGGGCCAATTGCATAAATCTTAATAAAGCATATGAAGCAAAACCTTACAAATTTAGGTCAAAGAGATGTAACCATATAGTCTAACACGGACAAAACCAATGGATTAAAGTTAGGACGAGATAAGGTTTGAATAAATAGGGTATAGCTTGATGTAGGGTAGATCTTAATGGCCAAATTGAGTCATCTAAGATGATCTTAATGGACAAAATGAGTCATTTAAGATGGGTCTTACTTTCTTAAAAGGGCTTATGTCATGTTTAGCCATAGGTGGTGTTAATACTAAGCCTTGGTTAGCCCAAGTCAAATCCATATTTACCCAAATGAATCTAAACACCCAGTTAAACTCAAATTAAGCATAATTTAACTTAGGGAGCTCTACACTCAACACAACATAAATCCAAGCGACCTATCATGATGCATTAATTAATTTAGTTGATTTCATTATGCCTACATATTTAGAGCTAACCTTAAAGCGCATACACTAAACTCTCTTTAATTAAGCCATCTTAAAGCCTGACCTTGCTTCCCCATGATCTAATGGACCTCAAACAAACTTTTGCTTGGTTACCTTGAACTCAAATCAAGCAATAATCATAAATCTGAGCTTACTGAGGAGTTCAATATTTAGATTTATAAAATTATCCTCACTTAGCCGACTAAACCCCATAAGAATGTTCTAGGACACCTTAAAGTCATACAGTTGCCTTCCCTTATAATGGAGTTTTCCATGGAGTGCTCAAATATCTCTTCATTGTCACCAAAATCTATGGATGGATGAAAACAATCTCCTAAATTAGTGAACTATTGGTTTGAGCTTTTATTCCTATAGCATCCTTGAGGGATTGTGTAACATCAGATCTGCTCCAGGATCGTCCGGGCCGATCTGGATCGTCCCGGGATGATTAGTGAAAATTCTGTTCCAGATTCTGTATAGAAGTTACAGGAATGATTTCCTGTAGGGATCGTCCGGGCCGATCTGGGTATCGTCCCGGGACGATCAGAGCAAGGCAAATGGCCGAGAGTAGGGATTTTTATCGTCCAAGAAAATTAATTATCGTCTTGAGAAATCGTCCCAGGACGTCAATTTACCACAGAACATTCACAGCAATAATATAAGACTTTTATTCTACTGCCACAACATTTTTAGACATCGCCAAAAATTGCAGTCGAAAGAAAACACCGCGGAATCAAAAACACCCGGTCAAAATTCTCCAGAAAATAATCAAAATGTGCACACTCGGCACCTCAGAAACATATCAAAAGTTACGCGGTAAAAACTGAACAAATCGGAAAATACGGACGAAATTCGCTAACGAAAACGAAATCCAGACAGAAAAGTCGTTCAAATTGCACCGTTTTGAAAATTAAGAAAGGCGGAATGTGCCTTACCTTGCGTACAACACTTTCCTGAACAATCTCGTCGGACAAAAATGGCACGGCGTTGTCCAAAAATCAACTTTTGCACTTTTCTCCTCGACTTTCTCTCTCCTCAGAAATTTAAGATATTTATTTTGATTTTCTCTCTCTTCAAAATGAGCTGATTTCAGCTAAATAATACACTGATCGGCCCGGGCGATCGCACGATCGTCCTGGACGATCTGAACAAAACTGCATCGTCCTGGGACGATTTCTCAGGACGATAATTAATTTTCTTGGACGATAAAAACCCCTACTCTTGGCCATTTCTCTTGCTCTGATCGTCCCGGGACGATACCCAGATCGGCCCGGACGATCCCTACAGGAAATCATTCCTGTAACTTCTGTACAGAATCTGGAACAGAATTTCCACTAATCGTCCCAGGACGATCCAGATCGGCCCGGACGATCCTGGAGCAGATCTGATGTTATAGATTGTCACCCTTCCTTGGCACCAAAAGCTATGAATCCCATTACCTCGAGTGACATCAAGTAGGAGTAGCAATTGGGAGTACCATCAATGAAGAGATAGAGCACCAAGAACTTAATAGAGCTCTATCTCATATAGACGAAGCTATGACTTGTATTTATTCCATTTTAGTTTCGTGGTTTGTGAGAGCACATGTTGTATCCTCTTTGATCGAATCATATTAGTGGCATCATCTTATTCTATAGATTGAGAACAATCCTTAAACCATTAGATTAAGTGGAAGATTGACAAAGATTTGGGTTAATCAAAATCAATGATCCTTATCCCTCATAGGAGGTTGAAGGTGATGGGATATTCAATGAATTTGATTAAATTAATATGTCAATCTTTTTTTTTTCAATCAATCAAGTTGACATGCTCATAAAAATTTTAAATATGAATTATCTTCAGAAATAATTTGAATACTATAAATATATAATCTAAAATATAAATATGAAAAAACATGTCATTCTTTAATTTTAAAAAAATCAAATATGCCAACAAATAGAAAAATGACCTAAAAATAATTTAAAAGGGCCATATTATTATCTTTTGAGCTGCCACTATTCTTTAGCAATATATTATGTTTTTTTTTTCAGTTTGTGAAAATTTCAAAATTTAGAGAAGAAAAATCTCATAAAAATTTTCAAAATATCTTTCCTCTTTCTAAATTATTAAAATTTCAAAATGGTGATGATAAAATTTCAAAATGAAACTTTTTGATAATGAATTCACTTGTTCATTTTCTCTTATATTTTCATTCACTCTATAGTATATAGGTATATAAATGTAGAAAATAAATTTTAATGAGAGAGAGAAAATTTATCTTTTTTAAATTACATTTCTTTATTAGATTTAGATGAGAATTTTACCTTAACAGGACACAATGGCAAGAAGGATTCATGTAGCCGACCCCAAGTAGTGGGACAAAGGCTTGACTTTGTTGTTGTAGAAAAGTTATCTTTTTTAATACGCAAAGCACTCTTTTCTTTCATATTTAAGCCTATTTTAAGTTTATTTATTTATTTTTTAAAATTTAAAATCTCATTTATAGGCCGCTATTTAAAAAAAAAATATGAAATTTTATTACTTTTAAAATTCTAAATGAGAGATCATATTTTATGAAGTTTAACTTTAAATTAGAGTCTTCATTTTGAGCCAACTTATGAGCTTATTCTTCTTAATTAGAAAAATAAATAGAGTTATTGACTAATATCAACAATGAACAATCACATTTACTTAAATACATATACTTCTGAGAAATATTATATTTTAATTTTGGGATCAATATTTATTAATCCCAACTTACTTACACTTAGCAAACTCCAAATTTATGATAGCACATTTTTTTATGAAGTGTTAAATTACAATTAAAAATAAATTAAAAATGCATTAAATTATCATAAAGTCATTGAGTGTAAGGTTAGAGGTGTAAGTGAGTCGAGCCGATTTGTGATCTGGCTCGAACTTGACTCAATGAATAACTCGTGAGCCAATATCTATGTGCTAAATAATCAAACTTGAGTCAATCTTGACTTGACTCGTTAGCTTATGAGCTGGTTCATTAAAAAATATTAATATTAATCTAAAATATCATTCAAAAACAAATTTATTAAAAATTATATTTTGAATATTTTTGTTATTTTAAATTATTTTATTATAATAATTATTTAGATCATAATTATTTTTATAAATGAATTGATTCGTATTCCCAAAATAAAGTTAGAAGTCGAGCCCAAACTCAATTATACGCATATAATTATTTCTCTATTCTGGGGGACCCGAATGCAATTCAATGTTAATTGATGGATATCCAACTCGGTACCCGCACTCGGTACCGGTGAATACCCAATTAACCAGACGGTTCTCCCGTCCTCTCGTGCCGTTTCTGTACAGAATAAAAGGTCCAGAAGATCAACTAAAATATGCCACATCAATCAGATGCCAAACAGAGATGACGTGGCGCATTGCGCCGCACAGAACCTCTTGCATGGGTTTTCAGCTATAGTGCGGACAGACCTCTCTACTTCTTGGATGGAGGGGTTTCGGGATCCAGCCGCTTCTTCGACATTCTTTCCGCGAAGAATGAAGGAGATGTCGATCTCGATGTAGACTTGGAAGGCCCACAAGAAATCCCTTGCCACTCCATTCGTTCCCTCCGCTCTCCGAATTTGTGGCTGTCATTCCCCACAATTTATTGGCTCCGGTTGCTCCTCTCTCTTTCTCTAGACATTTGCCTTATGACTATCTCCTCGGTTGCATCCTCTGCATTTCGCTACTTTTCAGAGTTTGGTTCCGCAATTTAAGTGATGAATGGCTTCTTCTCTTCTATGCTCGTTACAAGGTTTGATTTTTTCTCTCTTTCTGAGGTTGATTGCGCAAATCTTTCTGAACCAGGATATGATAAAAGACTAAAAATTTAGGTTGTGTTTTTCTTCAATAAGATTCGAAGTTAATTTGGGAATCGAGAAATCAGATTTGGTTGCTAATTTGGTTCCTTTTGTTTTTTTATTACTCCGATCTGAAAATATTTTAGCTGTTTTGAACTGCTGGTGGTTACTGAGCAAAAAGTTAGTGCAACAAACTTATTTGAACCATGGTTGTCGTCGTCATCGTCATTATTATTAGCGTTATCCCAACTATTTGGGGTTGGCCTTATGAATCCTAATTCTATGTTCACTTCTGTTTAGTGCATCTCATATGTTATATTTAGTCTGCTTCTCTTCCAAAAGCTTCAACACTAGTTTTCTCCGCCTAATTTATTGCTGATTTACATATACACATCTTCCAAGTCTATTTAGTATTTTTTTATTACCTTATTTTTAATAGATGTTACAACTATCGCCCCTCTAATATAATAACTTCTTCAATTATGCTTCATTATTTTTTCATGCATCCATTTTAAAATTAATATTTGCCAAAATAAACTGAACTATCAATGAATTTTACTTGACATTTAGATCCATATAACATAACCGGTTTAATTGTAGTTTTATAAATTTTGCATGTAAGTTTAAGTATTAGCTTTTCACATAATACTCCTGCCACACGTCTCTTTTAATCTTCTGTCATTAACTCAAATCTCATTTATATCCCTATTATTCTTTAAAATAGATCCAAGTTACATAAACCCATCACATCTAGTTATAATTTTATCTTTTAGTAAAGTTATTTTGTAATAAACAATGTTATGCCCGCCAAAATTGTATATCACATACTCGATCTTTATTCTACTGTTCTTAGACATTCACCTTCTAAATATTTTCTCTATTATTTCAAAATTTCAGTTATTTTAGCAAATGTCTCATCAATTAAAACTTCCTTTTGCAGAAATAATACACCAAGGCACCTCATTTCTAATATCCATTATAAGGATCTCCATAATAATATGGAAAGATACACCCATGATATCTTTGAATATAGTCCTATCATGATTAAAAACTTTTTGGTTGCTCAACAACTACTTTTAGTATCAGTTAATGATCAATCATATATATATTTAGTAACTTCAACATAAATTTTAATTACTATTTTCTTTTATGCACACCAAATAAATTGTTGTGGTATTTCATAATAAACTTCCTCTAGATGAATCAAAATTATATGAAGATCATTTGTCTAATTTTTTATTTTTTCCATTCCAAGTCAATGTTCCATTACTCACTTCAATAATTTCACTGTATATCTCAAAAGTTTGACTCTTCAATAATAATAAATTTTTTTGATATATCTTCAATATTGATATAAATATATATATATATATTTTCCAATCATTGATGTTCTCCCTCTTATTAAAAAAGACTTGTTAACCAAATTACTATATAACGTCACCGGTAACTCTCCATATCTTAGTAGGTATCTCATTTGTATTTAAAACTTTACCTCTATGTACTGCAACACATCTTAAGGTCTAGATTGTTTAATGTAGAACTAGGATGAGATGCACAAAGTAATGCACACAAGATCAAATTTAAATGCCATAAACTTCTAACTTAGATGGTTTTTAAACAGTTTTTTTTTGTGTTAAGGTACTTCGTATTAAACTTTCATCCGTAATAATTGTCAATAAATGCAGCCACTAACATCCTCTATTTATTTTGGTTACACATGATATTGCAGTGTTATTTGATGGGTGAAATGTGGTTCATTCCTATTTCGTTGGGGACGAGTATTTGCTCCAGTAGATAACTTAGTCATAATCAACTAAAACACTGATGGCTACTAAGATTATTGGGACTGCTATAGCTGGCGACAAAGGATTTTACAAAGAGCAAAGTGGCCTTTTGTGTCCTCACTCAAAATTAGTACATGGTGGATGCTATACTATAACACAGAAGAATCAGTTGAAAATATTCAGGAAAGGACGTTTTTTTAGATTAGTTCATTCTTCCTCCGGTTACTGTTATAGGCACGCCAATGAAAAACTATATCCTTGCTTCCATAACAGAGAACGAGTCTGGTCATGCCATTCTACCTGTACGCGCAGAATTGAGACTAAAATAAGTTCAAGGAAAGAATGCTGCTCAAATGTCCCTAGGTATGTATGCGCCACCACTCTATTTGTTGTAGTGATTATTTAATTCTTGTTTTTCTCGAGTGACATACATATGCAGGTTTTGGATGATCTCTACAACAATGTTGATTGTAAATTTAATAGCCAATGAAGGAATATCGATGTAGTTCTCTACTACTTGGAAGGTTGACTGAATTATATAAAGTGTGGTACAATAGTCCATTGTAATGTTAACTTGCTAAAAGATATAAACTTTTCATGGATTAGAGCTATCTTACACGTAACCCTCCTCATTTACTTATTTCATTCTCATAATTATTGGATTTTTTTCAAGTATTTGAGGTCAGCCTTTTAAGTCCTTGTTCTTCATTTAATCTTGTTGAGTGCTACATAAGCTTTTAACTCTAATTTACTTAAGTCTTTTGCATACTTTCTACCTATGCTGCCTTTGGACTACTCGTTTCTTTCCTATTCCAGTCACAGTCATGTCTCCCTACCTTAAGCTTCTTTTGTCACAATCGCACTTGGCATTTTTGTACGTGCCTAAACCATTTAAATTTCATTCATTATCTTATTTATCATATGAGCTACTCCTGTATCTTAACTTTCTTATTTATGTTGCACATAACCATGTCGACGATGTCTTCATTTCATCACTTGGAGTCGAGTCATAAAACATAATTGGGGTAATTGTAGTTTTGTAGATTTATCTTTAAGTCTCCATTGTATTCAAACTAAGCGTTTTGCTTTTGAGGAGCTTATCCATTTTGAACATCTAGATTGAGGCATCGAAATTATGCCCTCATCTATACTTTTAATTTTTCTGTAAATTATATAAAAAATGCTCAAACAAAGCGCTTGTATGTATCTCTTGATTTTCCAATAGTTTTAACTGTGAATAATCAATTGCACATCTATTGAAATCCCATATGCATTGTCTCTATTTCACTAATATTAAGTCCCTTATTAGCTTATCTTTTAAAATTTCATCATTAGACAAACTTATGATGTCATCTATAAGACTTGCATCATCTTCCATTAGGATATACCAGGATATCTCATCTTGAATATCTTTTATAAGCAACTTTATCATCATATTTTTAATCTATTTTGCCTAGAAAGTTTTTGTGTTCTAGGACAACATTGAATTCTTGCAATACAAGCATCACACATCATTAATGATTTTAACATATTTTTGACATATACCTTTTCTCCTTAAATCACACCAAATCAATCCTTGTGGCAATCAACTTTTTTCAAGATATAAACAAGTGTCATGTGTAGCTTGTTTCCTTTATCTATATTCTCCTTCGTTATCATCTCAGCAAAAAAGTTGTATCAAAATGATAGCAAAGTCAACAAGTTTTTTTTAATTTTAATTTTGATAGATTATTTCGCTTTTATTTAAAGGCATGGGAAATGATAATTTATTTATTTAGGCATCTAAGGCAGGTCAAGCAAACGGCTATGTTTGAATTTTCAGCATGTAAATGATTCGTGTGTGTTGTTCTTCTCTGAATGTGTTAATGGAGCCATATAAATATACATTTAATCATCCGATTTTTTTTTCACCTTGTAAATTTAAACCCTACAATGTAGATTTAACTTAATTTGTTTTTATTTTATATGTGTTCTTCGATTAACATATGTGGCCCAGCAATGATTTCTCGGTTCTTCTATTTGTAGTTGTCAGACGGAAGATGAGAAGGATGAAGAGTATGGTTCTCAATTGTGTGAGCAAATGCTATCCGGAAGAATTTATCACACAAATCAAGGCTTAGCTGAAGCTTGTAAATTTGTTTATAATGATGCCAAGTTCGTAAATGAAAGGGCACGGAACGACATTATTTTGCTTTCACGGTATCATACATTTCTGCTGTGATATAGGCTGAGATAATAACTTCACTGTAGTCTCTATGTTAATAATCTTGAAAACTCTTTTGGGCATGCTTTGTTTGGTTTTATATAGTTGTGAATAAATGCTGGACAACATATTTTTCTTGGGTTTTGTATGATCTAATCTTTTTGCGTTTACTCCACCATCAGTCTAGTTTTTTGCCACATCATTTTTCAATGTTCATGCAAAGTAATTTCGTCTTTTATTTGCCGATGTTTTTCTTATACTTTTACGTAGTTGTGAATCAAGCAATTAGATATTTTTTACTCATCGTGTGACTTCAATATGCCTAGTATCACCTATTTTCTACTAGTCATTTTCTTTCATTGAGGGCATTCACTCTGCTAAGTATTTATATTTGTGATCATTATTGTGTATATGCTTAGTAATTGATACAGGACTGTTGGGGGCTAGAATATGCACGGCAGTTGTATTGCATAAATATTCAACACACAAATAGAAGATTACAAATCCCAAGAAAATACTGGAGATTTTTAACATGGAAACCATGGAAAAGTGAAAAACCATGGGGCTTGACCCGTTCAAGTGATTCCACTAGTATTTTAATGAATTACAATGCTTGATCCATCAGGTAATTTGAAGACGACGAAATTATAATAACAGGGGGAGTCGGGAGTAAAACTAGTAACGAACGGTGGCGGGCAGGTCCTGCGACGGTCGGTGGCTGGGTGGAAGTCTGACGACGGACGATGGTAGGACTGGGGTCCTGCGTCGGTCGGAAGTCGGGGCGGAAGTCCAGTGCCTGTCGGTGGCTGGGTGCAAGTCTGGCGACGGTCGATGGCCGGGTAGAAGTCCGACGACAGTCGGTGGCCGGGTAGATGTTCGGTGATGGATGATGGTTGGGCGGAAGTCCGACGACGGTCGGTGCTCCAACGATGGTCTGGCGGTTGTCGAGGAGAAGCTTGGTGGCTAGGAAGATCTCATATTTCTCTTTCTTCTTCCTTTTTTCCTTCCCCCCTCCTTTGTGAAGAATGAATGGTCTATTTATAGTTTTTTGGGAGTGACATGACTAGTAAATAGGGAGAAGATCAATGACATGTTGGGAGTGTTTTGGATGACTGATATTGATCCCCTTGATTATAGACAATTTATCTCGCATTTGAGTGTTTTAATGATGTCAAAATTCAACAATATTGGGCTCTTTAGATTCGTCTTGTCGAGCCGCTCGATTTGACTATAAGCATGTCACATTTGGAAATCATTTGGTCGTCCAACTTATGCTTTGAAGCTTCCAAATGTGCTTCGGACCCTCGAGTTGGACCCATTTGGGCTCCAGATTGGACCGACTTTGGTGTCGTTGGATTCACCTTTTCGAGATGTTCTGTTGGACTATAAGTTTGCTGAAATCGGACTTCGGATAGTCTCGAAATTAATTTTGGAAGTTTCCAATTCAACTTTACCTCGAGATTTGTGCCCGATCAAGATGATTTTTTGATGATATATCAAGGACAATCTTGAATGGCGTCATGAAAGATAACAAAGAATGAAAAGCTAAAAAAAATTAAAAGACGTAACAAGATATACAAGCTTTCCGTCTGTACAAAAAGAGAACCTCTACTTGGAAAAGTGCAGGTATCACATCTATTCAAGGATTAAAATCGATGAAGAAGAAGAGTCTTCATAGTCTAAGTAGCATTTAATCCTACCATAAAATTGTCTTATATGACTCATAATTTTCATATTTACAGATACAAGAAATTACAATCTGCTAACTAACTAATAACTTATAATAAATTAACAAATTGCTAGCAAATAGCTAATAAATTACCAATAAATTTATTAACATTAGATAGCACAATCTTAATAAAATGATGAAAGTTAAAGAGCATATATACACACACACACATAAAATCATCAAGTATTTTGACTACAAAACATATTACTCCGGGGAGTGAAAATGATAGATTATAGCACATCCAAAGTAAACTTCTTTCTCCATTAACTATGCATCATGAAATGATGGATACTATTTCTAATGAATTAGAGGGTGATATAATCTTGAAGGAACACCAACGAGCTCATTTAGTAGTACATGAATTTGAACATGACCTATTCTTGAAAACTCAAAAAATCCATTTGAAGAAGCATCAATACAAGATGTTGGGGGCTTGAAGATGCCTCAATTAAGTAACAATTCTGGAATATAGAAAGTATGATTAATACTCACATCAATATGCAACGTAGCACGAGGTTAGGACTTTCTAACAATATAATAGGGCTCTAAGTTTTTGATAGATATTATCAAGCAAGTGGAGTACAAGTAGCGTTTAAGTAGATTTACACGAATATAATATTTTGCATTTTACTCTGAGTACTATAGGGAACAATAACAGCTTTAGAACTTTCAATTTGCATGTTGACTCCATTACTATAATCATTATGTAATTCATATATATATAATCAATGAAAGATGCAACAAAATATGATTAATGTATATATAGTCAAAGAAAGATGCAACAAAATATGGTTCATGTACAGGAGTTGCAAATCCCCAATTGTCTAATTACTAGACTTGGAGTAATTCAAAACGTGGCTGAGATTTTTAATGTTGGAACTAGTATTAGTAAACTCAATTATAGGAAAATGCAATACCTAATTTCTTAGCTATATTTGTCATGATTAATAAAGGGAAATTTAAAATATTCCCTTATCAAGTAAATTACTTTTTTAAAGAATAATTATGTTCATCTTTTACCCGCAGTAGAACATGGCTAATTGGCACTATAGTTCGTGATATATATATATATATATATATATATATATATATATATATATATATATATATATATATATATATATATATATATATATATATAGAGTAAAACAAAGGAGAAAAATGAAGGTCTTGAATTAAAATGATGATTTTCTATCAGATTCAATATCGCACTCATACTCATGTTTAGGTTCAAGTTAAAAAAAGAACTGTAATCTCAGGCATATATAAAGTGTAAGACTGTATGGTAGAATGTAATATTTGATATTAAAAACTTCTTCGAGTCTAGGCGAACATCAGAATGAGGGTTAGAGATTTCATATATTACAATTTCTCTATAGGATCAGACTTGATTTTATATGATATTGGTATTGGTACATCACAACAAAAATAACATCAATCCTTTATCCCACTACGTGGGGTCATCTACATGAATCCTTTTCCATGCTTACTAAATTTTAAACCATAACAAATTTTATTATGGGGTCATCAAGTAATGTTAATTAACAAGAGGATGATCGAGATAAAATTCAATAATTATAACTATAGAGTAAAGCCTCATTTACTGTCTTCTAATAATGAAGACTTATTTCTTACCTAATATTTTTCATGGGGTTTTCAAACAGAATATCTTTTGAATAATCCTCCAAACATTTAAAGTATTCTGCGACACCTGTTTTTTTGCTTATGGTTTGGAAGTTAACCTGATGATTGCCTAAGATGACCAATGTTGACAAATATTGTTGTTTATGTTTGTGTTTTATCACAGCCGATTCCAAATAGGATTGTCATTATTTTGAACCTTTGCCAAAATATTGGCTAGAACCTATCCATTTAGCATAAGAAAATCTAATAAACCTTTCATTAATCATATGGTATTTTGTGAAGATATTATCTAAATCAGCTAACCAATTTAATTTAACATTATAAGTATATCTTCCATTAAATATGATAAGAGATGGAAGGTGGTGGTGGAGGGATGAGTAGATGAGGTAAAATGCCTCCTTGAATTATTTTATGAAGATGGAGAATGGAATGAAGCTATGATTAGTTTGGTACCCTTGACCGTAGAATATATAAATATTCCAATAAGCGCTATTTATCCAAAGTGTTGATGCGATATCAATCGACAATGTTGTTAAATGAAGACAAGCTAGGTATGTATCTTGGCCGTGATGGAATAAAGAGTGGAGGCCTAGCCTATATATCTTAATAATGGATTGATGAAGAGTGGAGATAACACCATCGTGAACTATGGAAATGGTAATGCAACAATGTACAGAAAATGGCATACTTTATGATTGAAATAACATACAAAAAATTATTTAATGGACAACTCATCAAAGTTCTCATAAGAGAGAGCCACTAAGTCCTACCTAGGAAAATGATTAGACATTCTACATCATACAACCCAAGCTATTTTCTAATACATTGCAACCACATATTTATATCCATCCATTGGTAATTCAATAAAGATTCTATGGGACCAACCTTGGATTCTTTAATTTGAAATTTAAATATTTTTATTAAGGGTTTATTGCTGCAACTTTCTATAATTTGCTGTGCTTCAATAGAGGAGGTGAAAGGGCACAGAGATGTGTGTGTGCGCAAATTTTAACATACATGAACATATTCTATTTTGAAATTTGAAATGATTTCATTAAGGATTCATTTGTGTAACTTCTCCATGATTTGTGCTTTGCTCCATTAGAAGAGTGGTTGAGTTTGAACCTTTAATTTGAAATTTGAATTTACTTTTATTAGTGTAACTCCATAATTTATATCTTAGTTTAAGAGAGAGATGGGAAGCAAAATTTTAACATGCATTGAAATACCCTATCTTGAAGATCACATTGAAGGAGGGGCCATCTTTTGTGGAGGAGATACAATGTTGGCTGAATTTGTACTTGTTTCGACTTGGAGGGCTCGGTAATAGTATCTTCTTTATTGAGAATGTTGACACCTGCTTGATGATTATGATGACAATAATCAATGATTACCAAGCCTTTGTGGAATAATTGGAATTTCTTAATGCTTGATAAAATTGTGACCAAGATTAACTTACTTGAAACTTACATTCATGTTCTTTATCAACTCTCCTATCCTTTAAGAGCACTTCTCGAGGAGAGATAATCATTTGATGGTGGAATGGCATGGTGCTTGGATCATTATGTCCTAATGATGATTAACAAAAAAAGAAAGCACTAATTTTCTTTATTGAAAGCCAAAGATCTTGGAAAACAAAATGCAACTAAGAAAACTTAAAGTGGATTGATACATCTTGATCACAAGAAAGATAAATATTTTAAGCTAATAACATTTTAAAAATGGTAAGTCAAGGTCACAAAATCAACAAATAATCCATTGCGACAGTAAGCCCTTAACTTCTTAAAGCGGAGATTATTATTATTTTTTTAACTATAGATAAAAAAAAGCCAATGAGGGGAGGTGAGACAAATAATTCTTATTTATCACAGGAATGAAATATTTTTAAAATGATAACCTTTCAAAAAGGGTTAGGTTAGATACCAAATCCTTAATTTCTTGAAGAGAAAATCAAAAAATTTTTTTTGCCAAAGGTAAAAAGAAGTCATGGAGTAATTAAAACTAAAATAAGTAACAGTTATTGAAAGAAAGAAGAAAGAATAGAGAATATCAAATTGAAGCAGGTGACCTTTTGTGGATGATAGAGAATATTGGCTGAATTTGTAATTGCTTTGACATGGGGGCTTGGCCTATGCATGAGTAGTTTTATTTTGATTGAAAATGTTGATGTCCTCTTTATGATTTTGATGGAAATATTGATGATTACTGATCCAGGCCATTTATTGATTTAGCAAAAGCATATGATAAAGTTCCAAGAGAAGTGCTATGGAGAGTCCTTGAAAAGAAAGGAGTCAATAATGCTTATATTCAAATCATTAAAGATATGTATGCAGGAGCTATTACTTGTGTTCAAACACAAGGTGATTTGACCATGTATTTCCCTATTTCGGTTGGGTTACATCAAGGATCAGCCTTAAGCCCATATCTTTTTGCTTTAGTCATGGATGTTCTCACTAGACATTTGCAAGAGGATGTACCTTGGTGTATGCTTTTTCTGATGATATTCTTCTTGTTGATAAGACTAGAGAGGGAGTTGAAGGTAAACTTGAAATATGGAGGTCAACCTTAGAGTCTAAAGATTTTCGCTTGAGTAGATCTAAAACGGAATATATGGAGTGTAATTTTAGTAGTAATAGACCTAGTGAGGGGATTGTGACTTTGGGCAATCAAGTCATTAATAAGAGTACACGTTTTAGATATCTTGGATCTATTGTTCAGAGTGATGGTGAAATAGATGGGGATATTATCAGCAAAATTGAAGTTGGATGGTTGAAGTGGAGGAATGTATCGGGCTTGTTATGTGATAGAAATGTACCCCTCAAACTTAAGGAAAAATTCTATAAGATGGTAGTGAGGCCTGCAATGCTTTATGGTGCCGAATGTTGGCCATTAAAAGAGAAGCATAATACTAAGTTAAGTGTGGCAGAGATGAGGATGCTCAGGTGGATGAGTGGCTTTACCCTTAGAGAAAGGGTACGAAATGAGCATATACATGAAAAGGTTGGAGTAGCTCCAGTAGAAGATAAGATTAGAGAGAGTCGCCTTAGATGGTTTAGTCACATAAAAAGGCGGCCTTCCGATGATCCGGTTAGGAGAGTAGAGGTTTTAGATTTGACTGGTGTTAAGAAAGGTTGGGGTAGACCTAAAAAGACTTGGTTAGAAAATATTAGGAATGACCTTTCTTTATTAGATTTAAACGAGAATTTGACTTTTAATAGGACACAATGGAGAAAAAGGATTCATGTAGCCGACCCCATGTAGTGGGATAAAGGCTTGATGTTGTTGTTGTTGTTGTTGTACTGATCCAGGCCATTGGAGATTATTAAAATGTCTTAATGCTTGATGAAGGCATGAACAAAATAGACTTGCTTGAAACCTTCGTCCTTGTTTTGCATAACAATATGGATATGCATGAACAAAAAGGATTCGTTTTTTTCCCTTGCTTGTCTCTGATTGTTCTCTGCTTTTTTCTTGAACTTAATTCTATTCTTTGGTTTTCCTTTCGTATAATCCATCTAATTTTTTTCAACACTCCGCCATTCACTATTAACATGATCGGTGATTTTGTCATTCACAGAAATGTCTTTTGTTGCATGCATAGTACTGTAGGAGATCTAAGTATCATTGGTATTTAGGGTGGTTTTGATTTTTGATTTGAATGAGAGAATATGATGGGGATAGCTTATGTGGAGGGTTGTTGGGGGCCAGATAAGAGGGGCAATGAAAGTGAAAACACGCAGAGCAAAATTTTTATTTTAGTATTTCTCATATAGTAATTTTTATAATTCCATGACCAATGATTTTGTTGTTGGGGAAAAATAGTGCAAACTATATGGAAGTGGATTTCATAGTGATAGTATATATCAATATGATTCAAAACCGTAGCTTTGAAGTAACAGGATATGCAAGCCTCATGCCCGAACTAAGATAGATCTCTTTTAAAAGAGTTCTAGGTTTCACACTTGATAAATTATCAAATTCAAGATTCTTCATATAAAAAATAGAATATTATTCATGCCATAAAAATATGTCTTAAATGACTAGAATTCTCATATTTATAGATTTGAGAAATAACACAAGGCCAACAAACTAACTAATTAAAAACTAATAAACTGATAATAAATTAACAAACTGCTATCAAACAAACAGCTAATAAATTACTAACAAATTTAATGACACTGATTAGAATAATCATAATAAAATAATATAATCTTGTGGACATAAAGTAATTCTACCATTTATGCCAAAATAAAAATTAAGAATGTATATCCACATCAGGAAATACCTGCAGAAGTTCTGAGATTCACTTTCATTTCTAGCATTATGGTATTTGTATGCATAATTTATCCTCCAGCTTTTTGTTTTTCGCCAGATGCTGTGGGTTTCTATTTTGTACGCTTGTGGACTCCTGAAAAATAGTATCATGCCTATTTTAGACATCCATGGAGCGTATATTTGCTTGCATTTGGCTGATTTTCAACATATTATTTACCGGCTTTAGTGTAAGCCTGCTTCTATGATGAATTATTATTTTGATGATGTTGTCCAGTGGCTTGACAAGGTTGAATGATCGTGCTCGCCAAGATGTTGCTGTTCTTGGCCTTGGATTTCTGAAGCTTGATGGTATTTTATTTTATTCCATATAGATATTCACCTTTGACGAGTAGCTGTTAGCCTGTTCATCCTAATTGAATCATAAATTACAATTTCTCTGATCATATTGCTTATGCTTTGTGAAGCTCGTGCAAGAGAGGACACAGGGAAGATTGACAGCCACATGAGGAAGAAAGCAGCTTATTTGCGCCATGTGGCAACTGTATGTATTTTGCAAAGAACTAACAGCAAAGTCCATCAATTCATTAAATTAGCCTTATTTTTATATTTTGACATCAGATTTTAAAGAACAAAGCTCAGTCTAAACTGAAGAATGCAGCAGATGAGCACTGGAGTGATGGGGCTCTGGAGGTATTTTAGTAGTGTTCTAATCCAATTTAATGAATTTCATGACTTCTTATCAGCTACATTCTTAAATGTTGGTTCATCTTTGGTGGGGAAACAGCTGAGTTGCGCTCTGATGTGTCAATGATGATACTTAAGTTGGCATTACAAGTATGGTTGCAAATAGATTGCATAAGAGTCGGAAAAATTAACAACTAAAAACTGAAATACCATCACTGAAAGTAAAATTTTAATTTGTTTATTTACTCAATGAGAAAACATTGTAACCCAATACCATTACTGAAACTAGACTCTACATGCGAGGGAAGGATTGAGCCGCATAAAAATTTGTGACCCAAAAATGAATTACTAGAAGAATGAGCTAGCACCAAAAAAGAATTGACAAATATATTCTTAGAGAAAGTGTTGATCAAGAGGGGAGGTTTGGAGCAGCGTTATAAACACTATTTTTATCTCAATTATCCCTGTTTTTATGCATATAAGGTTTTGAAACATGTCTTATCTTCACCTGCAAGGTTGGTTATTTCCATGCAATGGCTTAAAGGAAAATTTTAAGTTGTTTATTTAATCACTGAAAATTGATTAACAAAATACCATCACTGAAACCAGACTCTACTTGTAGGAAAAAATTTAGTTCTATATTAATATTATGTGTCCTAAAAAATAAATTATTAGAAGAATAGATTAGCATTGACAAAGCATTGACAAATGTGCCTATTAGAGAAAGTTCATCAAGTGAGCGAGTTTAGTGGTATGTTTTTGCTGACTTTACAATGTCTTAGAACTCCTGCGTTCAAATCAGTGGAAGTATTTTATCTGCTATGTAAGAGTAAAGCTATGTTCATGAACCCTCCATAGAAGTATTAACAAGAGCTTCATACATTGATGTATAAGATTATATATACTTCTAAAATACCATCATTTTTATACAATTCCTTAACTTTAACTTCAATTTGTTTCCCAAAAACTAGTTAGGGACTATTTTGATCTTTTTTTAAGTTAATATAAGTGCATATTCAATTTTAACATCGAATATATATTCATATTGTCGCTTCAATTCATATTATGCATCTAAAACATCATCGAATGAATATTCATGAACTATGATTTCTTCAATTTGATCAACTTCAACCATATACAAGCCTTGAATTACGGTGTTTTCCTTAAGCTTTTAACCATATATGAGTTTTGCAGTAGTGTATTTTCCGTATGCCTTCAAGCATGCATGTGTTTTCCATAAGCCTTATATGAGATGTTACTGAGTTTTTCTTATGAGTCAATACAGATGCAACAATCATAGTAGGAAAGTAGTTATAATATTTGTCAAGATCTAAAGCTATGTATAAAAGCTCATGCAATATTCTTCTGAAATATAGCTTAATTCATCAATAATTTCTGACTTAATTTTAATGAAATAAATAATTGTAATAAAATAATCTGAAGGCAAATAGTATTTATCTATTAGACTTGTAAATCTTACATAATACTCAAATATGCCATATTTATCTTTTGTACAATTTTGAAATTGATCATTCAGTTGATCATTATATTCAACAAATGACTAATATTACTCCTTAAGTCTATTTTCAAATCATCCATGATGACTTAGTAGCAAATTGCCAAATGATTGAGCTTTACCCACTGGTTTTGATTTGGTGCATTCAAATCTTTGGGAATGATATATATATTGTTTTTTTTTTTCAAAGAAATATTTCAAATCGATCTACTTTGAAAATTTCTAATATTATATCTCGCATTGATTGTTGAAAATTAAAATGTAATTTTGAACTCACAATAGCCAGGTTGAAGTTTTCTTGAACCATAATTTACTCCAGCCTATTTAAGTTGAATCATTGATTAATTTTTTACTAACCCAATTAATATGTGCCCAATTTAGTTACATAATGATGTGACCATAAGCAATGATATCAATTTGATGTAGGACCACTCATGGTTAGGATTTTCTAATGCAATTAATAAGATGCGTAATATGAATTTATGTAAAGAAAATTGATTATTCACAGATCACAAGGCACCAAATAATTCAACCGGTTGCTTTCTTTTAATGTAAACAAACAATGGTAGTATTAGAACTCAAATGATAATGAAATGATCAGAACAAGCCAATAAATTCAATAATAATTTGTAATCATGCAAAATAAATTATTAATTAAAATTGTATTTTCATGAATTGTATTTTCAATTTTTGATCAAAATCAAGAGCACTAAACAGCATTCGGATGAAATAGAAGGAACAAAATTATAAAAGTAAGAAAAATTAGGTTTCATGTTTATACAAAGAGATGACTTACCTCGAAATTAAATATTTGTGCTTTTTCCTTGAAGAAATCATATATCCAACTTACACTCACAAGATTGAAACTAAAAAGAGAAATTTTATTCAAGTAAAAATTTATTAATTATGTATCTCAGAACGAATATTTATAGACTCTCTTCCCTTAGGTTGGTAGATATATTTGGAACAAGATCATCTCAATCCAAGTTTAAATTAAATCCAAATGATAAAATTAATTTGAACCATATTTAAAACTCCCAAAAATTTTATCCCAAACAGTTTGGCCGCAACATGCCATAGAAGTATTGGGTACTGCACTCACCAGCTTACTCCTTCAGTACGGCAACTTCCACAACCCAGGAACAGAATTTGGATCGCAAATCAAGACATGCCTGTGCCTACAATAAAAATTTTGGAAACAAGAGAAAGAACAGCCAAAATCCTGGATCCGATGTTGATTATTGTTCCAAAAGGAGTGGCTACAGCTCCGCATCAATTTATGATTTTAGGTTTTTCTCGCAAGTTATAATATATAATCATTTGCACAACTGCAGAAGCATCTTATATAATCAAAATTCTTGAAGCAAGAAATGCCTATAAAGACTTACGTGCTCTTATGGTGATCCATAAAGGATTATGAATTGATTGAAGGCTTCCAGTCTTTATGTATTTGAAAAAAAATACCAATCAAAGGCAAAATGGATACAAAAACTATTTTTCCTGAAATTTGTATGGCAGTTTAGATCAAGTGAAAGAATGAGAAAGGCATCTCTTCCAACTGGAATTTCTATCTATCACCTTTTTGTTTCCATGAATAGTTGCTTATGTTTCATTGCTTATGGTATCATAAAACATCATGTAATATCTTTTCATTAATCATATATGTTGCTTTATGGTGACAAAACACTACGTTACATTCTTTTTTCACACCAAATTTCATTTGCTTTCCATATCATTCTTTCTTGAATGATTTTTGTTTTTGGTATCCTTTTTTCATGCATAATAGGCTTAATGTCCCTGTCTTATGGGATTATCCTAATTTTAGGCTGACTTGAAGCGAGCTGACTCTGTTGCTCGACGACGAGCCATGGAAGATGCATTTATGGCTTTGAAGGTAGAATTCTTTTTCTGATTATACTAGTAGATATTCCACATTTCCAGTTTTATGCTATTTGTAGTTATTATAATCCCCAATTTTTGATTATTTTGTTGTTACATATATTCTTTCTAATCTCCTGTTTTTGACTACTGCTGTTGGGTTTTATTATCCATTAGATTTTTTTAACATGGACGTTACAAAATAAGGATGACTTTATTTGGAGTATGGGAACTACGTAGGAACGAATTTATATAAAGTTATAATAACTTGTATTGGCACCATGCATAGGAAACAAAATTGTTTGAGATAATCGTTAATGCTTTGAGTAACATATTGATGAAGCGTTCTTTGAAAATCACTGCATGTCTTAAAAGTAAAAAGGTCGAGATGGACATAAATATTAGCTATGCTAAATCTTAGTGTATATATCTATAGTGATGTTATGACTTTCTAGGCCTTCCTAGAATTAGAGTTTCTAAGCATGTTATGTACAACCTTACAATTGTGGAATAAAAGAAAATTTGGCTGCTGCCTGATTTCAAATGTCTCAAATGACAAAAAAAAAAAAAAAAAATAAAAAAAATCCTATGTTTTCTATGAACAGATTCCTCTCATATACATTTATCCTCATGCATATACATTGTCTAGGTTCATAATTCTTTCATAATGTATATGTAGGATGACGCATAAAATACGAATGGTGTTTATGGATTGGTGTGAGGTGATTTTGGTCGTTGGCTTGAGAAGAATTTGGCTAGCTTGCCAAGATAAAAGTGCATGTTTTATATTCAAAGGTGCAGGTACTGCCATAGTAGTGGAGAGGGGTAGGGTTGTTAAAAAAACTACGTGCGGGCTCTAAAATTTCGCATCCCGACCTTTGTTGTGCAAACTTTTCTTAGCTTGACAAAGAATACTTATAGGCAATGTTTATGATGCCATTAATAAGTCATATGCCTGCTTTTCTTAGCTCGATAGAAAAAAATTAATATAAATATCTGCATACCTCTTTCTTGATGAGGTTGGAAAATATTGTAAGTTCAACATATATACACGAAATCCCATGTGCGCTTTCTTATGCGTGATGAGACATAAGACTTTTGGCCGTTGTGGCGCACGACATCAATCATGCATATTTTTTAAGCAATGTGGGAAGGCCAAGCAACACCAAAGAGTGTGGTGGTGATGATGATAATGGGGTGAGGAGACGAAGGTGATTGCATGAGAAATTTTTCTTTTTATTTTCTTTCTTTATTTTTCCTTTTCCTTTTTTATATATTTTCCAACTTTTAGAGAGAGAAAGGGGAGAAAGAGAGAGGGAGAAAAAAAGAATGAGATAATGGGAGAGATGGAGAGTTGAGGAAGAGAGAAATAGTGAGAGAGAGAGAGAGTGTGTGTGAAAGATAGACAGAGAGTAAGAGAGAGCGGCAGAGGTGAAGCCTGCGAGGCATCGTGAATGTGGGCAGGGCTGCAATGCCTTGAGGTCAAGCACGACTTTGGGCTTTGTCGTTGCCTCAGTTTGCGACCTCCGTATTTTCTGTCAAGGGCTCTGTGGCCTTTAGAGCGGATAGAGTGAGAGAGGTTGAGATCAAGAGACTGCGAAGGAGAGGTATGAGTTTGGGAGAGGCAATATCGTGCGTGGGATGGGGCTTGGTTGACGACGGGGGTTTACAAGTATGGGTGAGTTTTGTTTTCTCTTTTTTCTTTTAGGTCAACACAAAGGTAGTTTTTTTTTTTTTTTGGTCGGTGGACAAGAGAGTTGTTTGTGTGAAATTATGGAGGGTGGGAGATGCTCATCCACATTGATGTAAATCAGTAAATGTCCAGGTAACTTCGTATTAACATTCAACCAATATCAACTTCAGACTGCTGAATTTTATACGCGTTTACATTTGCTCATTTGGAATTATTGTTCTGATCAAGCAGCTTTTCAGTCATGATGTACATTCATGAAAAAACAATGAGCTGTTCGTTAGATTAATTAATAAGAAAATGTCCTTTCTTTGTTCCCATTTGTTATGTATTATGGAAAAGAGTTATTGATGTGTTCCTTCGTGTTAATGCAGTTTGTAAGGAACATCCATAACATGATGGCAAGCAAACTATATCGACTGTGAGCAAGTTTTCCTCCAATAAAGATTTTGATTTTATTTATAATTATTTCTCATATCACAAGTTTAAATTGCTCAAGTACACATACTGATTTCAACTACTGAAGCCAAATTCTTACGTAGGCCACGGAAGGAAGGTTCCTTCGCCATTAACGACATGATGGGCTTTATTTCGCTTGAAAAGAATGGAAAAGCTCTCGATCTCTTTGGCGGAGAAATCTCTTCTGATCGAATCACTGCCATTCAGGTGATCTTGTCATTGCCACTCCCATCTAATCCCTTAAGTTTGACATGCACATCTTGCATTCTATATTTACATTTATTAAATTAACAAGCTCTTTGGTCAGGATGCCTACTGGAGCATGGCATCTGCTTTGTCTGAGGCTGATGGTATTGATTATACTGATCCAGAGGAGGTGAGAAGCCTGCAAACTGTTTCTTTTATGTGAATGACCACTTTATGTGGTTTATTGTAGTTCTAATTTTTTCCAGCCTCTTTGTGTTTGGTTTTTTTATGATGCGAGAAGCTTGAGTTGGTAATTGCGACTTTGATTGACCTTGATGCAATGGATAGCAAAAGTAGCGTTTCATTGCTGGCTGAGTGCTCCAGCTCCCCAGATGTTAGTACAAGGTACTTATTCATTATCTGTGCTCCCTTTTCCATTTTGTTGTCTTTTTTTTCATATTTTTTCGGCTAATTTAGATCGGCAGTCTTCTAGATGGACAGATAATTTAAGATGATGAAAAGTGCCTCAACATATGGTTTGATTTGTATGCTTGATTCAATGTCTGGTGCACATTATGCAAGGTTACATTCAAATAGATTTCTTTCATTAAAAAAAAAAAACACTTTGGTGAGATAATAGGCATTTTGAGATGAGGCTTGGTAAACTCTGAACGAAATAAGCCAAATGGAGTGTAAATGATGTAGTTATTTTCTTGAATGTTATAAGTTGTAAATACCACTTAGCCTTGTATGGTTGACATTCTATTCAATCTTCTTAGGTGCTTTTATTTAGTTTTTGTTGAAAAAAAAAAAAAAACTCAAGAAAGAATCAAGTTGCCAAGATTGAAGTAATCCCAAAGCAAAAGTACAACGGACTAAAATTCCAATGGACAAATAAGAGAGCATATAACGAACTAACTTGCAAAGAACCAAAACTAAACCTAGTATAATTCCAACATGAGCAACAAAATGCATGGTTAGCTTAATAAATAGGGTACAATGTACTTTGCCCTTTTGCAAAACTAAAAAAAAAACTACACAATTCAAATGTTTAAATAAAATATACTCCTAATAACATAAAGTAAAACTCATCCATCCTCCACAATCATTTGTCAAGGGTGATAGATTTGAGAATCACCTTAACTCATAAAGAGCTAATCTCTTATTGGGGATATCATTACGATTTATTTTCAAATAATTTTTCTTGTAAGGCCATGACATGTGTCATTTAGCTGGTGATTTTATCATCAAATGATAATATAGGTAACAGTTATGGCTGAGACTTTCTGATTAGTTGGTTTTGTTGTGAAAATGGCATCATTAAATTATATTATAGCCAGAGCTCATAAGTTCCCCAATGGCTAAAAAACTTAGAGTAATGAATTATATGATGCACTCGATAGATCTTAAAACCATCTGTTAGTTAAAGGTCGATTTAAATTATCCCTTTTGACAAATATATAGTGTATTTGGATGAAGCAACCCATATTGACAAGGATTCTTTGGTTATGTTTGGTCTCCTATGGAAAATATGGGGCTTGATCATAAAGTACTCTCGAAATGACGTTGAAATCTTCAGGTAGTCTCTTATTTTCAATTTACTATTTCTTTCAAAAATTTGACTTGGAACATCCTAAACTCTCTCAGTAGAAGCCGGGATGCAAATATTCGGAGCCCACAGATAGAAATGTGTTTGCTAATTTTTATAATAAAAAATATCAGTTTTTGCTAAATTAGTAATAGGTACTTAATAATTATTTATTAATAACAACTATTTATGTTTTTATTGCACATCTCATCCTAAGTTACATTAATAATCCTAAAGCTTCAATAATCCCATATCACCCAAAATGTACGAAATGTACCTTTCAAGGGCAAAATAGAGAGTTGATGCTGGAGGGAGCTGTAATTGCCCTATATTGAAAGTTTGTTTAGCTTTAGGAAATGCTAGCAAGATGTTTGTTAGCTAGTATCCTAAGGATATAACTTCTGTCAACCATTTGAAAATTTATGCACTTGACTCTGCTATTTGTGTTGCATTGTATTGTGTTTTTACTTTGTTCTTTTGTGCACTTAGTTTTAAATTCTCATTTTGCTTATAATATTCCTCCTCTTGTGTGCCATCCTATCTTTAATCATTTGAATGATTGCCAATGAATCTATTGCGTTGGAATCACCTGACAAGTGCTCTAGAAACAATGTGACCAACTTGCTTTGGTTCTTCTGTTTTTACAGGAAAGCTCTTGCAAATGCGTTGGCCTCAGCTCCCTCAATGTGGATACTGGGCAATGCTGGCATGGGCGCATTACAAGTAATTACTGTGAACTCCAAAAACCTTTAAGGACTATTTTTTGTTCTTTCTTTCGATTGTGCTTGGAAGTGAATGGAGCTGAATTTCAATTATATATATATATATAGTGCTTGGAGTGAGTTTCAAATTTGTCCATTATCCCATTAATTTTGTATTATTTAACTACTATCATGGATCAAATAATATTCTAGCCCAAACTTCTATTACTTTATGCCAAAAAAAAAAAAATGAGAAAGCGACTTCCTCATAAATGGAATTCACTTCTATCCTTTATATTGAGTTGCAATATTAGGCTTCATTTGGGACGACTTTCTTATTGCTTCTTAAAGCAACTTATTAGTATAAGAAGCAGTAAGAAAGCCGTCCCAAACAAATCCTTAGAGTCTTGCTTTCATTCACTTCATACCAAACATACATTAATATGGAGTTCTAAAATTTCCTACAAAACTTTTTTAGCCACTTGATGGAAAAAACTCTCGTTAGTGAGCAAATAACAAGAACTTCCTTGCCACTTTCTTACCTTGTTTCTTCATTCAGAGGCTGGCTGAAGACCATAACCCTGCTGTAGCTACCTCTGCTTCGAAAGCCATTAATGAGCTGAAGCAGCAGTGGGAACTCGAAGAGGGAGATAGTCTGAGGTTTTTAATGAACCAGCATTTGCAAGAGGATGACCAAAGTGATACTTCAGAGGAAGAAAAGTAACGCATACCAAATTATCTATAGTTTCTTCTTCTGAGAAGATCAAATCCATAGGTGCTAATTGCAGTGTCAAATGATAAATATAATCCTAGTTTTAAGGAAGCTGTGAATGCTCCAGCAAATATCAGAGCGAGCGTTGCTTCACAGCCAGTGCTCATATAGTATGAACATCATTGATAGAATGGCTGCTTAACTGCTTATGTTAAGCATCTATGTAAAATATTACCTGTAAAGAGCAAGCAATGATTTTGCGCTCAGACAACTGAAACTCATCAAGTTCATGCAACGATTTTTCCCATTGTTTTTATTGTCGTTCTGAACACGCTTGTAAGGATGAATTATTCTCTGCAGATGCCAAACGTTATCTAGAGCCCAATGAAAATGTGTCATATTACCCCCTATTCGGTACCGTGGCTCTGTATTGCTCGGTATCGAGTCCGGTATTGTATGACGTGACTGCACCTGATTCGTCTCTAAACGATAAGCTGTGTTCGATGTCCGCACAGAATAATCTCTCGCTTGTAATAGAGGACCTTAAAGTAGGAGTATAGTATCTTTTATCTAAGTGTGAGATGACCTGTTTCTATTCTTAAGGAACATAGATGCATTTTTCATGTTAGAAAGAGATTATTTTCCCTTTCTACTTTATTACTCAATTAACAACTACATGCTTCTCTGTCTGATCTTTTTTTAAAGAACTTTGGAGTCAATTAAAAAAAAATTTACACATATATTCTCAGATTATATTATAAAGCTACTCAATGCTGAAAATTTAATCAAAATTTGTTGTTTTATTATTTAAAATTATAATTAAAAATAATATTTTGACACAAGATGTCACTAATAAATAAATAAATGTAAAGGAATATTAATGCCTAGCTTGTGAAACCAGAAGTAAAGATCAGCCTCATAATCGTCGTAAATACTTCAATTTATCACATCAAATTCCCATTAATAAATCTAAGGGCGTTTTCAGCCAAACTTCAAACGGTAAGGTGTCATTGGTTTGCTCCATGTGAACAGCAAAAAATATTACTAATCGGTGAAGAATGAACAGTGCAACACCAATATCGGCATTTGCATTATTCATCTATGCAATTTTTTTGTCTCAACCATTTGCCTAAGAAATGCTCCAAAAAAGAGAACTGGCAAAATAAATTTCAATTGGAGATGAATCATAACATTTTTTAGTTTCACTGTATTTTGAAGTGAAAAATGAGAGTTTCGACTGGAGATGCCCTAAAAGAGTATACTAGCGAACAAACTTACTTAATTCAAGTAGCAATAATTCACATCATTCTCTTTTTGATTATCTACATAAATCCATTGATTATTTACTTCAACAACAACCCCAAAGCCATGAAAGCAAAATCATCTTCTTGTTCTGACTAAAGAAGACCCATTTACAGAGACCTGATTCTGAAGCTGCCGTGAGGATGGCTTAACCCTGCCTGCTATCAGCGCAGATGCTGAAGAGGCATTGATTTTTCTTCTCTTTAACTGAATTTCCAAGACTTTGCTCCCTGAAGCAGTGGAAGGTTGATCAAAGATCGAAGAAGCTTTAATAGCTGCTCGCTTGTCCCTGCGATTTCTTTCGAATTTAGAAGAGAATCTAGCGGCAGCTGCACTTGTCGCATCTTCTTCTGATGGAGGGAGAAGCCGGATGCCTAGGCCCATTTTTCTTGCAACTTGTTCTTCTTCACCAATCTTCTTCTTTTGACCCTGTTAAGCAGAGCAACAGAAATTTCAGAAATGGAATATAGAAATCAACTTTCAGGGGCTGTTTGGTATCGGATTTACAGAGGGATTTAAGTCGGATTTAGCCAAACGGTGTTTTGCGTGACTGTAAATCCGGCGACGACGTAAATCCTGGATTTACGGATTTATGCCGCAAATCCGCATAAATCCAGGTAAATCTTAATCTGATTCCTCGGCGGATTTAACAGATTTACAGTTGAGCGGCATATCACCTGCGGCGCCCGTGTCGTGATGTTCCAAATCCTATAATATGTTGCCGAACGGTTTCTCAGGATTTTAATAGAATTTAACTTTTATCATACCAAACAACTCTCAAGATTTAACAGCCTCAGGATTTACGGGATTTACTAAATCCTACTAAATTAAATCCAATCCAATACCAATGAGCTCCTTAGGAAGTTAAAAACTTAGAAGTTGTTATTAATATACCCTCAGGCGATCCCTGAGAGCTCTGTTTAGGCTGTAGTCATTGGAGCGCCTGCTGTCAGAAACTTTCTGAAGACGCACTAACCATGGCTCAGCTTCCTTCTTCTTCTGCAGGTCCTGTTCTTGATGTTCAAGCCGGTAAAATGGATCTGAAAGCTTGCCTCTAACTGAAATATTTTCAATTGATAATAACTATAAGATAACCAGTCAACCTGCAAATATTTTACAATAAACAAAACAGCATCATCATACACACCTTCATCTGCTGGAAAAGCAAATGTTTCAGCGTCTTCAACATCGAAATCCTCTGTCTTGCGCTGAGCCCCACTTATTATCACGTATTCGCAGTTCTTTGGGTCTGTATGTATAACAATTTCATGCTTGCAGCATGCAGACTTCATGGTGAAGCTCCATATCTAATACATAACATAAATTGAGTAAAGATCTCAGCAACTCAAGGACATGCTGTATAAATTCATGAATGTATGTAGCATAAGATGTTTTGAATCATCCATAACAAAAATAAGATGCAGAAGGAGACTATCTATTACAAAATGACAATTCTATTCTAATGAAGCAATTGAAGTATTTGAAAATGTTCCTGAATAAGGCCGTGATTAGAAAACTAAGGAATCCAATAGAATATAAACAGGAAACTTTCTTTATGCAGA
Organism: Dendrobium nobile; assembly: GCA_022539455.1. Lineage (NCBI taxonomy): Eukaryota > Viridiplantae > Streptophyta > Magnoliopsida > Asparagales > Orchidaceae > Dendrobium > Dendrobium nobile. Next base: position 23,085,436 of record CM039729.1, on the reverse strand, counting down.
ACAAATTTGTGTGGGCTCCAAAAGTATCATATAGACCAATTACCTCCCTTAGTCACCGTCTATCCTGCATGTTAACTTGTCAATGTTACGATATAACCCGTTTGTTATAGTAACTAGCTATTCCTTCTTCAGAACTAATACTAACAGTTAGGTCTGGAGTGATTTATTCTGATCTATAGGTCACCGGCTCAAAATCATGAATGGCCTCTCTATAACAAAAAAGATAAGACTCCTACAAAAACCCTCAAAAACCCCATATTGGCAGCAACCTCATAACACCCTTATTGTGCAATTGATTATTAAACAACGACAGCAGGTTATTCTTTAAAAAATTAGACAATTTCCCATATTGATGATAACCTCAGATACCCGGCACACCCCCATTGAGCAATTCTTTATTATGCTAGGACAATAACAGGTTTATGTATAAAAAATTAGACAGTTCAGTCCTCTAATCTTTTTACCATAATGCACCGCAAATGGAAAAATATGATCAAGAGAGCAGCGCAAATTGTCTTCGCCATGAGAATGGGTGTGAAACTGGTTAAAAAATTGTAAATCTTCTGGCATGAATGCCTAAGTTCTAACAGAAAATTACTTGATAGATTTGATGTATTTAACTTAAAAATAATATAAAATGGTAAATAGACTACAGAATACAATTGGGATCAAACTAAGAAATTGACAGCACTTTCCCCCCTCTATTTAATCTTTCTTAGCACTCAATGATGAGTATCAAAAAAATTTGATCTCGATTTCCCCCAAATAAAATATTTGAGAGTATTCTTAAAGTGTAAAAATAACATCATAAAAAATCATGAAGTTTAAGATAAAAAAATAAACATAGATAATAAGTCTATAAAAATAATTAAATGTCGTAAAAGAAACTAATTATGAGTTAGGGATCTAAATTTAAAAATTTCTCTAAATCCCATCGCTTAAAGGGTTTTCATGAGAATTATCAACTTAGTTGATTGCTTTCATCTTAGTTGATTGCTTTTTCTCCACCCTCACCGGTCACTTATATCAAAATCCTCCAAATCTTCATCATCTTGGATCTCAATCATCATTCCCTTTCATAATTAATCAAATTCAATAAAAAAACAATGACTATAATACCCTTTTATCATTTCAATTATATAAAATTTTATACTAACATTTGTTGCTAATTTCTTGTCGACTTTTACCCTTTTTTTTTCCTCCACCATAAAAAAAGACACGATTGAGATCTTATTGTAGTTTACAATGCCACTCGGGCATTGGGTTGTCAAGTGAAAAAGGCACAATGCCCGAAATAGTGGCATACACTACATACCATGTCTCAAGGAGCACCTCATTGCATATCACGAACAATTGAGGCTTACGCCTCTTACTCCCATTGTGAGGAGTAAGCTTTAAGGTGCTTTACAGTCCTCATCCAGAGGCATATCTCAAATTGTGTAATTTGAAGCAATACCTCAAATGTGGTGATTTTGTCCTCACAAAAACAGAGAAAATAAAATCAACATTTTTCTAAAACAAAGACTTCAACCAACAAGCAAACATATGAGCCCAAATACTGTTTTTGTACTGTGAAACCTAATCTAAGAATGAAAACAACAAATCCATCCATCGATTCAATCTCATAAAAATAAGTTAGCTTGCAAACATTTCAGATAGGCAGCTTCCCTGGACAAAATGAATTTCAGTTAGGAGTAGTGCAAAGTACCTTAGTGGAATAATAATTTCCCACTTGCTTTTTCTCTGCATTGAACCTCACACCCTTAGCAATCATGGAATTGCATCCACCACACCAGATATTGAAGGGCATTTCAAATCTGAAAAGAAAGATGGTCACAAGAATATGAAAAATCTTTGTATAACTAAATATAATTGATTAAGAAATACTAAACTAAATTATAAGACTAGTAGCGCAATATGCATTCTTTTTGTTAAGAATTGGTTTGGTTTCTTCCAACTCTTGCTAGAAATTGACATGCTTGCATGTTTTGAGCAACACATATTTTAGCAAAAGTAGATAAGATTACAGGTAACAGAACTAAGTAGAAATTTGCTGCTTCACCAAAAGAAGGAAAGAAATATAGTGCAAAGCTACCCCTTTGGCAAAAAAGTTGTCTTAATGCTTTGAGAAAGATGAGATTAACAAAAAAAAAAAAGGATATAGAACTAATGAATTAAGATAATAGTATAACACATTAACAAGAACAATTAATAATGTTTACATAAATGAAATGCACAAGACATTTTATCATATTATGAGGCACCAAATAGAACGAATTGCATTAGCTAAAACATTTAGCTTTCAGAAAAAAATAAGCAGGTAACAAATAGCACTTCTTCTTGCAAAGACTAGAATGACTTGTCGAAGCAAACATCACTTAATGTACCATGTGAGATCATTAGACCAACACAAAGCAATACAAATCCCACAAAAACAATGTAAACATAAGCAAAGAGCAAGGAAAACTAATGATTCCTACTAATTCATTTTCTTCTCACCCAAAAAGCCTTCAAGGCAAATCGTAAAAGCATAACAGAAAAATAATAAGCACCTTATAATCAGAATACCCTGGTCGATCTTTCTTGCTCTCTCCCTGAGTGCATGTTGACCATGAAACTTGTTCAACGAACCCTACAAACAAACAATAAGCATGTTAATGAAAGAAATACGAAGCAATGTTTTGATTGATTAAGGAGATTTCAAGCTAAGTTGCTACAAGTACCTTTTTTGGACTCCATTCTGGTGGGTAGTAAAAATTATCAGCTCTGGCAGCAGCAAGAGAAGACTGCAAGGAGCAAGAAAAAAAAACCCAAGTTAGTAATACCTAAACATTTAAGAACATGCTAACAGAAAGAAATGGACCTGTATGAATGTGCACTCACCTAGAGCTAAGCAAATAACTATTATCATTATTACATTTCTTAACACTAGTTATTTGGTCAAGACACTATATAAATTGAAGTATAAAACAAATAAGTCCACAAAACCAATATGTAGAAATCATATAGGAAATGGGCTCAAACCATAAATTAGAAAACTAACAAAAATCATACATTCCCACTATCAAAAGGGGTAAACAATCATTAAAATCAAGGATTATTAGATGGGAAGGTTTACGCAGAATCTACAAAATCCAAATGCCTCAGTTTTACTCCAGGAATTCATTATTCAAATTATGGTGAAAAAATCAACGATTTCCATTGTGATTAACAGAAAGCTATAAAGCATGAAAACTTCCGCAAGGCATCATATTATGTTAGATACTTGAAAATTCAGCCAAGCACTCTAGCATATTGTGTCCATCAAGTCATTTAATGAGCCACATAATTTAATTTATAAGAAATGAGAAACTTACCTCTTAGACACTTATTTGATACCTTTTGGCGTTGCATAATCCAATGATGGACACCGCTTAGACTATAATTTATCGTAATTGATGCAAAAAACTTATGACAGAATGCAAATATGATTTAACTCATTCTATTTATCACACTTGATTCAGAAGTCTATTGCAAATATGAAGTAATTCTTTCTTATATAACGTTTTGTTGAACTATGCTTATGCCACATATTTCAAGGAATATAATGTCCCTTGCTGATATTAGGCTGCTGTCCATGTGTCTTTATTGATAAAGAATTAAAACTATATGTCGGCTCCTGCATCTAATTTAAAGATCACACCCGTAAACGAATTCAAGCAGCATATTATGTTTCAATGGACCAGCTTTATCAATTTCAAGCTTCCTCAGATTTATTTGAGAAAATCAAGAAACATAACGAACAGATTACAAGCAGAGCAAACTAGAAGATATCCTAAACACCAAAAATTCACTAAAAGCAATTTACAAAACCCTAACCCTAATTGACAACTTCTGAAGCTCAGATTTGGAGGGCGTACCATTTTTGAAGAAGGCAGAAAACGTCGGTGGAGATCTACAAGTGATGCGGGAAGAGAAAGATTGGGAGATTATAAATCCCACGAATTGAGAGAGCTGTTTGGATACAAGATTTATGCTGGATTCGAGCAGGATTTAAGGTATATCCTGTCAAACAGGATTTTCGGGATTTGGCCGAAGAAGCGCGCAGGAAGAAAGATCGCTACCTTCGCTACGAGCAAGCTCCCGTCGTCTTTTTTCCTTCCAATCCAACAGAAGAACGGCGAGAAGGCGTCGTCGAAGGAGGCGTCACGCCAAGCAGGCCAAGTCGAATCGCAACGAACAGCCGGAGGAGAGGAAAAGCAACCCTAGGAATTCACACATAGGAAATAAAGTAATTTAGTTTAACTATTTAATTAAATTTAATTAAGAATAAAACGTTAATTAATTAATAATTACTTACTTAAATTAATTAATAATATTCCCAAAAAAAATTTGATAATTAGCTTAAATTCTAATTGTATTATTCATAATAATTAGTTAGTAATGATAATTAAAATAATAAATAATAATTAGCACATGACAATTAAAAAATACAATCAAAATTAAAATTAATAAGTAATTTCATAATTAAATTATTTTCTAATTATATTATTTTTATAATTGAAATTCATTGATGATAATTAAGGTTATAATTAATAAGTAATTTCACTTAAAATGCAATTTTAAATTAAAACACATTAATATTAAAATTTTTAATGAACTAACCTCCTTAAATCCTGAATTATATTGTTAAATGGTTCTACATGATTTAAAACTTATCTTGCCAAACAATTTTGAGGATTTAACTTTAATAGGATTTAATAAATTCGAATCTACATGATTTACTAAATCATCGAAGGGAGAGAGAGCGTTGCAGAATAAAGAAATGAAAGCAAGGAACATGAAGAGAAGCCAGTCTATGCAGGGAACCAAATGATATATTATTTCATTTAAAAGGACGATAAATTAGTACATTTGTTCTTAGCCGGTCGTTCTTTCTGCATGAGAGGTTGCTTTTGCCCCTACAAAATAATATGCATTTCTTTCGAAAAAAAATGCTTACCTCATATTATATTATTATTGTTAGCCTTGAGCAAACTATTTGGAGTTAGCATTATGAATATATTTTATCATTTATTTCTAGATAAATATCCTTATGAATATCTTTTTGTTACATGATTAATCTATTTCTCTTTCCTTTTTAATCTCATTATTTTAATCTAACATAGAAACATTGCTATGCTCTACATGAAATGCTCAAACCATAAAACTCTAAATTTTCCTTTATAGCTCTCTTCAATGGTTGCTATTCCAACAATTCGATCTAACATAAATATTTTGAACTAAAACATTCCATGCATCCATCTTAATATTCTCATTTTATATACTAAATTACTAATGAATTCCTCATTGAGAACATTGAGATCAAAGAAACAAAATAGGTCTTATCAATATTAATTGAACTAATTAATTAGATTGAATATACTCAAACCTTTCTAACAATTAGAAAGTCAAATAATAATTAATTAGATTGAAGAGAGCAAATTAATTAGATTGAATATACTTAAATCTTTAATGATTGTTGAACCATATGATAAAATTAAATCATAAAGGAGAAATCATTTTAATAGAATCTTAATTTAATTTTTCTTTCAAACCCATCAATTAACCCATAACTACGTACAAATGTATGTATTTTATTATTATTCTGAAATTGTTTTCACATGAGAATTAAAATTTTGTGATTTGTTTAGCAAGTGCATAAGAATTATGAGCTGTAAGGAAGAAGAAGAAGAAGAAGATCTAGTAGTGTAATAAATATGATGAGGTATTTAGTAAGTTGGTGAAGGATAAAGCATAATATATAGTGGATTGACTATCTGACTCATTATGATTGTTGCACCAATAACATTTGAATGAGCTTAAAATTTAGATGCACGGGCGCTAAAATGTCATCATTCCTCAAAAAGAGAAATACTATACTTCCACAATGTGACTCGGCTTGCTGTCATGAGAGTTCTCCTTATCATATGTCATATGGGGGGAAGAGAAAAACTTGAAAAATGGCGGATCTGTATCCGGAGGCCTCTAATAGGCACTCACACTCTGCCATCATTATGTCCATGTCTTCAGCATATGAAATGGAGGCGAGAGTGTTGAGGCCTTGATAAGGAAGCTTGTAGCATATGATGACAGGGATGCCCTAAGTAGAGAGATCCTGCAATGTGGTATCTTGGTAGAAGGCCATTAAACATGTTTATCCGCCAACGTAGTGTAGGTCGCCTCGCTAAGATGTGGCATGAGCTTGTCACTGAATCTATAATAGAGTTTCACCTTGCGAGATGATCAGAGGTTGGCTGCCGGTGGGATGGTGGTGGTAGAGGGGTTTCAGCTAATGTTCAAGGGGTCAACAACGATTGTAAAGAAAGGAAATATTGAGGTGGGGGAATTGAAACAAATGCCAGAAAGACGAAATGGAGAGAATGCTAACTTGATTGGAGGCTCATACAGATATTTTCGAAAAGAAAGCAACAACCAAAATATTGTGACAATGAGGGATTTTCAAGAACAAAAGAGAGGAGAAGTGGATGTTCGATAACAATGGAGAAGATACTCGATGTGAAGAAGAAGAAACCTAATTATCGAAGTGGAAGTGGAAGTGGCGCGCGCTAAGTTGTTCTCTCGGACTCTACTGATTACTGGTGAAGCATGGATGAGAGTGGCTTTAATAGCCAATAAAAACTCATTTCTTGCGTACATGTAGAGCTATTTTGTGGTCCTCTACCTCACCTTACTCTATAGATCTAAATTACTAAGATTTTAGCTATTCCAATTCCATTAGCTTCAAAAAAAAAAAATTTCAATAATTTTTTTTCAAAATAGAAAGTATAAAAAAAAACAAAACCAAATAAAAAAATATAATTAAAAAAGGGGCACAAAATGATGCCCTATAACGAATCGAAATGACACCCATTTAAGGCGCCAGACAACACTGTGTAACACGCTCCTAGGGCATAGACTAGGCCTCAAGTGCTACTGCCGGCGATGGGTGGCAGGCACAATTTTGGGTCTGAACATGCTTATTTCAATATATTTTGGGCCCCCAAGAATATTTTTTGATGTTTTGGACTCAATTTTGACACTCTAATCCCAACGGAGCTTGTATAGACCTTTTAGAACAATTTAAAATATTTTGAAACAAAATTCTTTGACATATTTTGCTCTGGTCGACCCCACTTTCATGGAATGCTTAAATTATAATCAATGAGATTTTATTCGGTTCACGGCCTCGAGCGAAGACCCATGTTGACGTCTAAGGAGCAGTCGTGCCTTGTAATTATCCAAAAATTATAATTTTACTGCGCAATATTTGGAAAGCTCAAGCACATATTTTTGGACTTCACGAGCTTCGATGTTTGAAAATAAGAGGGCAACTGATATATCACCAAAAATCACTATGAATCATGTTTCTTGGTTTTGTTAATGGTGAGAATCCAGAAAATAGGAGAGCAGTTAAGTGGGCATCCAAAAATGATAATATTATCTTGTTAGTATTTAATTAAAAATACTAACTATATTTACTAGTAATATATATATATATATATATATATATATATATATATATATATATATATATATATAATTTTTATTTTTAAAACTATTTAATTATTTCAAGCTAATTCAAGCCAAACATGAGCCTTAGGCTTCGTTTGGGACGGCTTTTTTATTGCTTTCTAAAACGGAGTTTTAGTACAAATTTTTTTATTTTTGTATTAAAACTCCGTTTTAGAAAGCAACAAAAAAGTCGTCCCAAACGAAGCCTTAATCGAGCTTCTTAATGAGCTTGTTCAAGAGCTTTAATCGATATTATTCGTGAACATAAATAAAACCAAATGACAAGCCATTCATGCACGTTTATTTAGCTATTGAGTATTGATAAAAAGTGTTCAAACTCGTTCATTTAGCTTATCAAACGAACATGAACAAGCTCTTACGAGCCAATTCACGAGCAACTTGTCGAATGCTTGGTTAATTTAGAGCCCTAACCATGATCGCTCGAATATCAAGGTATAATTGAATCGGAAACTTTTAAAATTAAATTTCGGATCATTTGAACTCTAACCCTAGCAAACTTATAGTCAAACTGAACGTCTCAATAATACGAACCCAACGACACCAAAATAGATCCAATCCTAGCATGGTCTCAAATGAAGGACTTAAAGCATATTTAGAAGCTTCAAATCATTAATTTGATGACCAAATGATTTCCAAATTAGACATGCACATAGTCAGATGAGTGGCTCAAAATTTTTTTGGGATTTAGTACGAATAAGAGGAATTTTTCGTCTACGGAGGCTTTCATTTGCCGTGAGATTTGATCTTGCATTTAGGCCATTGGGCTGGATTTCGCTCAAATCCGCCTAAAATCCGGCTTAAATCCTGCTATCAAACAACCCCTTCAAATTTTATGACTTGAAAAGGTCTTATTTTGGAAACTTCCTTGTAACGAGGGAAAAAAAAAAAAAAAGATAACGAGAGAGCTTAGTAAAGGCTATATTAATTATAAGTATTATTAAGAAAAAAATATTGTAAATTATGCATTATATGCAATTTTTGTTGCCTCAAATATTATTTCATTGGCACTAAAGAAATCAGCTTATTTTGTCACTGATGCAGAATATGAGGTGCTTAAGTTAAATCCCGATTATTGGAATCTCAATTGATTGACTCTTTAAAGCTTCTACATAAATATTTTTAAATGTTATTTTTAAGAATTATTATTTAGCTTTTTTTATTGGTTCAATATTCTCTTAAATGAAATATGTATTTTATCTCAAAGAAAATCTAAAATTTATATACCAATAAATTAAAATTAATTTTTTATAATTAAATTAAAATAAGTTGATAAATAATATATTTTATAAATAATTATAACATACATTTAATGCACGTGCAATTAAAGGAAAAACTTCAATCCTTCTATGTCAGAATATAAAATGATAATTTTCAAAAACAAACACAATATTATCATCAAAAACCTCTGAATCTTTATTTGTTTGAATAAGGTTCATAACATATGTACATGTTATGTGAGGAGGGATCAATGACATATCTACATTTCTTTTGTTTCATCTTCAAAAATAAGTGCATGAATATTCCAATAGTCAGGCACGGATCCGGCCTTAATTTTGAGGGGGTCAAATTTATAAGTAAAAGTGTAAAGTTTTTTTTTCATAAATATCATTGCAACCAAAATTTGTTTCGAAGACGCTGTCTCTCGACCCATATTTGTTCATCATCATACGCTTCGTAGATATGTCGAGGTCCAAGGAAGCAGCGCCCCCTGATTGACAGAATTCGACCTAAAGAATCATATAATAACAAATTTTTTTAATCGCCTCGATCTTAAGGTGGATCCGACCATGCCATAGGTCTTAACTAGTTTGATGTAGAATAACATGAACCAATTTGTGCTTTCTGAAGTATCATCCTGAGTCTATCCAAAGCAGCTTTTGCAGCCCGATTTTGAGCGATCTCCTTCTTATGACCGTAAGTGCCACTTCCATACAAGTTTCCGTTGATAAAAACTTTGACCGTCATGCTCTTCGTCCATGTATCTTTCTCGAAATTTACATTCATTTTGTTCTTCTGACATAGTTCATAAAGCTCGCTCACAGGGTGCTTTCCTAGCGTATCGAGGCTGATCAATGGATCTGCTAACTTCTTGAATGTCTGTAAAGGGAAAAGAAGAAATAAATATAAGAAGCAATTAGATAAGAAGCAAAGTTGACGGAACTGAACCTTCCAGACAATCTCTAAAGAACTATTGCTGTCGATGAAAATGGCTCCAATGACAGATTCAACGATGTTTGCAAGGGCTTTTGGTGGATCAAGGAGACCATTTGAATGTATAGGATATTGATTTATGCCCTCCATGAATTCCTTAATCTAAAAATCAAGAAAAAGATTATGTTAAATATTCATATAAAATAAGAAACCAATGCATATGACAATATGTTTACAAGAACAATTAATTTTCTTAAGAATAATAAATACTGTTAAACTATATCATTGTCATCATGTAGTATTGATTTAAAACCTTTTCTTATTAAAGGATCTATTTTGAAGATCAGAGATGCTAAAGAGCTCAATGTAACAATCAAAATTATAGAATAAATGGAAGAAGATCGAGATGGCGTGAATCTAAAAAAATATAAATTCTTGCAAATCTGTAGAACATGGAAGCACTTTTGAATTTGTGTGAGCATCTTTATCAAACACTAAAGGGTGTTCAATTGCCTTTTCTACTAAAGATATTGATGTTTACAGATTTATCCTTCCATTTTGGAGAGGTTATTTATGTGGTGCAAACACCAATCTACCGCTCCCTTATTATCAAGCAAAAAATAGGTAGGCATAAAACGGGTTTGAATTAGAAATAATTTAAAAGAAGTTTAAAAATTCAATTTAAACCCTCCATTTTTGATGTTCCTAAACTTTACACCAATAAAAACTCTTCACATACATCTAAACTAGAAAATTTGCATGAGGACTTCAATAACACATTCAAATCTATTAAAATGCAATTAACTCATAGCGACAATCAAAGTTGTAATATTTATATAGCTAAAAAATCAAAATAAGAATAAAATTACCTGCCATTCAAGCTGAGGAGCATTATGACGTAGAAATCGATGAAAATTAGATTTAATGGCTATTCGAGCTAGCCTCTCAGTATCAACATTAGCAGCCCTTAGAAGCGTAAGTTGTCCTGGAGGCAAATCTTCATAAGAAGAAAATAACTCCCTAGCCATTAAGCAGCCAAGCACCGAATCACCCACGAATTCCAATCGTTCATAAGATTTCCCAGCCTTTTTGAAAGGGTTGTTAAAAGATGACTGGGTGAATGCCTGAGCAAGAAGCATTTTATTCCTAAATCTATACTGCAAGATCATCTCAATCTCCTCTATAACGTCTTCCTCCATAGGTTGAAGATCTGGAATCTCTTGCTCATCTTCTTCCTCTACTATTTCCTTCTTCTCCATCTCCTCCTTTACTAGTTTTGTTATAGGCAGGGTTGGAGGCAAGCAATTTATAGCAGTTTAACATGGAAGAAAATGTAATTTGAAAAAAGTTTACGTTAATTTAAAAAAAAACAATAAATAAAATAATTTAATTATTAAATAAATTTTAAAAAAAATTAATGGTCCATATACTCTGTTCAAAATAATGAGTGGTCCATGTCGCCAAAGCCACTCGTCCGTCAAACGAGTGACCGGCTTAGATTAAATTATATATAAATATTATTTATTATTATTACTAAAAAAAGAAAGAATAGTTATAAGCTCGTGAGCTAAAAAAAGGGAAGATATACGTATATTTTAATTTCTTTGAGCTCGATTAATATTAGGCTTGAGATAAATTGTCACGTTCAAATATTATGTTTTGAATTGAATTAAATTTGAATGATTAGAGCCGAGTCAATTTCATTCGACTAACTAAATAAATAAATTATTTTTTTAGCTATACATATATGATTCAAGCTATTTAGCTGATTTCTTTGATACGAGATAGGCCAGTTTGTTCGACTGCTTCCCGTGGTTGTTTTCGTGGGAGGGGCCGTAGACAAAGATGAACATGCTGTTTTTTTTTTTTCTTTCTGCCCCGGGTTGGCTTGATGCTAGAATTTTGTCGTTTTTATTTGAGGGCTATGATGTGGCCGGGGCTCGTACCTCCGTCGTCGAGCTGGTGGCAACCTCTGGTGTTGGTCGTTGAGTCTGTATTTGTGGGTTAGCTGACTTCACCTGATTGGATGGTCCGTGCGAGGCTTCGGGGTGCTGGAAGCCTCGGCCGTGCACTGAGCCCAATTTAGGTTGTTATCTGCCTTTGTCTTTTTATTTTGAGTCCTATGCTGTTGGAACCGTTTCCTGTTTGATTTAATAAAATCTCTTTTATTTGTGTTGAAAAAAAAAAGCTATTTAGCTTAAAAACTTTAATTTTCAGATAAATATACACATAAATGCCCAATCGCACATCTCGTCGTGATTGCTTTGCCCGTTCAGCCATTTTCCCCGACTCCCTCAACTGACATCCCAAATCTCCTCCTTAACTTCCCTCCGTCCATCTAAAAAAAGAGGAAAAAGCCTTTAACGAGATTCAAGCACAGATTTCTTGAAGACCAAGAGTTCTTCTAATAGCACCGAGGGCGAACTACGCAAGAAAACTGAAGGAACAACAGGCATATTGCTCTTTCTCTCGCCTCAACCAAAAAAAAAAACGAAGACCCCGTCCCGTGTTCCATTGATCTTAGATATGATCGAGAAGAATAAAAAATGAAGGGCCCGTGTTCCATTGATTTTAGATCTAGTCGGAAAGAATGAAATATGTGAAGGATTGCGTCGTCCATTGTCTCTTTAATCCGATCGGGAAGAATAATATTATACCAAACCCAATGTCTGACAAGGAAGAATGAAATGTTTTAGCCTCCGGAGAGCGACTATCGTCGCTCAAGATCACATTCTCACAAGTTCTTCTCACCAACCTCAGGAAGATGGAGAGCCTTCAAGCCAATCAATTTGCTCCACAATAGTTTCCCTCTATCTCACGCCTACATGAGCATTTAAGGCGTTAGAAGAAAGTAAAGCAACTGAAACATCAACAAGCTGTTCATTCACACCCAGTCCCATAGAAGAGATAGACACAAACAGATCAGTAGGCGTCACAGGAGAAGCAACAGAAGGATCCAACTCACTAGAATCAATGTTCGCCACCCCCATATTAACATCACAAAGTTCTTTATCTCCCACATCAGCAACTCATTACCAGCTACAAAACCAATAATGTCAAGACTAATAGTCTCAATCTCACCCTTAAGGAAAGCCACCAAGACATGATCAACAACATCACCATCATCACAACTCACAACAACCCCACTAATAATTTAGCATATGATTGCATTACATGTCCAATAGGGTTTCATTATCACATTGAAATAGACTAATGTTATGATTTCTAAACTCACTCAAGTGGTAACTTATTATTCTTGAGTAGTTTAAAGGAAATAATAATCTAATTAAACTAGATTATAAGGCCAATATTGATAATTTGATTTTTATGGTCAAATTATCCATGTATTTTTTTTCTTAGTAGGCTTCTTCTTTGATTATAGAAGATTTAGCCCTACATCCATCCTTTTAACTGGATAGAGCTTAGGGATCTATATTTCTTCTTTGGCTCAAATCTATAAAGCTTCATTAGATGAAGTAACTTCAGTTTAACTAGGTTAACTACTTTCTCTATTAAGTAGACTATGAGTGTGAAAACCTGGGACGATAGAATCATGAAATCCTAATTGTGTTAGAATCATCTTCAAACATTTTCAATCATGATTCGTTCAACATTTGATCATAGATTAAATGTAATTTGAAGATTAGTTGAATCATGATTGAAGATGGTTAGAAGACGGTTCGATCAGTGTTTGAAGATTGTTCTATAATGATATGATCATTGTTAGAATATTGTTCGAATATGTGTTAATTTTTTTTATCTTGGTTTAATCAAAAATAAGTTTCTCACATGCACTCTGATGTTTACAGGCATTTTAATTTTAGATTTTAGAGTGAAAATTGTAAGTTGATTTATAAGAAAAGCAAAGGTATTTTTGTTTAGAACGAACTTTCGAGCATATTTTTTCCATACAAAAAAACAAAAATTAAAAAAGAGAAAATTATTTAAATTCAGAGTATTTAAAACAATTGAATTTTTGTTTAAAAAAGATTTTTTGTTTTTTGGTTGTTTTGAAATTAGACGATTAATCATAATTCAAATAACCCTTATTTCTAAACCAAAAAAATAAACCATCCTTTAATAAATCAAATGAAATCAATCAAATATATTCAATTTCGGTTCAATTCAATTATTGCTATTCGGCATATGAAATTTATTGAATTACTATTACCTTTTGATATGAAAATTTAAAAAAAAAAAAAAATCAAATGTTTATTGCTTTTTTTTTTGTGGATGTAGAAGGGTTGTAAACGCGTCGAGTCGAGTTTAGGTCTTATCGAGCTCGTCCCACCATAAACTAGCTCAAGCTGGCTCTCGAGCCATTGCCAGAAATTTTAAAATTTAGGTGTGATTTTTTAAACTTAAGTGAGTTTTTTTAAAACTGAGTCAAAATTAAAAAAAAAAATGAAATATTTAACATTTAAATAAAACTCAGGTGATTTTTATTATTTTTTAATATTTAAATTAAAAAAATTATTTAAAAAATATTAATATTTATTCGAGCCAGCTTGTGAACTCATGAGCTCACGAGCCGAGCCTGCTCAAGCTCGAACTCGAGCTCGTGAGCTTGATAAGCTCTGCGCATGAGCTCATAAATCAGTCGAGCTCGAGCAAGCTCGGCTCACTTACACCCCTAGGATACAGTGAGTCAGTGTGCTGCATTTTCCTTTATTGATTGATTAACTTCTTTTATTTGTCATTAGATTTGCTAAAAAACCATCAATTCAAATAGGTTTAGGAGTTAATAGAGCTGAATTCAAAAACTAAAATCACTATTTACCAATTTCTAAGCCGACAAACGCCAAATTGTACTTTATTTAGGCTTGGTTTGGGACGGCTTTCTTACTGCTTCTTTAAGCAAAATATTTGTAATAAAAAATTTATTTTAAGAAGCAGTAAAAAAGCCATCTCAAATAAAGTCTTAATTGGACATTAAGCAGGTGCACCTGTATTATGCAAGTTTTTTGCAGCTGCAAAGCAAGTAAAAAGCCTGATGACAAATGCATATGAGAGCAGCCTTCCTTGAAAGTTCAACTGTCAGCATCATCATTTCATCCTTAAACCATGCCCCAACTATCTTGAGTCAATTTTCTAATCTTCATTTTTCATTCATTCCAATTAAGTAGTACAAAAAAATTAAACATTTTCCTAAAAATATTTAAAAAGTATCACAATGAAAAGGAAGAACTTTAGTCCTTCATCTCACAACATAAAATGAAAAATTTCAATAACAAGTACAATGTCATCTTCAAGAACCTCTAAGTCTTTCATTTGTTTGCATGAACTTCATAATCTAAATCTTTCTGATTGCCAATATCTGAAAAGATATATGATTTGAATTCAAATATGAGAGGGAATTATTTAGGGAAAGATCCGGGGAGTTAATATTCATTATGTAAGAAGGAATCAATGGAGAATTATTTAGAAAAGTTTTAATTAAAATTGGGAGGTAATTAATTAGGGAAAGATATTTAATTTGAATTCAAATCTAAGAAGAAATTATTTAGGAAAAGGGGGTTGATTTGGGAGGGAATTAGGGGAGCCTATTTAAGGCTAATTATGTGGTGATTTCAGATTATGCTTGATTTTGCTAAAATTAGTTTTTCTTAGGTTGAGTGGGCTTATAGCTGAAGGTTAGGAATTTGGGAGAGCCCGATCTTCCTCTCCAATTGAAGATTTAACTATATCTTGTGTTTTTCGTCTTAGTATTTTCAATAAAAGAAGGTTCTTGTGTTATTGTTCTGAAATTTCTTGTGTCGTTATTTGGTTTTGTTGAATTGCATCAACTTCCGATCAAATTGGTATCAGAGCAATTTACGGGGCTGAAATAGAAGTCTTCCTCGCTGAATGTTGCTGTGTTCCTTATCCGATCTGACTATTAGGAGGTCAGAAGTTGCGCCAAAATTGTTGCTCTTTGCTATAGGAGCTTGAATCTAGGTTCCTATGGCAGAAAGAAAGGTAGAAGTGTTGGAAGTGGAGATCAAACAATTGAAAACTGAAAATTCATATCTCCACACTCAACTTTTAGGTGTCAAAAGTCAAATTTTCATAACCGAGCACTTTTTTAGGACCTACGACGGTAAAGGAAGTTGATGCTTTGGAAGAGCGTCTTAGAGGAAAAGTTGGCCAACTCTAATCGGCGTTTGCGGATAGAATGACATCAATGGAGGAAAAGTTTTCCAACATAGAATGAATGATAAAAAAACTATTGGAGCTTCACACCTAACCTACAACATCGGAGGCAAGAGCATCGTTGATTGGACTGGGAAGTGGAGGAAACCCTAATATAGGGACGATGAGGGAGGATTGGGAGGTAGAAGTTTTGGGGGGAAAAGAGGAGATACCATCTTTGGAGTCATTTCCATGGAGGGGAAAGGGTGAAGGAGTGAGATTTTTGGTAGAGCTAAAAAGTTTGGAATGAGAAGAAGATGGGGAGAATATAGAAGCCCCATACATCATTCAACCACTCCTACAATAATATTGAGAGGTGTTCGAGCCGATTCAAGGATTGCCTCCTCTGCAATAAATCAAGCATGTGATCAACTTGAATGAAGAGTCTTATCTATAAGTGTTCGTTTGTACTGTCACCCCCAAATCTAGAATGAAGAGATTGATCAGGGAGATGCTCAAGGCAGGGATCGTTCGACCCAATGTCAACCCATTTTCTAATCCACTGCAATTAGTCTAATGCTTCAGCAATAGTTTCCTTCAATTGTTTAGGAAAAATTTAATAATAATTGAGAGGGAATTAATTAAGAAACGAGATCTGAATTAAATTCAAATTTGATAGTGAATTATTTAGAGAAAACCCCAAGAAATTAATATTCATTATGTAAGGAGGAATCAATGGTGAGTTATTTAGAAAAGTTTTAATTACAATTGGGAGGGAATTAATTATGGAAAGATATATAATTTGAATTCAAACCTGAGAGAAAAATATTTAGGAAAGATGACTGATTTAGGAAGGAATTAGGGGAGCCTATTTAAGGCTAATTATGTGGTGATTTCAGATTATACTTGATTTTGTTGGAATTAGTTTTACTTAGGTAGAGTGTGCTCTTGCCGATGGCTAGGGATTCGGGAGAGCCAAATCTTCCTCTCCAATTGAAGATCTAGTGTTTAGTTTTTTCAATAAAAAAAGTTCTTGTGGTTTTTCAAAATTTCTTGTGCCATTCTTTGATTTTGCTAAAATAAAATCATATCCACTTCCTATCAGTATGTTTCTCGAAACCAATATTCATTATGTTCTTCTGACATAGTTCATAAAGCTCGCTCACAGGGTGTTTTCCTAGTGTATCAAGGTTGATCAGTGACTGTGCTAATTTCCTAAACGTCTAGAAAGGGAAAAGAATAAATATAAAGGCTAAATTGCTTCAGTATTAAACCAATTTGGTTGCTTGAGGTTAGAAATCATGATTTTAAAAATGAAAAATTTCTTAAATTTGATCATCTGTATGAATGTAGGGGTTGTTTGATTCGCCAACTTATGCTATATAATGTTATATTATTAGACAATTATTGCTAGTTCGATTCATTGACTTTCTTAAAAAGAAGAAATATCACGAAAACACGTTTAATTCCACTAAAAAGCAATTAACTTCAAGAGGTAATCAAAGTTATAATTTTTACACAGCTAAAAATTTAAAGCATGAGTAAAATAATCTGTCATTAAAGCTGAGGAGCATTATGATGAATAAATCAATTCAAATTAGATTCAACTACAATTCGAGTAAGTCTGTCGATCTATATTAATATTGACAGCCTTAAGAGACGTAAGTTTCCTTAATTAGAGATAAATTTTCATAGGAAAAAAGTAGATCCATAGCCCATAATTAGTCAAGCACAGAATCACCTATAAACTCCAATAATTCATAAGATTTTCCAGCTTTCTTCAAATAATTATTGAAAGATGATTGTGTGAATGCCTCAACAAGTACTATTTTCTCCCCAAATTTATACTGTTAGATTATTATCACAAAAGCTTCTATTATGTCTTCATTTATAGGCTGAAGAATTGAAACCTCTTACTCATCTTCTTCCTCTGCTATTTCCTTCTTCTCCCCCTCCTCTCCACCTCCTCTATTAGTCTTATCGTGCCATTAGAGAGAAAAGAAGAGAAAATATTGAATCCTATTAAAAAAAAAGATTAATCTTGGGAGCCAAAAAAGTGAAAGAAAATTGATTTATTTTGGAGAGATAAGACTTCAGATTACATAAGGAAATACTTCTTATGGGATTGGAGGAAAGCTATTTTTAGCAATTTAGTATGGAATGAAATGTAATTTGAAAAATATTTTGATTAGTTTTAAAAAACTAATAAATAATTTAATTTAATTATTAAATAAACAGTTTAATTATATTATATGTTTTTAATTTTTAATAATTTAATTATATTTATTTTTAAAATTTAATTATAAAATATAAATGAAACTTGATTGATAAGATATTTTTTTTAATCAGGTTTCAACTTTTTATCCAGTAAAATATGTTATTTAAAATTTCTTTAAGTATTTTTAATTATTTATAATATTAATATTTTGCTTTGAGATTTTCATTTAAATAATGATTTTGTTATCATAAAAAGTTTAATTAAATTTTGGCTGAATTGACAAATTAAATTCTTTTTTATATGAATGATCAAACACCTAATAACGAATTTTAATTTATTTGACTAAGTAGCATTCTGACCAATCAACTCCCTTTTTTTTTAAGGAACCAATTAATAACTCATTAAAATCTCACCAGTCAAGTTTTAAAAATAATAACAATTGAAAACAAAATAAGTTAAATAGATTAAATAAAAAATTAATGGCATGTACTCATGGTTCAAAACCATACGAGTGATACCACATTGTCGAAGCCACTCCCTCGCCCGTTTAACGGGCAAATGGCTTGTCACTTTATTATAGCCCTCTGCTTGTTTTTGCCCAGTTACAATCTCTTAACCTCTATCACCCACTATAGTCTTCTGGCTATTGTTGTCCGACTACATCAATGTCATTGACTTTGTTATATACTAATACAAATATTGTTGATGCACATCGTCAACTTCATTTTGCCTCATAATGTTAGCATCAGTATTTATATTGAACTTCTTAATCTCTAGTCTCTCCACCTCAAAGGAGCATGACCAAAAATTGGATAAATAATTTTATGAAGATATCTCTCAGCTCTTATAACTTCGACTTTTATGATTTTGGAACTCCAGTGAGCTCACATTGCAAACTCCAAGCTCATCGTCACTTGTTTGTTATACCGCCATGACTAGTGCCCTTAGTAAAGGGAACAATTATTAGGTCCTGGTCCTCCGATCGGACGTAGAGGAACATCCGGTCGGCACTTAAATCCAGCAAAAAAACTCGGTATTTGCTCGGTATTGCTAGGTATTATTTGGTAATAACGAGGAATACCGTTCTGTGAAGACCAATACCGAGTTATACCGAGCAATACCGAGTTTTTTCTAGGAAAAACTCGGTATTTTTTTGTATAGCTCGGTATTGCTCAGTATAGCTCGGTATAACTTGGTATTGGGTCTTCACATGATGATATTCCTCATTATTGTTTGGTATTGCTCGGTATTTGCTCGATATTTCTCGTTTTTTGACGCGATTTTAGCTCCGACCGGACGTAGCTCTACGTCCGGTCGAAGGACCTAATAATTGTTCTAGTAAAGGATTGAAGGAGAAGGGATCTCGCCCTGAAATCCAAATAATATATACTTGTATAGAACGAGAGAGCTTAGTAAAGGCTATATTAAATATAAGTATTATTAAGAAAAAAATATTGTAAATTATGCATTATATGCAATTTTTGTTGCCTCAAATATTATTTCAATGTCGCAAAAGAAATCAGCTTATTTTGTAAGAAGATGAGGTGCTTAAAGCCCGATTAATTGAATCTCGATTGATTGACTCCTTAAATCTTCTACATAAATATTTCAAATGCTATTTCTAAGAATTATTATTTTAGCTTTTTGTTATTTTTTAATATCCTCTTAAATGAAATATGTATTTTATCTCAAAGAAAATTTAAAATTTATATACCAATCAATTAAAATTAAATTTTTTTAAATTAAATAAAAATAATTTAATAAATAATTATAACATGCATTTAATACTTGAGCAATTAAACTAGTCTTTAAAAAATATTACAATGAAAAGGAAAAACATCATGACTTTATGTCAGAATATAAAATGAAAAATTTCAATAACAAGCACAATATCATCATAAAAAACCTCTGAATCTTTATTTGTTTGAATAAACTTCATAACATAAACCTTTTTGTTAGCCAATGTACATGATATGTGAGGAGGGAGGGATCAATGACATATCTATATTTCTTTTGTTTTTTCTTCAAAAATAAGTGTATGAATATTCCAATAGTCAGGGCGGATCCAATCCTAATTTTCACGAGGGTGGGTGGGGGGCAACTTCTCAACCCCTATTTGTTTATTGTTGTACGGTTCGTAGATATGTCGGCGGTCCAAGGAGGTTGCCCCTGGGCGGGCTTCAAATCCGCCCATGCCAATAGTCTTATCTTGTCACTTTATGCTTTCTGAAGTATCATCCTGAGTCTATCCAAAGCAGCTTTTGCAGCCAGATTTTGAGCAATCTCCTTCTTATGACCGTAAGTACCACTTCCATATAAGTTTCCCTCAATGAAAACTTTGACCGTCATGCTCTTCGTCCATGTATCTTTATCGAAATTCACCTTCATTTTGTTCTTCTAACATAGCTCATAAAGCTCGCTCACAGGGTGTTTTCCTAGTGTATCGAGGCTGATCAGTGGATCTGCTAACTTCTTGAATGTCTGGAAAGGGAAAAGAAGAAATATATATAAGAGCCAAGCTGCCTCAGTATTAGACCAATTTGGTTAGAAATCATGATATGAAAAATGATGAATTTATCAGATTTGATCATATGTTATAAATGTAGGGGTTTGTTTGATTCGCTAATTTATGCTATATAATATTATATTATTAGATAATTGCTAGTTGTTCGGTTCATTGACATTCTTAAATAATAATTTATGTCTTTTAAAAAGTAGGCTATCCATTGCTAAAATAAAAGATTGCCAGATGAAAAGATGATAATCACATTGTTCTTTCTAGAGAATATTACATTATTTAAGTAAGAAAGCATTGGGTCAAACATATTATATTTTAGATAACTTTATATAAATAAACATATATTGTTAGCAACATAATATCGAATCAAACAACCCCCTAATTAAAAATCAATTTTGTATCTAAATTTTACAAATACCTTCAAAAACTCTTTAATATGATGAGTTCATTTTCAGATAAAAGGAGTGAAAATAAAATTACTAATCTAATAATTTTTTTATAAACCTTCAATCAACTAATTAAATCAGCAATTAGATAATGAGCAAAGTTGATAGAACTGAACCTTCCACACAATCTTTAAAGAACTATTGCTGTCGATGAAAATGGCTCCAATGACAGATTCAACAATATTTGCAAGTGCTTTTGGTGGATTAAGGAGACCATTTGAATGTATTGGATATTGATTTATGCCCTCCATGAATTCCTTAATCTAAAAATCAAGAAGAAGATTGTGTTAAATAAGCATACAAACTAAGAAATCACTGCATAGCACAATATGTTTACAAGAACAATTTTCTTAAGAATAATAAAATACTGTTAAACTATATCATTGTTATCATTAATATTGATTTAAAACCTTTTCTTATTAAAGGCATATTAAAGGATCTATTTTAAAGAACAGAGACGCTAAAGGGCTAGAGCAAGCAATGTAAGAATCAAAATTATAGAATTAATGGAAGAAGAGATGGCGTGAATCTAAAAAAATATAAATTCTTGAAAATCTATAGAACATGGAAGCACTTTTGAATTTGTGTGAGCATCTTTATCAAACACTGAAGGGTGTTCAATTGCCTTTTCTACTAAAGAGATTGATGTTTACAGATTCATCCTTACATTTTGGAGAGGTTATTTATGTGGTGCAAACACCAATCTACTCCCTTATTATCAAGCAAAAAACTGGTAGGCATAAAACGGGTTTGAATTAGAAATAATTTAAAAGAAGTTTAAAAATTCAATTTAAACCCTCCATTTTTTATGTTCATAAACTTGACACCAATAAAAACTCTTCACATACATCTAAACTAAGAAATTTGCACGAGGACTTTAACAACAAAAAAACACATTCAAATCCACTAAAATGCAATCAACACCTAGAGACAACCAAAGTTACAATATTTATATAGCTAAAAAATCAAAATAAGAATAAAATTACCTACCATTCAAGCTGAGGAGCATTATGACATAGAAATCAATGAAAATTAAATTTAATTGCTATTCGAGCTAGTCTCTCAGTATCAACATTAGCAGCTCTTAGAAGCATAAGTTGTTCCGGAGGCAAAGCTTCATAAGAAGAAGATGTCTCTCTAGCCATTAAGCAACCAAGCACCGAATCGCCCATGAACTCCAATCGTTCATAAGATTTCCCAGCCTTTTTCAAAGGGTTGTTAAAAGAGTATTGGGTGAATGCCTCAACAAGAAGTATTTTATTCCTAAATCTATACTGCAAGATCATCTCAATCTCCTCTATCACGTCTTCCTCCATAGGCTGAAACCTCTTGTGCATCTTCATCCTCCACTTTTTCCTTATTCTTCATCTCCTCCTTTACTAGTATTGTTGTGAGCAATAGAGAGAATGACAGAGAAAAGATTGATTCCTATTAAAGAAAAGATGAATATTCGAAGCCAAAAAATTGAAAGAAAATTGATTTATTTTTGGGAGATAAAACCTCAGATTAAAAAAGGAAATACTTGTTATAGGCAGGGTTGGAGGCAAGCAATTTATAGTAGTTTAACAGGGAAGAAAACTTAACTTAAAAAAAGTTTGGGTTAATTTTAGAAAAATTAATAAATAATATTATTTTAATTATTAAATAAATTTTAAAAAAATTAATGATTCATATATTCTGTTCAAAACAATGAGTGGTCCACGTCGTCAAAGCCACTCGTCCGTCAAACAAGTGACTGGATTAGAATGTATATATATATATGTATATATATATATATATGTATATATGTATATATATAATTAAAAAAAGAAAGTATAGTAATAAACTCATGAGCAAAAAAAAGAGAATATATACATATATTAATTTCATTGAGCTTGATTAATATTAGGCTTGAGATAAATTGTCTAGTCCAAATATTTTGTTCTAAATTGAATTAAATTTGAATGATTAGAGTCGATTCAATTTCATTTGACTAATTAAATAAATAAATTAATTTTTTAGCTATTCATATATGATTCAAGCTATTTAGTTTAAAAACTTTAATTTTTAGATAAATATACACATAAAGGCCCAATCACACATCTCGTCGTGATTGCTTTGCCCGGTCAGCCATGCAAGCCAGTTTCCCCAACTCCCTCAACTGACATCCCCATTTCCTCCTTAACTTTCCTCCGTTCTATTAAAAAAAAATAAGGAAAAATCCTTTAACGAGATCCAAGCACAAATTTCTTGAAGACCACATAGATTGGAGTTCTTCTACTAGCATCCAAGGGTGAACTACACAAGAAAACCGAAGGAACAAAAAAAAAAAAAAAGACCCCGTCCCATGTTAAAAAATTTATTTATTTATTTAGTTAGTCAAATGAAATTGACTCGGCTCTAATCATTCAAATTTAATTCAATTTAGAATATAATATTTGGATGAGACAATTTATCTCAAGCCTAATA
Source organism: Dendrobium nobile (assembly GCA_022539455.1). NCBI lineage: Eukaryota > Viridiplantae > Streptophyta > Magnoliopsida > Asparagales > Orchidaceae > Dendrobium > Dendrobium nobile. The sequence continues at coordinate 23,061,990 of CM039729.1, read as the reverse complement.
TTAATCAAGCTCAAAAGAAATTAATATATGTATACATTTTCTTTTTTTAGTTCATGAGCTTATTACTCTTCTTTCTTTTTTTAATTATATATATATATATATATATATATATATATATATATATATATATATATATAATATATATATATATATATATAATTTATTCTAAGCCAATCACTCGTTTGACAGACGAGTGGCTTTGACGACGTGAACCACTCATAGTTTTGAATAGAATATATGAACCATTAATTTTTTTTAAATTTATTTAATAATTAAATTATATTATTTATTAATTTTTCTAAAATTAACCCAAACTTTTTCCAAATTAAATTTTATTACATGTTAAACAGCTATAAATTGCTTGCCTCCAACCCTGCCTATAACAAGTATTTCCTTTTGTAATCCGAGGTCTTATCTCCCAAAAATAAATCAAATTTTTTTCATTTTTTTGGCTTCGAATATTCTTTTTTTTTAATAGGACTCAATCTTTTCTCTGTCATTCTCTCTAATGTTCACAACAATACTAGTAAAGGAGGAGATGGAGAAAAAGGAAAAAGTGGAGGATGAAGATGCGCAAGAGGTTCCAGTTCTTCAGCCTATGAAATTAATATGTGACAGAGGAGATTGAGATGATCTTACAGTATAGATTTATGAATAAAATGCTTCTTGTTGAGGCATTCATCCAATCCTCTTTTAACAACCCTTTGAAAAAGGCTGGAAAATCTTATGAATGATTGGAGTTCATGGGCAATTTGGTGCTTGTTTGCTTAATGGTTAGAGAGGTATTTTCTTCTTATGAAGATTTGCCTCCGAGACAACTTACGCTTCTAAGGGCTGCTAATGTTGATACTGAGAGACTAGCTCGAATAGCAATTAAATTTAATTTTCATCGATTTCTGCATCATAATGCTCCTCAGCTTGAATGACAGTTAATTTTATTCTTATTTTAATTTTTTAGCTATATAAATATTATAACTTTGGTTGTCTCTATGAATTAATTGCATTTTAGTGGATTTGAATGTGTTTTTTTGTTGTTAAAATTCTCGTGCAAATTTTTTAGTTTAGAAGTATGTGAAGAGTTTTTATTGGTGTGAAGTTTATGAACATAAAAAATGGAGGGTTTAAATTGAATTGGACATAAGCAGGTGCACCTGTATTATGCAAGTTTTCTGCAGCTGCAAAGCAAGTAAAAGACTGATCACAAATGCATATGAGAGTAGCCTTCCTTGAAACTTCTAACTATCAGCATCATTATTTCATCCTTAAACCATGTCCAAACTATCTTGAGTCAATTTTATAATCTTCATTTTCATTCATTCCAATTAAGTACAACAAAAAACTAAACAGTTTTCTATACATATTTTAAAAAGTTCACAATGAAAAGGAAAAACTTTAATCCTTTATCTCAGAATATAATTTGGAAAATCTCAATAACAAGCACAATGTCATCACCAAGAACCTCTGAGTCTTCCATTTGTTTGAATTAAACCTTTCTGATTGCCAATGTACATGATATATAAGGAGGGATCAATGACAAAACTAAATCTCTTTTGTTCCATCTTGGCAAATAAGTGTATGAATATTCCAATCTTCTTATCTTCTTTATGACTAAAAGTTAATTAGTCTGATGTAGAATAATGTGAATCAATTTGTGTTTTATGTAGTACCATCTCGAGTCTATCTAAATCAGCTTTTGTAGCCCAATTTTTAGCAATCTCCTCCTTATGACTGTGAGTGTCACTTCCATACAAGTTTTGGTCGACGAAAACATTGACCTACATGCTCTTCGTGCATGTATGTGATGGATAGCGGCTGAGCTAGTGGGCCCCACTAGGGTGGGCATCGAGCAAGAAGAGAGAGAGAGAGGTGTTGTTTAGGAAAATTTTAATAACAATTGTGAGGGAATTAATTAAGAAAAGAGATCTAATTTGAATTCAAATATGAGAGAGAATTATTTGGAGAAAGCCCGGGAATTAATATTCATTATGTAAGGGGAAATCAAATGAGAATTATTTAGGAAAGCTTTAATTACAATTTAAAGAAAATTAATTAGGGAAAGATATCTAATTTGCATTCAAATCTAGAAGGAAATTATTTAGGAAAAGGGGGCTGATTTGGGAGGGAATTAGGGGAGCCTATTTAAGGCTAATTATGTGGTGATTTCAGATTATGCTTGATTATGCTAAATTTAATTTTGCTTTGGTTGGGTGAGGACCGACTAGGGATTTGGGAGAGCTGTATCTTCCTCTCCAATTGAATATTTAACTGTATCATGTGTTTTTCGTCTTAGTGTTTTCAATAAAAAAAAAGTTCTTGTGTTATTCTTCTGAAATTTCTTGTGTCATTATCTGGTTTTGCTGAAATTGCATCAATTGCCAATCAAATTGGTATTAGAGCAATTTACGGGGTTGAAATAGAAGTCTTCTTTGCTGAATGTTGTTGTGTTCCGTATCCAATCTTGTAGTTTGGAGGTTAGAATTCGGGCCAAAATAGTTGCTCTTTGATATTGGAGCTTGAATCTAGGTTCCTGGAGACCGAACAATTTAAAACTGAAATTTCATCTCCATACTCAACTTTTACATGTCAAAAGTCAGATTTTTGTATCCGAGCACTTTTTTGGGACATATGAAAGTAAAGGAAGTTGATGCTTTAGAAGAGCGTCTTAAAGGAAAAGTTAACCAACTCTAATTGACATTTGCAGATAGGATGACATCAATGGAGGAAAAGTTTTCAAACCTATAAGGAATGATAAGAAAACTATTGGAGCTTCACACTCAACCAACAACATCGGAGGTGCGATCACCGATGATTGGTCTGGGAAGTGGGGGAAACCCTAATATAGGGATGATGAGGGAGGATTGGGATGTAGAAGTTTTGGGGGGAAAAAAGGAGATTCCATCTTTGGAGCCACTTCCAAGGAGGGGAAATGGTGAAGGAGTGAGATTTTTTGTAGAGCTAAAAATATTGAAATTAGAAGAAGATGGGGAGAAGATAGAAGCCTCATACCTTGTTCAACCACTAATACAATAATCTTGAGAGGTGTTCCAGCTGATTCAAGGGTTGCCTCCTCCGCAACAAATAAAGTATGCGATCATTTTGAATGAAGAGAGTCTCATCTATCAGTGTTCGTCTGTACTGTCATCCCCATATCCGGAAAGAAGAGATTGAGAGATTTATCAGGGAGATGCTCGAGGCAAGGATCGTTCGACCTATTGTCAATCCATTTTCTAGTCCACTGCAATTAGTCTAATGCTTCAACAACAGTTTTCTGCATTCCACCTTGAGGACAATGTGACTCTTTAAGAGGGGAGTATTGATGGATTGTGGCTGAGCTAGTGGTCCCCACTACAGTGGGCGGCGGGCAATAAGAGAGAGGGGAAATTGTTTAGAAAAATTTTAATCACAATTAAGAGGGACCTAATTAAGAAAAGAGATCTAATTTAAATTCAAATTTGATAGTGAATTATTTAGGGAAAGCCCCAAGAAATTAATATTCATTATGTAAGGAGGAATCAATGAAGAGTTATTTAGGAAAGTTTTAATTACAATTGTGATGAAATTAATTATGAAAAGATATCTAATTTGAAATCAAATATGAGAAAAAATTATTTAGGAAAGGGGGCTGATTTGGGAGGGAATTAGGGGAGCCTATTCAAGATTAATTATATGGTGATTTCAACTTATACTTGATTTTGTTGGAATTAGTTTGCTTAGGTTGAGTGGGCTCTTGACAATGGCTAGGGATTTGGCAGAGCCAAATCTTCCTCTTCAATTGAAGATCTAACTGTATATTGTGTTTTTCTTCTTAGTTTTTTCACAAAAAAAAAAAAGTTGTGTTCTTCCAAAATTTCTTGTGCCATTCTATGGTTTTGATGAAATTATATCCACTTCCTATCAGTATGTTTCTTGAAACCTATATTCATTATGTTCTTCTTACACAGTTCATAAAGCTCGCTCACAGGGCATTTCTCTAGTGTATCAAGGTTGATCAATAGCTATGCTAATTTCCTAAACGTTTGGAAAGGGAAAAGAAGAAATATAAAGGCCAAATTGCTCCAGTATTAGACCAATTTGGTTGCTTGAGGTTAGATATCCTGATTTGAAAAATGATAAATTTATTAAATTAGATCATATGTATGAATGTAGGGGTTGTTTGGTTCGCCAACTTATACTATATAATGTTATATTATTAGATAATTATTGCTAGTTCGATTCATTGACTTTCTTAAATAATAATTTATGTTAGTTAAAAACTAGGCTATCCATTGATAAAATAAATAACAACAGAAGGGAAGATGATAATCACATTGTTCTTTCTAGATAATATTACATTATTGAAGTAAGAAATCATTAGTTCAAACATATTTTATTTATTGATAGCTTTTTATAAATAACATGATTATCTAGATATTATTAGTTACATAACTTTGAACCAAACAACTCCATAATTGGAAATCACTATTGCTTCAAAATTTTATAAATTCCTTCAAAAACTCTTTAATGTGGTCCAGTTATTTTCAAATGAACGGAGGAAAAATAAAATTATTAATTTTTAAATATTTTTATAAACATTTAATCAACCAACCAAATGAGCAATTAGGTAAGAAGTAAAACATTGTTTTATGAGAGAACCGAACCTTCCAAACAGTTTCTAAAGAACTGTTATTGTCGATGAAAATGATTTCAATGATAGATTATACAATATCTGCAAGGGATTTGGGTGGATCAAGGAGACCATTTCGTATTGGATATTGATTCATGCATGCTCTCTATGAATTCCTTATTCTAAAAATTAAGTAGAACATTGTCTTAAATATGCAAATCAAATAAGAAACCAATGCATACCACAATATGTTTACAAAAGTAGTTTTTTAAAGAATAATTAATAATGTTATACTATATCACTCATTGTTATCATGTAGTACTGATTTAAAACATTTTCTCATTCATACACCTAGCTTAAGCTTATAATCAACATCATTGTGCAGCATATTTTTCTTTTATAAGTTGAGTTTGTTGCTTATTAGAGTTTGAGTTGATTAAATATAAAATGATCCAAGTACTTAGTTTCTATTCACTTCTACTCTATCTTGTGCATTTGTTTAGTTTAATTGATTGATCATTTATTTACTTATAAGAGTTAGAATGTACGAGTTCACCCCCCCCCCCCCCCCCCCCAATTTTTATGTACGAGTTAAAAACTCCTCCCATACATTTAAACAGGAAATCTGCACGAGGACTTCAATATCACAAAATTATATCAAATTCCACTAAAAAATAATAAACTCCTAGAGACAACCAAAGTTACAAAATTTATACAGCTAAAAATTCAAAACATGAATAAAATAACGTGCCATTCGAGCTGAGGAGCATTATGATGAATAAATTGATTCAAATTAAATTAAATCACAATTCGAGTAAGCTTGTCTGTATCAACATTAACAGCATTAAGAAGCGTAAGTTGCATTAGAGGCAAATTTTTATAGGATAAAAATATCTCCAAAGCCCTTAAGTAATCAAGCACCGAATCACCTACAAACTCCAATCGTTCATAAATATTTCCAGCCTTCTTCAAAGGATTATTGAAAGAGGATTGTGTGAATGCCTTAGCAAGTATTATTTTCTCTCAAAATTTATACTGCAAGATCATGTCAATCACTTCTATTATGTCTTTCTTCATAGGCTAAAATATTGAAACTTTTTACTCATCTTCTTCCTCTACTATTTTTTTTTTATCTATCTCATCTTTTCATCCTCTATTAATCTTGTCGTGCACATTAAAGAGAAAAAAAGATAAAATATTATATCTTATTAAAAAAATGAACCTTGGGAGCCAAAAAAGCGAAAGAAAATTGATTTATTTTGGAGAGATAAAACTTTGGATTAAATAAGAAGTATGTAGAGGAAAATTATTTTTCGCAGTTTAGTATGGAATGAAATGTAATTGGAAAAATATTTTGATTAGTTTAAAAAAACTAATAAATAAATAATTTAATTATATTACATTTTTGAATTTTTAATGATCTACTTATATTTATTTTTAAAATTTAATTATATAATATAAATGAAACTTAGTTGATATGATTTTTTTATTCAAGATTCAACTTTTTATCCAATAAAAAATATGTTATTTAAACATTTTTATTATTTATAAAATTAATACTTTGCTTTGAAATTTTTATTTAAAAAATGATTTCGTTATGATAAACAGTTCAAAAAATTTATGGCTAAATTGACAGATTAAAATTATATATATATATATATATATATATATATATATATATTATATATATATATATATATATATATTATGAAGTACATGATGAGAATACAAAGAGTCACTGTTGATGTGTTTGTTTGGTCTAAAGGATCATAGTTGATGGGCGACGTAAGTTGGAAGGATCATAGTTGATGGGCGATGTAAGTTGGAAGGACTGTAGTCGGCGGACGACGGAGGTCGGAATGACCGTTGTCTGACGACGGAGGTCAGAAGGACGATGTTAGCTAAAAGTCCAACAATGGATAGAAATCCAACATTAGAAAGATGTACGGCAAAAATTCGACGACGTGTAGAAGTCCAACGTTGGGTAGAAATCTGGCGACGAGTGGAGGTCCGGTGTCGGGTAGAAGTCCGACGTTAGTCGGCGGCTGGGGAGAACTCCTGCGTTAGATGGTATTCGGGCAAAATTCCAGAGTCACTTGGAGATCGGACAGAACTCCGACGTCACGTGAAAGTCGGGCTGAACTCCGACGTCACTTAAAAGTTGGGTGGAACTCCGGTGATGATTGAAGAGGAGCTTCTTTCCTCCTCTTCTTCTCTTCTCCTCTCTTCTTGCTTGGATCCCCTCTTAAGAAAAATGAGGGGCTATTTACAATTTTCTGAGAGTGGCATGACCCGTAAATAAGAGGAGGATCAAGTGCAAATGGGGAGTGGTTTGGATGGACGACCAATATTGAATCCCTTGATCGTGGACCGCTTGTCACACATTTGAAGGTCTTAATGATATCGGAATTTGGTGATCTTGGGTTCATTGGATTTGTTTCGTCGAGCCGCTCGATTCGACTATAAGCATGTCATGTTTGGAAACCGTTTGGTAATCCAAATCGTGGTTTGAACATTCCAACAGCGCTTTGGGTCTTCGATTTTGATCCATTTGTGCTTGGATTGAGTTGAATCTGGTGTCGTTGGGTTTGTATTTTTGAGATGCTCAGTTCAACTGTAAGTTTGCGGAAATCGGAGTTCAAATGGTCTCCGATTTAATTTTTGAAGTTTTCAATTTGATTTTTGCTTCGAGATTCGTGCCCGATCAAGATAATTTTTTTTTATGATATATCAGCTTTATTGACGAACTATCATTTATCACATCCTACAGTTGTGGCATTTTATTGTGCGGTTTTTGCTTCACATGTGCTTAGGCATGCATTTTCTTCATTATGGGTTTCATGCGTGCCGATTTTCTGCTTAATATTTAGGGGGTGGAAGATTGGTGCTCGCACCACATAAATAACCTCTCTATAATGCAAGGATAAATCCGTAAACGTCAATCACTTTTGAGATCTCATATTGACAATAAGGCTTATGCGTTATATATGCATATTTAAGACAATTTTCAACTTGATTTTTAGATTAAGAAATTCATGGAGGACATGAATCAATATCCAATACATTCAAATGGTTTCTTTAATCCACTAAAAATCTTTGTATATTTTGTAGAATAAGTGATTTGAGTTATTTTCATTGACAACAACAGTTTTTTAAAAATTATTTGGAAGATTTAGTTCCCTCATAAAACAATGCTTTGCTTCTTACCTAATTGCTCATTCGATTGGTTGATTGAAGGTTTATAAAATATTTAATAAATTAGTCATTTTATTTTCACTCCTTTCATTTGAAAATGAACTCGTCACATTAAAGGGCTTTTGAAAGTATTCATAAAATTTAGAAGTAATATTGATTTTTAATTATGAGGTTATTTCGTTCAATGTTATGTAGCTAACAAAATCTATTTATTTATATAAAATTATCTCAAATATAATATTTTTGGCCCGATACTTCCTTACTCAAATAATGTAATATTATCAAGAAAGAAAAATGTGATTATCATCTTTCCTTCTGATGTCTTTTATGTAGCATTAAGCACATTAATGAAAAAAATAAGAAGCAATGCTTTTGATTAAGAAGATTTCAAGCTAAGCTACTACAAGTACCTTTTTTTGGACTCCATTCTGGTGGGTAGTAAAAAATTATTAGCTCTGGCAGCAATAAGAAATGACTGCAAGGACTAAGCAAAAAAAAAAAAACCATCAGTGATTTGGTCTAGAAACTATATAAATTAAAGTATGACGTAAAACAAATCAGCCCATGAAACCAATATGTAGAAATCATATAGGAAATGGTATTAAACCATACATTAGAAAACTAACAAGAATCATACATTTCCACTATCAAAAGGGATAAACAATCATTAAATCAAGGGTTATTAGATGGAAAAGTTATTACATAATCAACAAAATCCACGTGCCTTTGTTTTACTCCAGGAATTCATAATTCAAATCATAGCGAAAAAAATCAACGTTTTCCATTGTGGTCAACACAAAGCTATGAAGCATGAAAACTTCTGAAAGGCATCATATCAAGTGCAGGAATTCATAATTCAAATCATAGCACACGAGAAATTATTTTGTGTGGAGGCCGTACGCAGTTCTACGTTCGGAGGCAAATCAAGTGCAACCACTTCAGCGGTACCGAGCAATACCAAGCCATGGTACACAACGGAGGGGGATGTGGCGCATTCTGATTGGTCACCGGACGGGTTCAGCGTCTGCACGGAATAATTAATCCAAGCACTCTAGCACCCTAGTATATTGTGTCTAACAAGTCATTTAATGACCCACATATTTTAATTTTAAAAGAAATGTGACACTCACCTCTTAGACACTTATTTCACACCTTTTGGCATCGCATAATCCAATGATGGACACCGCTTAGACTATAATTTATCGTAATTGATGCAAAATACTTATGACAGAATGCAAATATGATTTAACTCATTCTATTTATCATACTTGATTCAAAAGTCAATTGCAAATATGAAGTAATTTTTTCTTATATAACGTTGTGGTAAACTATGCTTATGCCACATATCTCAAGGAATATAGTGTCCCTTGCTGATATCAGGCTGCTGTCCTTGTGTCTTGATAAATAATTTAAATTATATATCGGCTCCTGCATCTAATTTAAAGATCACACCCGTAAACGAATTCAAGCAGCATATTATGTTTCAACGGACCAGCTTTATCAATTTCAAGCTTCCTCAAATATATTTGAGAAAATCAAGAAACATAAAGAATAGATTACAAGCAGAGCAAACTAGAAGATATCCTAAACACCAAAAATTCAATAAAAGCAATTTACAAAACCATAACCCTAATTGACAACTTCTGAAGCTCAGATTTTGGAGGGCGTACCATTTTTGAAGAAGACAGAAAACGTAGGTGGCGATCACCAAGTGATGCGGGAAGAGACAGATTGGAATATTATAAAACCCACGAACTGAGAGAGGTCTGGGCTGTTTGAACACAGGATTCATGCTGGTTTTGAGCAGGATTTAAGCTAAATACTGCCAAACAGAAATTTAGGGAACTGTTAAATCTCACTGCAAGTTAAATCCTCCGTTTCCCTCTTTTTGCCGTAAATCCCGGATTTACAAACTCCGGGAGTTCGGCAGATTTACGGGATTTGGCCGAAGAAGCGCGCGAAAGGAAGAAAGATTGCTACCTTCGCAACGAGCAAGCTCCCGTCGTCTTTGTTCCTACTGATCCAACAGAAGAACGGCGAGGAGGTGTGACTTCGGATCCCACAGGAATTAACGTCGTCGAAGGAGGCGAAGAAGTTATTTAGCGACTCGTTCAAAACTCCCTCTCACGCGAAGCCAAATAGCAACGAACAGCCGGAGAAGAGGAAAACAACCCTCGCAAATCGGCGGCTATAAGAAGGAAGGCAGTGATGAACAGATATTGACACATAGGAATAAATTAATCAAGTTTAATTATGTTAATTAAAACTACTTAAGAATGTAACGTTAATTAATCAATAAATAATTACTTAAATTAATTGATAATATTCTAAAATAAAAAAAATTGATAATTAGCTTAAACTCTAATTGTATTATTATAATGATTAGTTAGTAGTGATAATTAAATTTAATAAGTAATAATTAACTCATAAGTATTTAAAAATATAATCAAAATCAAAATCAAAATTAAAAAGTTATGTCATAATTAAATTATTTTTTAATTATCTTATTTTTATAACTGAAATTTATTGATGATAATTGATAAGTAAAGTTATGATTAATAAAAAACTTGCACTTAAAATGCAAATTTAAATTAAATAAATTTTTTGATAAACTAACCACCTTAAATCCTGAATTATATTGATAAACAATTCTACAGGATTTAAAACTTATCTTGTCAAACAATTGACGATTTAACTTTACAGAATATAATAAATTCATAGTTAAATCCTACCTACTTGTTGTTAAACAACCCCGAAGAGAGGGGAAATTATTGGGTTCGGACACCGGACTACATCCGGAGCCAATAAAAATGTGCCACATCACCTCCTACTCGGTATTGAGCAGTACCAAACAGTATCGAGCTCGCTACTGCTCGGTACTCAGTACTAAGCTCAATACTGTGAATTACCGAACGTAAGCTGTGTCTAGTGTCCGAGCCCAATAATTTCCCCGAAGAGAGAGAGCGCTCCAGAATAAAAAAATCAAAGCAAGGAACGTGAAGAGAAGCCGGTCTAAGCAGGGGAACTAAATGATATACTATTTCATTTAAAAGGAAAGTGAAGAAAAGTCAGTCTATCCCAGATAATGTGGGCATGAATTAATATGAGGAAGGATATAGTGCAGGTAATGCTTACGTAGTACCGCTTGAGAGAAAAGAGAACAGTGTGTGCGTGAAATGAGCAATGAGATTGTTAAAGGGAACCACAAAATATGGACTTTTATGTAGGAGGCTGGCAAAGGCTAACTAAGGTTGTTGAAGGCTTTATTGATTATGACAATGCAAGAAATTTTAATAACAAAAATTTATTAGAGTTGTTTGCTCGCTTGAAGCTTCTTCCATCTATTATTTGAATTTGATATTAAGTTAAGTGTTGCAAAAATGAGGATGCGTGAATGAGTAGCTACACTCTTAGATATAGAATGCAAAACAAGTATATACATGAAAAGAAGCCACCTTATATGATTTGATCACATAAAACATTGATTGAAAGATCTTTCAATGACCCTCTTAGGAGAGTAGATATATTAGATTTGAGCCGATGTTAAGAAATGTAGAGGTAGGTCTAAAAAGACTTGGTTAAAAAATATTTTAAATGATATTTTTTATTATATTTAAATAAGAAATCGACTCCTAAATCCTAAAATGAAAAAAAAAAAATTAAATCATTTTGTCAAAAATGTGGTAAGACCACTTACATCAACCTCTTTCTAGGGCCCTGAATATCAGAAGCTTCATATACCAGGCATATGAAACAGTCATCTGCTTATTTCTTAGGAAGATGAAAGTAAAACAAGTCTTCCATCATATGATAGAATCTGTACATGGCTAATGCATACAATCTTATTCTAAAATTGTTAATTCATGATTCCAACTCCAAACTTTTTGGACATGTTTAGAACACAATCATACAAAATAGGCCACAAAAAATATCTATGAACTACTAAACATATCACTCTTTAATAGAATTCCAGTAGAATAGCCCATAAGTGGATTAACAGACTGAAAGAAACTTGAAATGCAAAAGGACATGATTAAGAAGATGGTCTCTATAAATATAGTTACAGAAATTCCAGGCTTTAAATATTTCATGATAGAATGCTTAGCCTTTGCAGTGACTCAGCAATATTTCTCATGGATGGCCTCTTTTCAGAAGTGTATTGAACGCAAGCCAATGCTATCTTAAGCACCGAAATAATCTCATCTTCCTTCTCAGGTTCTTGAGCTAAAAAGGGATCCAATACATCCAAAAGAGGCTTTCTCTCCTCAATGCAGCACTGAACCCACTTAACTAAATCCATTTGAAGAGTTTCCAGTAAGACAACAGGAGATCTTCCCGAAATAAGCTCAAGTAAAATCACACCATAAGAGAAAACATCCCATTTCTGAGAAGGTTTCATGCCTTTCTGTGCTTCGGGAGCTTGGTAAGATGGTGTGATGTTTATGATTGGGCTTACTGAGGAATCAGAGTTCTGTGATTTCTCTGCAATTATCTTGTTCAAGTGTGTAGCAGGTGATCCACTAGCTATATTTGCAAGGTGACCGACACCGAAATCAGATATGTATGGTTCCATGTCCAAGCCAAGAAGTATGTTGTTTGGTTTGATATCTCCATGTACATACTTCTTTGGGCTGAAGTCATGGAGGAAAGCCAAGCCTCTGGCAATTCCATTCATGATTTTGATTCTAGCATCCCATGGTAGTGGAGAAAAATCTCCTAGAGTAAAACGTCAATCATAAAAAAAGAAATCACAAAGATGAAAATAGGCAAATTAAGAGCACAAAATAAGAAGTTCGTTTGTACGATTGGAATCATGCATGCATACCACCTAAAACCCATCTTTTAATCAATTTTAACATTCCGTTTAAATCTTCAGTCAAAAATCACTATCAATGACTGTCTTCCCCGTCAAAGACATCCTTTCACAGTGAATACAAGTATCTCATCGCTTCAATGGAGTGGTAGAATAGAAAGAAAAGGGGATTTTAGGTAGTATATTAGTAAATATAAAAGTTTAGATCTTAAATATGTATTTTCAATAGTTTTAGGTGTTATGTATGTAAAAATCCCTTAACAAAATTACAACAAAGTGTATATATTCATAATACTACCACCCAAATATTGAAGTGCATGATAAAATTATCACCTTTCATTTCCAATGATTTGTTAAATTCTTAATGATATAAAACATTAGGGGCCAACTGGTCAGAACTTACCATGAATAGCAGTAGACAGATTCCCACCAGGTATATAATCATAAATAAGAAGTTTTTCTTCAAAAGACCAGTAATAAGCTCTCAATGTAACAATATTTGGATGCCTGATCCTCCCTATAGCTTCCACCTCCCTTTGGAACTCTTTAAACCGCTGTGAGCCTCCTTCACCAAGTCTTCGAACAGCCAAGGTAAGTCCATCTTCGAGCACAACTTTGTAAACAATGCCGAGATCGCTCTTCCCCAAAACAAATGCAGATGCTTTCAGGAGCTCATCCAAATCAAAATACACTTGTTGATCCAATGGAATGAGATCTAACTGCTCCGCATTTTCTGAAAATTTTTCAATCTCATTTTTCCTAAAACAAAGAAGCTCCTTTGAGCTCTTCGAACCTTTACCAAAGTACCTTTCTTCCTCTTTTTTCTTAGAAGAAATTGCTCGACGGTAACAAAAATAGAACACCAATGCAATAAGAGCAAGAGCTGCCACATCACTGAGAACAATTGCTGTTATTGCACTTCCTTTCAGTTTTCTACTATAGCCGACATTGTTCGCAGTCGAATTTCTCGCAAGAGCTGGAGGTGGTGAAAATGAAAGGCATGGGATCTTCAATGGAGGGCCACATAATCCAGGGTTTCCAATAAAAGCAGTAGGACCTCTATTAACCAACGCTCCATTTTTCGGTACTGGGCCACTCAGATTATTGTATGCCAGATCGATGTAGACCCTCTCAGACAGATTTCCAAGGCTTTCCGGAATCAATCCAGAGAAGAAATTGTGCGACAAGTCAAGGATGCCTTGTAGATTAGAAAGATTACCGATATCTCTAGGAATTGAACCACTTAATACATTGAATGAAAGATCAAGTTTTTCCAGAGCAGGAAAGCTGATCCCAAAACCATCAGGCAATGCACCTGTGAAGTTATTATGACTTAGAACAAGGAATTTCAGCCTCTGACAATGAAGAAGTGAAGCCGGTATCGACCCACTTAGCAGATTTTGGGAAAGGTCTAAGATTTGAAGGTAAGAAATGTTGCCAATCTCAGGAGGAAGAGAACCAGATAATAAATTTCCATAAAGAACAAAACTTTGGAGCTCCTGAGCTCTAAAAAGTTCAGAAGGCAAGCTCCCAAAAAGCCTGTTGTTCCTAAGATTAATGTGCCTGAGGTAATGGAGGGAACCGATGGAAGATGAAAGTGTACCTGCAAGCCCAGACTTAGGAAAGCTAATAGAAATCACCTTCCCTTCTCTGCATATAATCCCATTCCAGGAGCAAGGGTCCCCGTCAGAGGAGTTCCAGTTAGCAAAAGAGCTTTCTGGGTCCTCCTTGATGGATTGTTTGAAGGAGAGAAGGGCAGATCCCTCTTCATTTAAGGAGAGAACTTCGCAAGTGTAGTTCAAGAGAAAGATGAGTAACCAAATGGAAGCTGCTGTGGATGTAATCCTCATGGGTAAAAAAAGAGTGCTGGTGGAGATGCAGACTGTAAGGACCTTAGAGAGGGAGTGTGCGTGTGAGATCGTCATCACAGAGCAGCTCGAGTAGAACGTTTTCTAGTGTTAAAAATCACATCTTGGATCCTTATAGGGCGTAGGGCTTTAGGGTTGAAATTGGTAAAGCTTTTCAAGGGCTGTGAAGCTCATGTGAACAGAAAATAAACGTGGACGCTTTAGTGTTGCGGAGAGGGCCTAACGGTGACGACCGTTGGAAAAAGCTGCCTCATGCTGGCATTTACTTCCTTTTGGGATTTTTATTTTCATTTTTATTTTATTTTCTTAAAGGTAATCATAAATGCATAAATTTTTTTTAGCAAAATTCAATTGGAAAATTTTACAATTCATTCCAAAATTAGTAGCATTTAAATTATCTAATTATCACGAGATTGGACATTATGGTTTGAAAGCGGGTCTCAATGTCTGATAATTTCTGTAACTCATATTGATTTATTGGTTGAGAGTTTTGATTATCAACTAGGGGTGCAAACGAGTCAAGCCGACTTGCGAGCCGGCTCGGACTTGACTTGGTAACTGACTTGACGAGTCGAGCTTATTGAGCTCGCGAGTCGAGCTCAATGGCTTATCGAGCTCGAGCTCGAACAGATCTCTGACTCGACTCGTCGGCTCGACGAGTAGCTCGAGTGTGTGACTAGGCGGGAAAAAAATTTGGGTAGCTACGAGCGGGATGATGAAGGAAGATCGGGCAGACAAGACAACGACAATGAGCTCGGGACTCGACGGACAAATGGCGGACGCTAGATCTCGACGGCGGACGCGACGACGAGCTTGGGACTCGACGGTGACCTCGACAATGAGGTAGGGACTCGACGGTGAACGCGATGGAGAGCTCGGGATGCTAGATCTCAACGACAAACGTGATCTTGATGAGCTCCAGACGCTAGATCTCAACGACGCCTCGACGACGAGCTTGGGACTCTACGACAACCCCGACGATGAGCTCGAGACTCGACGGCAACCTCGACGATGAGCTCGGGAATCGACAACGGACACGATGACGAGCTCGGGATGCTAGATCTCAAAGACAGACGCGATCTTGATGAGCTCCGGACGCGATGGAGGGCTCGTGACGACGAATGAGTTCACTGCGGAGTTCGACTGAGCTCGGCAAGCCTACGCGGGACGGAGTTCGCAGCGGAGCTCGACTAAGCTCGACGAGCCGCTCGACATATGAGACGAGTCGAGCTCAAACTCGGATTTTGAGCTCGAGCTCGAGCTCGGTTTTTGATAGTCGAGCTCGACTCGAACAGTGCCTGACTCAAGCTCAACTTGACTCGTTTGCACCCCTACTATCAACTAAAATTTTTTGAATTTAAGTCTTATATATATGGTGTCCATATGAATTTGATTAAATTGACATGTATATGAATTTAAGTATTATATATATAATTTATTTTTAAGAGGACTTATAGATTAAATCTTTAATATTAAAGATATTAACTAATAAAGGTTTATAAAATATATCTATTAAACATATTTTAAAAATCAAGAACAATTTTTTTATCCTCGTGCCTCCAAGCCAACTAGCTATGCTGCGTCTTTATGTCATTTTCTTTTGCCTTCTTAAATTTATGCCAAGTTGTCCACTTGCTAATCATTTTTAGTTAGTTAATCCTCAAGACATCGTACTAGTGTCTATATATACTTTATTTGTCAAGTTTTTATGTGGGGAAAATTTAAATAAAGCTTAGTTTTATTTCCTCCAATTGGAGTGCATTCCCACTCCCTATAGTTTTCCTCTCTTCTTTTACGGATGGTTGTTCTTGAAGCAAACAAGAAGCTCTTTCCTCTTTCAAGAATTCCCAACAAATGGTATCAGAGACTGGTGGAGGCGATCTTGATGAAAGAGAAAGCTTCTTGTAGTCAAGAAATGGCGGGAGGAGGTTGCGAGAATCGTGTGCCTGTATTAAGCTTGTGTGGGTTTTGTGGCTAGTGCCACAGGAGGCTCAGGTTGAGAAGTAGAGTGGTTTCACAAGAAAGATTTAGCTGGCCAGACGTGCACAAGGCACGAGTGGACACCCGCAAGGCTCGGGGCCCGCTTACAAGTTACAACGAACCCACTTGATTTTAGAGAGGAGCGCACAAGGTGTGATCGCGACTAGTGGACGCAGGAGGGTTGGTGTCACGGTTCGATCACGGGCTTGAATAGAGGCGGTTGCGCGGATCTGCAGTTGGACCAATTGTGTAGGCAGAAGCTGTATGGGTAGGTTGTGCAGGTATCACACTTGGATACAAACATTGGACACGAAGGTAGTGTCTTGTTGTACACATTAGCAGAGCTAGGTTGGAGCTCACGAGGTCTATCGTGAGGGAAGCATGTGTTGCACTAGGCGCGGTGGTTGCACTAGAATCTGGTCGCTCGAACAACGGGCGTGGAGCTAGCCGCATGAGTGCAGAGCTTGGGATCGTGGGCACATGTGGCTTCAGGTTCGAGCCATATGTAGTGTGGTCAAATGGGCTGATCGTGTGGGAGGTAGCCGCGCAGAGACGGGCACACGATGTTCCTTAGCAGATTGTGTAGATTGGGTCGTGTGTGTTGTGGATCAGATGCAGGGAGGTGTGGGACTTGGATCGGATGCAAAGCTGCTGCAAATGTGAAATGCTCACAGGACTGGAAAAGGAGCTAGCCGCAAACATGAGTTCGAGCAAACATGTGGAGGAGAAGCAGGTGACTATCTGGTGGAGGCTTTTCTTTGTTAAACATAGAAAAATTAGACAAATGAGATGGATGTTTGAGCAAATTATCCTAAAAATAATATGATTGATACATCATCATGAAATTACTTGATCGGGCTCAAATCTCGGCGCAAAAATCAAGTTGGAAACTTCATAAAATAAATTCGGGAGCATCTGAACTCCGATTCAGCAAGCTTATAGTCAAACTGAGCGTCTCGGAAATACGAACCCAACGACACGAAATTTAACTCAATCCAAGCCCAAACGAGCCAAAATCAAGCACCCAAAGCGCTGTTGGAAAGCTCGTACCACAATTTGAGTTACCAAATGGTCTTCGATTTTAACGAGCTTATAGTCGAATCGAACGTCTCAACGAGTCAAATCCAACGAGCCTAAGATTGCCGGATTCCAACATTGCTAAGGCTTTCAAATAGCTGATGAACGGTGTATGATCAAAGGATTCAATATCAGCCGTCCATTCAACCACTCCCTGTTCGCCCCTAATCTCACACATATTTACAAGCCATGCCACTCGAAAAAAAACTATAAATAGATCCCTCATTTCTCATAAGAGGGAGAAGAAGAGAAGAGAAGAAGAAGAGAAGAATGAGGAGAATTAGCTCCTCCTCGATCACCGCCGGAGTTCTTCCCGCCGCCTATATACGCCGGAATTCTATCGGATATTCGGGAGACGCCGGAATTCTGCATAACTTTGTAACTGAATTTCAATTTAGGAGAAACTCTTTGTAATCTGATCGTTCTAACTTGTGGGGCGAATCAGCCTCTGTACTTCAAACAAACACTAGTGGAATTACTTCAACTGGGCGTGGTCCCTTGGTTTTTTCCCTCTTTTGGGTTTTCCACGTAAAAATCCTGGTGTTATTTTCCTTTTATATTTGTGTGCTGAATATTCGTACAACGCTCGGACGTAAAATTACAAACTCTACCGCCGAGTATATTCTAGCCCGCAACAATGATTAATTATATATTATAGACAAAGGTTGCTAGATGAAAAGAATATTGTATAAATTATAAATTAGACACTCTAGATATAGGTATCATACTTATACTTTATATACATATCTTACTTGTTTAGGGTAGGAGATGTACTATGATCGAAGATATATGAGCTCTTATGAATGTGGTTATAAAAGTACACATTGATATTCATTTTAATCAAGAATAAATAGTGTGATAAAACAACAACAACAACAAATCAAGAGAAAAGAGAAAAGAGAAATGACGCAGAAGAAAATGAGTAAATGACTAAGTGAGATAAGGGTAGAGCAAAATAATGAAATAATTTGTAATAATATTATTATTTCCCTTATGTGAGTTGATGCATTTCATTTTTTGTGCACCATATATGCAAATATGTTAATGTATTATTTTTCATGTAGAAAATATTATGTTTGAAGAATGATATGTAGATGATTCTCACTAGCAAAGTATTGTTGTAGAAAAAATCTCCAAATTTTTAATGGAATTTTCGTTGAGAGATTTAGTGACTGATAAAATTTTCATAAAATAAATTTAGCGAAGACATTCTTGAGAAAAATATATTGGAAATTTTAGATCGTCAGTTTGCCATAGAAAGCCATTAGTATATCCATAAAAAAAAAAAAAAAAAAAAAAAAAAAAAAAAAAAAAAAAATCAAACAAGATTTTCATTGGGAAATTTTACAACTATGTAAATCGTCAAACCAAAGATAAATATCAATAGTCAAATCTATTGAAAATCTATCAAACCTTCACTTTTTATTGGTTGTTGAAAAGTATTTATTATGACTTTTTTTAGGCAATAAATTTCACTAGAAATTCTCTAAAATTATATAGTTTCTAGTGGCTTTAGCTCATGTGGCAGATTTTTCTACTAAAAATGCATATTTTCAAGTGATTGCTTTGTGGATCTTATCAACTCTTCTAAGCTTCATTTGGGATGTGTTAGACCGGTCCAGTGGTCCACGCTGTAAGCCTAAAGCTTAAATAACATTTGTCCCATATCCATTTAACTGTGCTGTAGCTTTATTCAGTTTTTATAAATACCGCTGTACTCCTCTCTATATTTAGATAATAATAATATACAAGTTTATTTTGAAATTACTTTGTCTTTTCCCTCTCTGCTTCCCGCGCTTCGCCTCTTACATGATATCAGGCTGCCAGGATGGGAGATCAAGAGGCATCTTCTTCCCTCCCTCCCATTTCTTCCGTCACACCCACGGCAACAACTGAACTCATTCTTCCTCCCACCCTCAAATTCATCATCTCTAACATCAAGAATTTGATGTCCTACTCCCTAACCTCGGACAACTACGCTATGTGGCGGTCCCAGATCTTCCAACACCTATCGGCGAACGGATACGCCGATCATCTCACCGGAAACACGCAACCTCCGCCGGACCGCAGCACTCCCGAATACGCTCAGTGGCGTCTTATCGACAGTAATTTGATCTCGGCCTTATTCTCCACGATCTCAACCACTATTCTTCCCTGCGTCATCACCTCTTCCACGGCTCATGAGGTCTGGACCGTTCTTGAACGACGACTCCAATCTTCCATTCGCTCTCGAATCATTCAACTTAAGAATGAACTTCACCATGTCCAAATGAACAACCTCTCGATGCAGCAATATTTGGCTCAAATCAAGACTATCGTTGATACCATTGCTGCTTCCGGCGCCACCATTGACCCTGAAGATATCGTTCTACATACGCTGAATGGTCTTCCGGCCAGCTTCAACTCCATAAAGACATACATTCGTTCCTCTTTGCAGCCCGCAGATCTTGATGCCCTGTACTCACTTTTGTGCAGTGAAGAAATTCACGTGAATCAAGAAATCAAGAAAGATCTTTCCCCAGCTCCCGCTGCCTACTATACAACAAATTCCGCTCAAAATCGCAACAAATTTCCTAAACGGAACCAGAAATATCGCAACATGTCGAACAAACCCGCCAATACGCCGGATCCACCTTCTTTATCCCAGTCCAGCACCGGTACTCGACCAACTTGCCAAATCTGCGGCAAGATTGGTCACGTGGCCATCCACTGTTGGCATAGGTGCAATCTCAACTATGCACCCACTACCAATGCCGGATCTGGTTCCGAGCCCTTCTTGCTCAACCTACTCCATACCACACCCAAACTTGGGTAATGGATTCCAGCGCCACTGCTCATATGACCGCTGATAGCACAACACTTCAGCATTCCAACGCTTACCATGGTCAAGATTCGATTTCCACGGCCAATGGTTCCACAATACCCATACAGAATTTCGGACAAGGTTTGCTTCCTCTGCCAAACTCGCCGCATAAGCTTCGTCTCTATCATCTTCTTCATGTCCCTGCTTTAACTCATAATTTATTATCTGTTTCAAAGCTAACACAAGAAAATGCAGTTACCATTACATTTGATTCTAATGGCTTTGATATTAAGGATGTACAGACTCAACAACCCCTTCTTCGTGGTCGACTGCTTAATGGAGTCTACCAACTCCAAATCACGCCAGACGCTCGGCCGAAGGCTCTTCATGTCTCTACCCCCTCCTCAACCGTGTGGCATGCTCGTCTCGGCCATCCGAATAATCAAATTTTTAACACTCTTGTTTCTCGCATTTCTAATCTACACCATATTCCCTCTGATTTCCAATGTCAGTCGTGTAGCATGGCTAAAAGCCATAAGCAAATATTCAAAAACCGAAAATCGGTCACCACACATCCGTTTGAATTAATCCACTCGGATGTCTGGGGACCAATTCCGCTATCCTGTTTGAACAATTTCAGATATTATGTTGTTTTCGTCGACGAATTTACTCGATTCAGCTAGATTTACTTTATGCGTACTAAGAGCGAAACTTTTACTTGTTTTAACAATTTTTTGAGCATGATGCATAATCAATTCAACGCTACACCAAAAACATTTCGTTCGGACTCAGGTGGTGAATTCCTTAGCACCGAATTTAAAAACTGCCTTAATTCCCACGGAATACTACACCAACTCAGTTGTCCACATACGCCAGAACAGAACGGTCTAGCCGAAAGAAAGCATCGGCATCTCCTCGACATCACTCGTACCCTGCTAATCGCTTCAGGTCTCCCAAACCATTTCTGGACAGATGCCGCCTCCACGGCTAACTACCTCATAAACAGGCTCCCCTCCAAATCAATAGCCTTACAGTCCCCATTTCAAAAGCTCTACAACAACCCACCGGACTACGACGATCTCAGAACATTCGGTTGCCTATGTTATCCATGGTTACAGCCCTATGCCACGGATAAGCTGACCCCTCGTTCTCAACCTTGCCTGTTTCTTGGCTACTCCAATCAACACAAGGGATACAAATGTCACAATCTGGCATCCAACAAATCGCACATCTCACGACATGTGGTATTCCACGAGACAACATTTCCTTTTTTAAATCAAGATCCTCAGAATAAAATCTCTACGACAACGCTCCAGAACAATTTGCCTCCATTACTTCTGGTACCACCATCAACGATAATTAATCCAGTCACTCCGTCTTGGGACATACCTACCAACAGCAATGCAGCCTCGTCTCCGGCAGTCACCGAGTCTATTCCCTTGCCTTCACTGCAGCAGTCTCACGATCTACCGATCAACCCAGCGCATTCTCTACCAACACATCCCATGCAGACACGATCCAAATCAGGTATATCAAAACCAAAACAATTCATATCTCTTCTCGGAAATGCAGGAACCTCAGTCACGCCAACTACATATAACCAAGCATCCAAACACTTGCACTGGCAAGCCGCTATGACAAACGAATATCAGGCTCTCATTCAACATCGCACTTGGACTCTCGTACCAGCTCCTCCCAACAAACAAATCATCAGATGTAAATGGACCTACAAGACGAAAACTTTACCCTCCGGGCAGATTGCCCGATATAAAGCTCATCTCGTAGCTCTCGGCTACGCGCAAAACTTCGGCGAACACTACAATGAAACATTTAGCCCCGTGGCTAAAATGGTTACTATACGCATGCTCCTGAATCTCGCTGTCAACCGGAACTGGACAGTGCTCCTACTAGACGTCTCTAATGCGTTTCTTCATGGAGACCTCTCCGAGGACATCTATATGCGTCAGCCACCCGGCTTTGAGGATCCTCAACATCCCACCGCCGTCTGCAAACTCCACAAGTCGTTGTATGGCCTCAAACAAGCTCCTCGACAGTGGTTTCAAAAGTTCACCAATTTCCTACAATCTTTTACTCATTTATGTGGACGACATACTTGTAACAGGAAATAATCCCGCACAAATTCAGCTACTCCTTCGAGATCTTCACTCCCAATTTGCTCTCAAACAGCTCGGACAAATTTCGTTGTTTCTCGGGATTCAAGTGACTCGAACAACAGACGGCTTCTTCCTCAATCAAGGCCACTACGCGCAGAAGATCATTCAGGATGCTGGCCTCACCGAATGCAAGGCTGCTCCAACTCCTATCACTCCTGCATCCAAGCACTCACCCACCGACAGTCCTCCATTCCACGACGCTTATCTCTACCGTCGTCTTGCGGGCTCTCTTCAATACCTCTCAATAACTCGCCCAGACATTGCATTTGCAACAAATCAAGCTTGTCAACACATGCAACATCCGACAGAACATGATTTTCAAAACCTCAAACGGATTCTACGTTACGTGAAGGGCACCTATACTTACAGGCTGCCCATCACACCTGGCGACATCACCCTTCGAACCTTCACCGATGCCGACTGGGCTTCAGACCACAACGATCGGAAATCCATCTCAGGATTCTGCACCTTCATGGGACCGAATCTCCTCTCCTGGTCCGTCAAGAAGCAGGTCACGGTCTCCAAATCATCTACCGAGGCAGAATACCGGGCTCTTTCGGCAGCAACATCTGACGTTCTCTGGCTTCGGCGTCTCGCGGAGGAACTTCTTTTTCGGCAAAAGGAACCAACCACTATACACTGCGATAATCTCTCTGCCATTGCTATAGCGAGAAATCCAGTATTCCACGCCCGTACCAAGCACATCAAAATTGACTTTCAGTTCATCCGACAACATCTTCTCACCGCAAACATTCGCATATAGCACATTGATTCTCAAGAGCAGATAGCTGACATTCTTACAAAGCCCTTTTCCAGCTCTCGCTTCGATTATCTCGTCTCCAAATTGACCATTCGATCCAAGAATGATCAATTTGAGGGGGAATGTAAGCCTACAGCTTAAATAACATTTGTCCCATATCCATTTAACTGTACTGTAGCTTTATTCAGTTTTTATAAATACCGCTGTACTCCTCTCTATATTTAGATAATAATAATATACAAGTTTATTTTGAAATTACTTTGTCTTTTCCCTCTCTGCTTCCCGCGCTTCGCCTCTTACACACACGAGACCGGCAATGACACGAAATGGCAGAAGTTTCCGCCTGGGCGGAGGCCGCGCGAGCCGCTCACCTTGCGGGACTGTTTTAGGAAGGAATTTTGAGGAAGTTTAGGAAGGAAATTGATTGTAAGGTCTGTTTAGGGAATTCCTTTTGATTTGTATGCATTAAATAGTTTATTTTTCTAGGATTTGGGTATCTTGAATTTGGCTGAAATTTGAGATCTCTTAGATTTAGGTTTTCTTTGGGCTCTAGCGGCGTCTAGAGATTTGGGAGAGATCGATCCTCCTCTCGAATTGAGGATCAAATGTATCTTGCTATTTTATTCATCGTCTAGTGGAATACAAATCTTGCTTTGAGTTTTCTTTCAAATTTCCTATGAAATACTGCTGTTAAACAGCTGTAAACAACAGTTTTGCTGTGTTTTCCTGCTGTCGACAGTAGTCCAGTCACTGTTCTCACTGTTTTTCAGAAGATCTACAAGTGTTTCCTATCAGGACGACTTTCTTATTGATTATTAAAATAGCTTTTTAGTACAAATATTTTATTAAATTTTTTTTAAAAAGCAATGAAAACGTCGTCCCAAAGGAAGCCATAAACTCTTTTCTATCATTTTCATTGTGCTATGCTTATATTTTATTTTTTCATTTATGATATAATCCATATTACGCCCGAATCTGCACGTTCCTCCAACAAATCCAAATTGTTAACATCAAAATTTTTTCATAAGTAGTATATAATAATAGCATATCCTCTTTTAATTAAATCGCAATCATGCTATAAGAACATAAGATGATATAAATAAAAGCAACAACAAAGAAGGATGTTATAAAAAATGATAAGGTAAAGTTGAACATAAAGTACTCAAAAAAAAAAAAAAAAGTTAAGCTACAAATTGATCTTAATTAAAGTCATAATGACAATAACAATCATTACAAATAAAGTAATTAAAAAAAAGAACTTAAATGCCTATAGTTACAAAAAAAGAGTAAAGTAAAGCATCGAGATGCTTACATTCAACCTTATCTCACAAGTGGCATCCTACTTTAAACTTAAAGAAATTAACTAAACGAATCCACCGCAAAAGAAAGAGAAATTATTAGGTGTGGAGTCCAGACGTAGAGATACGTCCGAACATCCACTTAAAATTTGACACGTAGAGTGCATTTTGGTTGAACTTTTGTTGTGTGCTTTACCAGCAATTTACTTACGTTTTAGTTGCACTTTAGTTACGTTTTAACTGCTCCATTGTTGCGCTTTTTTACTGCGCTTTGATTGAGCTTCACCTGCACTTTTGAAATGCATGGCTTAAAGTTCCACGGACACATTAAATATATAAAGAAAAAAATAAATCCAATTGAATATCGACACATCCACTCAACATGTCAATATTTTATTAGAGTCCGAACGTATCTCTGCGTCCCGATTTCACACCTAATAAATTCTCCAAAAGAAAAGCCAACCATTGTGCGCTCAGTCCCCATCAAGCTTCCAATAGTCATTCTGCAATCCCTATATATGTTGACTAATATGCAGTGGCCATCTACCACCTTATTAGTTGGCTATAATATTATTAAATATCTGCTAAGGTTGGATTTGGAGAGGAGAGGAGAGGAGAGGAGAGGAGAAGAGAAGACAGATCGATGAGGAGGTTGTGGAAGCTGGAGGCAATAGCTATCGTTGGAGGCGAAGACAACAGTGCAGATTTGCTGTTCATCTGCACAGTATTATTATCTATGTTCTTCCTCGTCTCGATTGTGGTGTTTCTATGTGCTGAGGGAGTGAAGGATCGAAAAATAGGGGACTCAGAGGCTCAGATCTACGATGGCGCTGGCTGTGGAGTGGCTTGTGGTGCAGGCTGTGGTGCCTGAGAGTTTTCTGCTTCAGACTTTTTAATTTATCGATCATATAGATTTATATATAATTTTGTGAGTTATTTAGTTTTCTTGTTCAGTTTTTCTCAATAATTTGGCGTTGTAGTTGACCTGATCTTAATTTCTTGCAATTCTTCCTTTGAAGATACAATCGGTTTTTGTAAGCAAAATCTACTCGGTTTTGAAGTTATTTTTCAGAGAAATTAAGTAGTTAAGAGTAATTTAAGCATTGACGATGACATGCTTCTTTATTGTTATTGTTGAATCGCATCAAAGAGACAAAGAGGAATAAGGACTATTGATTTGAGTTTTATATATCCATATATTGATTCTTATTTGAAATATATTGTTTTGGAGAATTCTATGAAGTAAAATTTTAGTCTTGAAATTTTTATAATTTTAGTAAAATACTTAGTTTGAGCATTCTGCTTGATCGAAGTAGATCAGGATTAGACTTCGTATGGGGCGGCTTTTTTAATGCTTCTTAAAGCAGTTTTTTTTTTGCGCAAAGAAAATTGCTTTAAGAAGCAGTAAAAAAACCATCCCAAACGAAGCCTTAGTGTTTCTCATTTTTTTTAATAAAAGTAATCTTAATTTTTTACACTGATATTTTTGTTTTCTTATTGAGTTTTATGAAAAGTGAGCGGGAGCTATATTTTCAATTGCATGCCTCATTTAAGTTTTGTTTAGAATAACTTTTTTATTGTTTTTTACAACAATTTTTAGTACAAAAATTTCTTAAAAACAACAAAAAAATTATGACAATGAGCTGTCAAAATTATTCTATGCAGACACCGGACCGCCTGGAAATGAATGAAAATGCGTCACATCACCCGGTACTTTGTGGTACACAGTACCGGTAAACAAAAAAAAGTGATGTAGCGCACACTCATTCATCACTGGACACCGTCCGGGATCCGCACAGAATAATTAATCCCCAAATGAAAGATGAGGGTATGCATCCTATAAAGATTTTTTCATTTATTTTCAACTAATATGCTATTTGTTGGAGTGCATACCTAATTAGTTATCTTTTAAGAAAATCAAAAGCTGCATAAATAAGCTTCTCGCTCTCTACTTCCATCTATTGGGGAAGTATTTTGTTGATCAGAATGATAAGATTTATAACATAATTACTTCTAAAATTTGATCAGGACAGCAGCAAAATCACTGTATCTAACCCTTTTGTTTTCAATAAGATTCTGATAAGGATGTTGCGTACATGGTGGAGTTTGGCAAAGGGTAAGTGGTCCTTTATTGATGTTAACCAGAAGATATGCATAGTTGGCTCACATTTTGACATGTTGCAGTACTACTTCATGATCATTATATACAGCTCCATCCAAGCCGTCTGATATGTATTTAACGGCGGGGATTGATTATTCAAGCATAACGGCTAATTTCAGAAACAAATGAAATCAATCAGAACCGTTGGAACCTTCCATGCGAATCCAATCTGGGACCTTCAAATCTCAAGAAGACCACTACCGTTTTTCAAACTTCTAAGGAGGCCAAACATTCAAAAGAGAAACCATGTGCTTTTGATCAAAAAATCAACTCATTTGGTCTGATTGGTTAGGAGCTTTGACTATCAATCAAGAGATTTTGAATTCGAGTCATATATATGTTACAATGTATAAGTAGAATAAATTTTAAGAAGGAGCACTATTAATATTTAAATTAGTTGTATGAGCATAATACAAAAATAATTTAGAAATGAGCAAACTAACGAAACTTTACATGCTTAATCAGCTAATTACGATGCTTAGCGTAAAATTTTGCCCGAACTCTAACAGAATTTTGCACTTGTAGCAGTCTTTAGAATTCACGAAATTGTTTGGAGCATTCAATATAATGCACCAAAAAATTTGACGTTTTCAGAATGCACCAAACAATTAGGCTAGTTTACTCCTTTCTAAATTATTTTTTGTTATGCTCCTACAACTAATTTAAACATTAATAGCGTTCCTTAAAATTTGTTCGTATAAATTTGCCTTAATTGATCTAAATATCCTCCCTCAAAAAAAAAATCTGACGAACTAAACCGGTGTGCAGTCATTATCTTCCTCCATAATTGAAGAAGTGACATTGCCACAATAACTTAAATGCATGGGCACACAACTAGACATTGCTAATAATTAGTGGTTCACCACCGCAATGAAGTAGCTAGTGATAATGAGAGGTTTACCATAGAAAAAAAAGTTGATAGTAATATGAAGATTAGGGGTTAGCATTAACAAGTTTTTATGTTGATATAGATCGCATATTTTTATCTAAACATTGTTCAATATAAAAAAAAATTCTATATCTACAAATTAGAAGAAAATAAAATAATTTTTTAAAATAGTAAAGTATTAGACTTCATTTGGGAGAGTTTTCTTATCGCTTTATATTAGCTTTATAATAGTTTTTTTAAGCAACGAAAAAATAGTGGTTAAAAGTTGAAACGAAGCCTTACGGCTTTTTTAGTACTGTTTCTTAAATCAGCTTTCTACTAAAAAAATTAAATTTTTTTACTAAAAAGCTGCTTTAAGAAGCAATAAAAAAACCGTCTCATACGAAGCCTTAGTTTCCTGATTTTTTCCTATCAATAACATTCAAAATAGTTTATATTTGAGTTTAATTTGGCTGCTAATGATTTGATATATATGTAAAATAAGTCAATAGATTTGGGGAAATTTTAACACTAAGCATCGATAGTTTTTTAATTAGGAGATTAAGCATTAAAAAATATAAACTTGGCATAATTGCATGTTTAATGTAGGATTTAGGTCTCATAGCCTAAATCGCCCATTAAACAGGCGATTTAGCCTTGCCCTAAATTTTTTTTAAAAAATAATTTTATATTCTTTATGTTATTTAATATTATGTAGTAAATTATGCAATTTATTGAAAATTGAACATTATGCATTGATAAAATAATCCGGTGGTATTTTTGGAGCGTATTTTTGGAGATGTATACAAACCGAGTATCCAAACCTGATGGTATGTTTTTTGAACATCTGCTTGTACTAATTATCGCTATTGGAACCCTCTTTTCAAAAATATCTTTAAAAGCATAGGATCCTTATAATGTCAGAATCATTCTGCAATAACAATTCATTTAGCTTGCAATAACACATCACATCTAATGACCTGTAAAGCTGTCTAGTCAATTCAAGTCCTATTGTATTTTTTGGCTGCATGTGTTGGTTGAATATCGTAAATCTCAATTATTAATTAAAGGGTGAATGGTAGACACATAGAGTATAGTTTTTGAGTTTTGGTTGAGTTATTCAGAATGTTTTGGCTATATATGGAGAAGCTTAAAGGTGTCCACAACAAAGAAATGTTTGATAATGCAAGCCGAAGAATGCATGATTGCATTGCACAAGCCAGTGACACTCCGTTAAAGCAGAAGACTAATCAGAATGAGAAATTTAGGTGTTGTATACATGATTGGTCAGAAGACGATGATGATTGCCTCTGGGATATGCACGCCAAGTTAATTAGTGTAACCTTACAAGACGAGATTTCTTAAATGCCGCCGGTTGGAAATCTCTTCAAATTATATTTCCTAAACTATCTCATATAGTTCTTCTATTAATGCATACCTAATCCACTTCTCATTTATTAATAATAAAAATTAGGAAAGAAAGAAAAGTCAAATGAATTCCTTACGTACTCTTATATTCAAAATAAGTTACAAACTTCTGTGCTGTTATTTATAATTATGAAGAAGTCATGAACAAGATAAATATATGATAGGGAAAATTTTAAGACTAAGCATGATTATAAATTATATTAAGAGCTTAAGCATGTTTAAAAAAAAATTTAAAAATAGGCAAAGTCGCCCGTTAAACGGGCGACTTATGCTTTGACTAGAATAGGCAAGATCCGACGTGGTGATGATGTGGCGAGATCTAAGATTAAATCGCCCGTTTAACGGGCGATTTATAAGTCGCCCATTTAACGAGCGACTTAATGCTAATACTTTAATTCCCAAAATCCTTCCCGATCTCATTTCCTTCACTTTCCCCTTCTGCAGCCGTCGCCATCGGGAAGTTCGGAGTCGCCGATCTCGCCATCAAGTGTTTAGGTAAGGTTTTATTTTTAATATTTGCGGTTTATTATGTTTAGTATTTGAGGTGTTGTACAAATTTGGTTAAAAATGATCCTATTTGAGTCTTTTTAGTTTATTTCTCAATTTTTTTGGTAGATCTATTAGTTTGTCTAATTTTGCTAGAGTTAGTTATAATATTGTTTGACAGAACTAGAGATAAGTTGATATAGAACATAGATTTTGTTAAAACTTGGTAGATCTAATGAATTAGTCTTTGTATATTGCTATAAATTGAAAAGCTATATTTTTGTTAATATATAATAATTCTTTATTTAATTTATAATTCTTTAAAATAATTTTTATAAGAGCTAAATTGTAATGAAGTCTTTTCATACTTGTAAAATTCAATGAATTTTAATTATATTTTAGCAGTCTTTAGAATAATTAAAATATTAAGTATTTTGTAATTTGTTCATTTTGCATAGTGATACGTACGAGTTCAATAATGAGTGGACGTGGTGCGACCTTTGTGCTTATGTATGGAGGTGAATTAAAAGTGGACACCAATTTCACGCCAAGCTATTTTGGGGGTAGGAGTCGACCCCTACATGTGCCAAAAAATTGCAACTTAGAACAGCTTAAATTTAGGATACTTAGAGCACTGAAGTACGATCCTTCAAAGTATTTTGTAAAGTTAGTATGTCGGGTGCCTGTTGGAAATGAGTATGTCGCTTCGGAAGTTGAGGATGATGAAGTTTGTGAAGTTCTGTTATGCCAAGCTGCAACAGAATTTCTTATAATGTACGTTGATGTCGAAGAGATTGAGGTGTTAGGAGATAATACTAACCCTCCAAATTTACAAAGATATGAAACTTCATGCCCAGCAGAAAGGGATGATGTGGTCGCTGGTCCTTCAAGGGTAGAACCAGTAGAAGAGTTACTTGAGTGGTAAGTTCCCAATATCACATATTACTAATTATTTAGTACAATTTTTTTCTTATTCATTTGTTAAATAATCATATTCATCTCAATGTAGTTATATAGAGAATCAGGAAACACAGGAACCTCTACTTCCTTATACAGAATCAATTCCTTCGGATCATTGCCATTAGTAGAAGTGATTGTATGTGTGTATTTGATCTATTATATGGTTGATGTAACTTAAACATTTGCTGAACTCCTGCTATGAACAACTACTACTTATGTGATAATTTTGCATAACTTGTTGAATTTTTAATGGATGGTAAAAATTCATCAAAAAAATTTTTTTTTTAATGATATGAGTAAGTCGCCCGTTAAACGGGCGACTTATGCTCACTAAGTCGCCCGTTTAACGGGCGACTTATGCTCCAGAAATTTTTTTCCTGCTACTATTACGGTGTGTGTTAATCGATATAGTTTAGGGTAAGGGTAAGGCTTTAATTTGTTTTCATAAATAATTTGTTTTAATTTTTTGATATGTTTGTAACACAATTGATCGTAAGAGAAAACGCGAAAAACAACCTCTAAAATTAGTCTGAAAGATCAGTTGTAGTGGTCCTATTTATAGTTAATGATTATTTGCGGGTTGGATTGAGATTTTGTATAGCCAAAATTAACTTATATAAACTTGGCTAAGTTTTGCATAGTTTGTTTGAACGATAATTAATGTTATAGAAATTAAGTATAAATTTTTTTTTAATAGAAAGTGCATCATATAATATATATGAAATAAGAGGTAAGTAATTCAATTGATCCAACAAAGTCGAAGCTACTAATTTAAAGGATCCATAACATAAGCATATTGAAACTAAATAATCCGTAACATAAGCATGAAATACATAAACAGCTGAACTAGCGTCGCCTACGTGGCCTCTGTGGCAATGCATCAGTGCCTGGAGTGTAATGCTGAGGCGGTCGTCGTGGCCTTTGACGTAGCATGTGTTGTTCCTCCTCAGGTGCTTCTTCCTCAGCTATGTCATCTGTATGAATCGAGCTCGGTACAAAATCTGGGCTGAGGTATGCTTCCAAATCCGCTGGCACATGGCTACTGAAGAGGTCCGTAGAGGGCCCTTGATCAGGATAAGAGGACGGTCCAGCATATCCACTGTACTGGTGAGGAGGTTCCTGGGTCATAGAGAATGGTGCATCATGCTCACCTCTATCCTCAAAATATCCTTGATCTTGAATATACAACTGCCTACGCAAACCACGACAAAGCTCTGCAATTATATTTATGTCCCTCTGTTGCGGTGTATCATCAGTACCATTGAAGTGTTGCTGCAAAGCTTGTTCAGTACCCAGGAAAAAATCCCTCTGAATTAACAAAAGAGATATGTTAATATTTTGGAAGAAGGAAATTATTTCAAAAAATTATAGCATATTAAATTTGAACTTACCAAAAGGCGCTCTGAGGGAGCTCTAGGATAGGCCGTTGTTGGAGGCTCAACAGGTGCCTTTAACATGTAAAGTGTTGCCCATGACTTGTACCAGTGTATGTACTGATGAATTGAGTAGGTGTTATGATGGTCCACTAAATCTCCTGTAACAATGAATCTACGTCTACTCTCCCATACAGCAATATGTGCTTGGTGATACAACATCCAATCCATGTCAGGTTTCCCACGACCATCTACCCTTTTGAAGCTTGGATCCATTGGTTGTATGTCAATTCGTGGGCATAAGCCAAATTGCCGTAGGACTCTATCCGGCAAGTGCCACTCAACCCTCTTCCAACTGATTACAGGCACTCGTGCAGTCCAAATGTCCGCCCCTGACAGACAAATCTGTGCAACCTGTGTGTGAGACCTCGTTCCCTTACTGTTC
Source organism: Dendrobium nobile (assembly GCA_022539455.1). Classification (NCBI taxonomy): domain Eukaryota; kingdom Viridiplantae; phylum Streptophyta; class Magnoliopsida; order Asparagales; family Orchidaceae; genus Dendrobium; species Dendrobium nobile. The sequence goes on along the minus strand of CM039729.1, from coordinate 23,029,698 downwards.
CTCTCTGATTTGGATTTTTCCTCCCAGGATCGTCCAGGACGATAGTGAGATCGTCCAGGCCGATCTGCACTGTAGAAAATATCGTCCTGAGGACAGTTCTGGGAACCGTCCAGGACGATCCATTTTGGTCTGATCGTCCCGGGACGATTTGGCGATCGGCCGGGCTGATCTGCTTCATGATATAAGAAAATCAGCTCGTTTTGAGGAGAGAGAAAATCATTTTTAAAATATCAGATATTTTGAAGAGAGAGAAAGAGAGGAAAAGCAAAGGAGGAAGTCCGATTTCGGGGCCCGCGGAGCGATTTTCGTCGTTCGTTGCTGTTGGATATATTGTTTGTCTCGCTGTAAGGACTCCGAACCCTACTTCTGTTTTCGAAGATTTTGAGGTTTTGCAAAATGGTGCTCAGATTTGTGTTTTTGTAAGTGATTTTCGTACCCGGTTTGGTACTAGCGAAGATTTCACCGCATAACTTTTGGTATGTTGTAGAGATGATTATTCTGCACGTTTTAAGTATTTTCTGGAAGATTTCGTCCGGTCCGTTTTGATTCTGCGGGGTTTTATTTTGACTGTAATTTATTATGATGTCCGAATTGGTTTGAGCAGTAGAAGAATAGTCTTATAATGTTGCTGTGCACGTTTTGTATTAATTTGGTGGATTGTAATTTCTGGAGATTTTTGTGTAAATTCTGTAGACTGCCGTTACTCTGCCCGATTTTCGTACGATTTCTGATTTTCCCGAAATTGATAGATTGAATTGATATGTGTATGACTATTGATATGATTGTTCTAGATTTCTTTAATATTGCTTATTGCATCGATTATTGCATTGACTATTAATTGGATTGATTGATTGTTACTGAAAGACAAGTGGGAACCTGGTTGAACGTTGGTTGGAGATAGATCTTGACATGTACAGGATGGTGGGCCGACGGGCTTTCCTTTAAACCATTGATCATTGATATAACGATTGGGAGTTATAAGGAGTTTTATATGCCGACGGGCGGTCGACGGGCAAAAAGGGTGACGACTCTTCTTGATAGAAACCAACGTACGGATATCTACAACAGCAATATGGATTCTACAACAGCACTATTGATAATAGCCAGTTTAACCTGGTTGATCATAGCTAGTGTTTGTGCTTGTCGAGTAAGACCATTATATGGAATTGTATGATCTTGCATCGTATGGATTTCCTGATATGCATTGATTTATTGATTTCCGACTGATTTATCGATATTGATGTGGATTTATAGATTTATTGATATCGTATGGATTTCCTCGACGGATTTATTGAATTGATTGTATTGATTCATCGCTATCGATTGTATCGACTTGATTTATGGATTATCGATCATGTACTATGGACTATGGATTATGGATATGGATTGTATTGATTCATAGACACCGGCACCGACATTGATATGGATTCTGTGTATTGATTCATAGATATTGACATCAACATTGATATAGATTGTATTGATTGATAGATATCGACATCGACATCGATATGGATATGATATGGACATATGGATACTATTGATACGACAGATCCTGATATGCTATTGATGCATTGATACATTGATTCATCACGTCGATGATTAATTGATTGACTGGATTGATCGACTGGATCGACTTTATTGAATTGATTATTGCCATATAGATCTGAGTTATCGTATAATATATTTCTTTATTGAATTGATTGTATTTATTTCAATTGACCTGACGATTTCATTGTATGGATTTGATTTCGATTGTTTTGTCGATATGTTGATTTGATCGTTCTATGAATTCCCAACTGATTGATATAATTGACTGGAAAGTGCTTTATTGATTGAGATGATTTCCTTATTGTAGCATCACGCGTCGTCATTATGGAATGGTTCTCACGAATGTATTGATATTGAATATCGCAATTGACATCGAGTAAATTGTATTGAATAATTGACTGACTGATTTATAATAGTACGTTCTGACACGAGTTTCTTATTGATTGATTTGATGTTATGAATTGTTATTGACTGAAATAGATATTCAATTGATAAGATGAATATGATAGATACAATAGATTGACTAGACGACACGACTGATTGAACTGATAGTATTGATTGACAGAAGCTGCTACAATGAATAGATATTGATTGAAAGCACTTATTGATTTGATCGCTGTGACGTATTGATTTATTGATTCTTTTGCCGCCGTATTGACTATTGAGTATTGATTGATTCGATTTGATTTGATTTCCGTACCTGCATAGATTCATTGATCATAGCTGACTTGACTTGATTGACCTGCATATTGTTTCGATTGTGCTTTGATTTCAGTTGTAGGCTTTGGTGACCTGCTAGGCTAGTAAGCTCATTATATGTGGTTAATAATTTTAGGTGCAGGGCCTCCAGCTTGAAGATCTTTCTGCCGAGTTCTGTAGCTTTTAGTTCTGTAGCTCTTTGTTTTGTAGCCTTGGTAGGCTTTCTTTTGTTGCCGGTGCGGCTATTGTACATGTCTCTTTTGAGACTTTTTGTCTGTACTCTGTTTATACTATCTGTGAATTATAGTATCCGCTGCTATTTTTTTTCTGTAATGTAATTATCTCTGGCTCTGGATATATGTATGCATGGATCGATATGAACAACAGATAAGGAATTGATAGAAAGAAAAAAAAAAAAAAAGAGGCAATAGAACGATCAGATGAATCCTTTCGCTACACGGATCTTGGGGATGTGACACTGTGCTTGAATATCGGGCGTATATGGTTGCCAAATTACCTACATTTGTAAAAATTAGATTAATAAATGTGAAATAAAGAGTTAATTTTTCAATTCAGATGTTTAAGGAGATACCTGACTATCTAGTAAACCATCGAGCTCATCTCTATAGGTAATGAGATTTCCGACCGGCAATTCTCTGAGACGATCCTCATTCCACCTATTACATTAATATTGTAAATAAGAATTTATTGCATGTAGTATTATTAAAATTTATTAATTAAAATTTTCTCATACCTGAACCCAACACTTAGTCCATCAAGTTCCACTGGAAAGGGAACACGAAGCAGTGGTCGTCATACATGCAGATGCTCCCAAGCCTAGATTTGTAACAAATGGATGCATCCCGCTATGTTGGCTCTACTAGGCCGTGTTGCTTCTCCCAACTCTCTATACAAATGGGCTAAAACTGCTCCTCCAAGAGAGTACGTACTGAATACTGCTAAATCCTCCATAATAGTCAGGTATTGTAAATGTATCTCTGAACCTGAAGTATCTGGGAGAAGGTGACAACCCAATATGAATAAAATGTAAGCCCGAACATGCCTCCAAAAATCCATATCATTCAGGTCCAAGTACGAGTCATGCCAAAATGTCCAACGCAGCCATCTGAGGGGAATACAAGTCTGTGAATGTGCCTGTCCCATATGAAACCTTGAGGTGATGCGATGATCGAATGGGTCCCGGTATACAACATCTGCCAGTGGATGGCTCCCAAGCAGGTCATCACAGCAGTCTGGCCAACTAAGCCAGCGTCTCCCAGCTCCAACAACAGGATGACCTACCAGTGCATGACCATCTATATGGACTCCCAAAATCATAGCAACATCCTGCAAGGTAATGGTCATCTCGCCAACGGTCAGGTGAAAACTATTAGTCTGAGGAGACCACCTCTCCACTAAGGCTGTCAGCAAATGGTGGTCCATCCGTAAATATCTCATCTGGCTAACACAATCTAGCCCAACCAATCTTAAAGCTTCCATAAATCTTGGGCAATTCACCGGCCAATCATGCACCATTAGAAGATGCGATGCTGCTTCCAAAATTATTCCCTACAAAGACATATAATAACTTAGATTTAGCTTTAATATTTTGCATAATCTTATTAACTTAGTAAAAAATTGGAATTACCCCATCAGGATGTGCAGCTCTATGTGTACCAAGCAATGAAGCTATGTTATGATGGATCTGAGTTGGAGGGGGTGCTTCACTAGTACCCTCTCCGGAATGCTCAAATGAGAACTACAAACATAAAAATCACTTAAATGAGAACTACAAACATAAAAATCACTTAAATGCATGTGAAAATACAACAGTTGACACAAATAAAGCCTAGTTCCTGCGACTGAATCTAGTTGGGCAAGTGACCTTGTTATGTCCAGCTAAGTGACAAGCTCCGCATAACCTGCTGCTCCCTGCTTGTGCCTCGTCCATCGTATTGCGATAACGATTTGTTCGTGGACGACCAGATCTTCTTCGATAATTTGGTGGGAGTAGTGGCATTATTTCAGAGATTGGGTTATGCTCTCCCCATTCATCTTTATTAGGGATATGGTGAAATTCTCCAGAATAACTTAATTTGTAGTTATTTGTCGTGTAGTAGGGAGAAACATATTCGAAATGTATTCGTCTTAACAATGCTAAACAACAGACCGCATGTGAACATGGCGAGTGATACAGCATAGGTTTTTCACAACTGCACTTGTACCTCCTCCCGTCTAGTATGTCGACACGGTATGATCTAGAGGACATTTCAACAACTTGAAATTCATTCAAGTTAAGCCGGATTGGCTTAGGCATTCGTCTAGCCTCCTCCTCAACTTTTTTTAGTAATGTCTGAACACGTGGAGCGAAGAAGTTATTGTTTTGTTGCTCCTCCGTTGCAATGAATTCCAACCTCCTCATAAACATTGAAATGATGTTATAGTATATGGACGTAATCAAGGCTTGTATCGGCAATCCTCTTGCTCGCTTTAAAACTCCATTGAAAGACTCTGCAGCATTAGTTGTCATTACCCCAAATCTAAATCCACCATCATTTATTAAAGACCAACGACTTACATCACGGTCTACGAGCCATTGATGGATGTCCACTTTGATCCTCCTCATGTCTTCCATACATCTATTAATAAAGGCTTTATCATCTGTATTTCCTGCTGCGTACATTTTTTGACACAAAAAATCAACGTCTCCTATTCCCATCTGTCGTATTGCTTTCTTGAAATTCTCACGTAGATGTCTTAGGCAGTGTCGATGAGCAACATTAGGAAAGATTTCCCTACACCCTCTAACCAAACCAGCATGCCTGTCTGATATGATACAGAGATTATGTCTGTTCGTAACTACAGGGAGTAGCTCATTCACTTGTCTTAAAAATCAAATCCATGATTCGTTACACTCTGATTCAACTACAGCAAATGCAAGTGGATATAGACCATTATTAGCATCCATACCTATCGCAGTTAATAATGTCCCCCTATATTTACCGAGTAGGAATGTGCCATCAAGAGAAAGAACTGGCCGACAATATTTCCACCCAGTAATAGAAGGACCAAATGCCCAGAATAGTCTTTGGAACCTATTTGTCTGCGTGCTTTGAATTCGATATACCGTACCAGGCATTACAGAGGCAACAGCATCCATGAACAAATTAAGAGTGCGATAAGACTCCTCCCAACTGCCAAAAACTACTTTTATTGCCTTCCTCCGGGCATCCCAAGCCTTCATGTATGACACTTTAATATTGAACTTCGATTCCATACGACCGATTATCTCCCTTGGCTTCAAGTCCATCTGCTTCCTAATTATGGGTAGAATATAGAAACTTATAAACTGTGAGTTGCATTGACGGTGGCCACTATCAAGAATTGGAGACACACATCTATGCTGGTTCTTTATGGATGAGATTTTCCATATACCGCCTAAGCGTTTACTCTGAGCTGAGTGAAGTCGCCATAAGCAAGGATATACCGGGCAATCATGCTTCGCACAAACAATTGTAAATTTCTTCTTATTCGATGCGATGACAATATATTGCACATTATTTTTAATTGCCCAACCTTGTAACGCAAATTGCATATCTATCTTCCTTGTGAAGCACATCCCTTCTATTAAGTCATTTGGAATCGAGAACTCATCCTCTACTATCACCACATCGTAATCAGCATCAATGTCAACTTCCTTATCCCATTCTTCTGTTGTCCTATAAGTCTCGGCGTAGTCGTTATTTGCTACCATTGTATCCGTACTGCCAACTGATCTAGAACAATAATCTTGGACAATATTTCTAATCTCCTCATTATCAACTGCATCACTATCGTTGACCACTGGTAATAGATCAGCACCTTCATCATCAAAGCACTGCTCACTAGATCCACTACTCATAGTCTCATAATCATAATGATATGAAGGGATTGTTTGTGCAGACGCTAAAGGAGGATCCTGCGTCTGTTGGTTCTCAATATCACTACATTAAAATTATTATTAATCATTAATTAATCAATAAGATAAATTCGTATATATCTATTTCTTAAACATGATATAGGAAACTCACTAATGATGGACTTCTTCTATTGCTTCAAACCTTGAAGTATTAGCCACCTGAACCCTTTTAACTTGGGTTGAAGTACCATATCTTTCTGAATTTGGAGGCTCAATATTATCTTCACTTACAATTTTTTCTTCGACATCGACATACATGATGAGAAATTCTGTTATAGCTTGACATAATAAAACTTCACAAACATCGTCATCTTCTACATGTGAAGCGACAAACTCGTTTCCCACAGGCACTCGACATACTAAGTTCACAGAAAACTTCGTAGGATCATACTTCAGTGCTCTAAGTATCCTTAACTTAAGCTGCTTTAACTTTATATTTCTTGGCACATGTAACGGACGATTCCTACCCCCAGAATAACTTGGTGCAAATTTTTCATCAACATGTAACTCGCCTCCATACAGGAGCACGAAAGTTGCAGCACGTCCACTTATTATTCTGCTCGTACGTTCCACAAAAAAAAACAAAGAACAAATTCTTAATATATATTTATCTTAATTAATATTATCTCTAAATCATAATATTAACATAATAAATTCATAATATTAACAGAAGATTTTTTTTTTAACTACCAAAATATAGATTTAATTCAATTTATTTTATTTGTTTTTAATAAATTTTTCTAATACCAAACTGTTTTTTATAGCAGTTTTGTTTTTAATAAAATTTTCCATAAATTGTTTAAAATGTAATATATTACATAAATAACTATAATAAATATATTTTAAGAGATGTAAATCAATTATATTTTAAATTGTGTATATTCATATATTAATATTAAATCTATGTTTATATTCATGAAAAAAAAATAGAGAAAGTAAGTGTAGTTGGTCATTAGCTTGAGTTACTAGATCATGAATATAATAGATTGTATAGTGTCTAATGTGAATATTTAAGAGCATATTTTTGTGTGGATTGTATAGTTCTAATGAAATTGACATAAAAGTATATAAGAGTAAAATAATTATATACAATTATAAAACAGCATATTATTATAAGATTTTATTAGAACTATACAATCTTTAAGCAATGTAGAGTTATATCCACTCATTTGAAGCTTAAAAAAATTTAAATTTTATGCTTTTATTTTATCATATGATTGTACCAATAATTATTAATTTTGCTCTCTTCTTGAAGAAGTATATTTAAATTCATGAGATTTTTTTTTTTTGCTCAATCATTAAAATATATATATATATATATATATATATATATATATATATATATATATATATATATATATATATATATATTAATTTTAATTACAAATCAACTTTATTATTCAATATTCCCTTAATTTTCGCATTGGGGCCTAAACTATTCCATAAATGCAATTATATTGAATAAATTATTGCTGACGACGTCAACTTATTGCCCATTGTGGCATTATAGTAATTATTAAGTATTAAATAATAAAACTAAAATATTTAAATTGGAAAAGAAGAGGACCTGTCATCTTTGAATTCTCCTCCAATTTCAACATGCGATTTAAATTTAAAATTGAAGGATTCAAAAGAATAAGCCGCACATATCTTCTACCCATTTTATATAAAATTTTTAACCCTAAAGAGAGCTTAGCTAAGCAAAAATTTAACCCTAACTCACATATCTACAATATATTTTAAACATTCGAAGCCTAAATGCATAAATATATACTTAGAACAAACAAATCTTCAAATACACTACACAAACAAAGAATTTCACAAAAAAACCTACAAAACCACTTTGTAAATCACAAATATTTACTTCTCTAAGCAAAATATGCAATAATCAACTAATTTAAAATAAAAAATGCATAAAATAACTTCACATTACCTGATCCGGCGACGAACGGGCGGAGCAGCAAGCAGATCTCGAAATGGCGAAGAGGGAGAATGTCTGATTGGGAAAGGGAAAGGTGAATAAATTACTTAAGTCTAAGCTAAATGCAGAAATCTTAAGTTATGGCAAATAGATCTACAAAAAATTTCCACAAACAAAGAGATTCACAAAAAAAAAACTTGAGAAGCAGTTTGAAATTCATAAATCTTTTTTAATCTAATGAAAATACACAATAATCTACAAACAATGAACTAACTTCACATAAAATGCATAAAAAAATCCCTTACCTTTGCTGGTTCCGGCGACAGCAACCGCAAGCGAACTGGGAAAAAATGGGGGAGAAGTGGGAGAGAAGCAGATCGGGAAAGGGAAAGTAGTTGTATTTAACTCTAAGTCGCCCAGTTAACGGGCGACTTACAAGTCGCCTGGTTAACGGGCGACTTAAGTTAATTCATTTAAATTGTCACATCATCTGCCACGTGGTCCTTGGATTAAACCTAAGTCGCCTTTCAAACGAGCGACTTTGCCTATTTTTAATTCTAAAACATGCTTAATCTTACAGTTTAATTATTAATTATGCTTAGTACGAAAATTTGCCCTATATGATATAGCCCTTTAGTCTCTTTCGTCCCAACTTTTGTATACAGATAAAAAAATATATAAATTCTCAATTATAAAAGCAAAATAGCTTATAAATATAACCAAATAAGACTTCCATCTAGCCTATTATATGTTGGTTTAATTATTTCACAATCTTTCAATCACTACTCATAATCAATTTAAAATAATTGAGAATTATTTGGGATAACTTTCTTCCAAATGTATTTTTCAGATAACAATTATAATTTATATAATTTAATTTTAATGTAACTTTTTTATTATTTTCTTAGTGTTTTTTTAAAAAAATTTATGATGAAAAAAGTACATTTTACAGCCAAATAACTTAATTTTATCATAGCATTTTTATAATCAATTTTATAAAACACTCAGTTGTCCCAACCATATTTGAATTAAATTAATTGAAAATTAATTAGTTTTAGAATTTGATTAATATGCTAAATAATTTTTGTTAATTTATATAATTATATATTTCTTCTGATCATAAAACAATAAGAAAATACAAACTAACTTATGATCTATAATTTGCGTATTAAGAGCATCTCCAACCGAACGTCAAACGAGCATATGGCGTCGTTCGGTCGCTCCAGCCGAACGTCAAATCTTCTGCCATTTACTTGCGGGTGAACAGTGCGACGCCAATATTGGCGTTGCACTGTTCACCTACGCTATTTTGCTCTCTCAACCGGAAAAACACACGAAAGGGAGAAGGATCGTTACCTTCGCAGAAACACATAAAATAGCGTTTGATTGGAGCAGCACCAAGATATTTTTAAGTTTTGCTGTATTTTGCCGTGAAAAATAGAGTTCTCCGTTGGAGATTTGGAGATGCCCTAAGCGATATGGCTCGCTAGTTGACAGAAAAATTCTGTCTCGTCTAATTCGTATCTATCTGATGCCCTTAACTGCAAAATAATAATAATAATATGTATTTTTATATCAAATAAACTTATAAACTAATATGAATGTTAGTTTTTTAAATAATTAAAAATTATTAATAAGTCTCCAAGTCAAATCTGACTTTTAACCGGGATCCGATCACGTGGATCTTGTTGGGACAACCTACATGATGCCACGTATGGCATGTTTATCTTCCTTTCATGCCACATCAGCCTTTGACCTTTACCAAAACTTATTTGGGATTTTTAAAGACATAAAGCTTAAAAAACTATTCTATTTACTTATATAACATTCAAACTTTACTATTTACTATTCGACCATCTAAAAGCTATTGCCCTCATCAAAACTACCACTTCGTAACCTCCCGTCACATATCTCACCCTAACCATGTTTTTCCGAAACGTTTGCTTCTCCTTCATCACCTCTTCTGGTGGACGAATTCACCCGTCTGCTTCATTCTCGTGTCCTTTCCACCACGCTCGTCGGTTACTTCATTTGGAAGTCGATCAGTTTTGCCTCTTCTTGTGCTGCCTTGGAAGCTCCTGGCGGGGAAGAGCATTCTGAAGGCGAATTGAAGAAATATTGTAGCATTCGCGTTGGAAGGATGAGTTTTTTAGAGGTTTTTGAAAGCATCTCATTCATTTTGATATTTTCGTGATATTAGTAGAGGTTTCATCTTTAATAGGATTTGGTAAGATTTGCTACTTGGGTTTTCTCCATGAAAATAATGTTAGTGTTTTTGTTCTACATGAGTTCTGGGTTGAATTGTGCATTCACGAGCCAGTTTTCATACGATTACGATTCATTTGGTTGCTTGTTGATTAAATTGATGGTTTTGTTTTCACCTCGTTTTAAGTTTGAAATTGAAATCCTCATTTTTTTTGAAGGACTATGAAGATGCTTGTTGAGTTTTAAATCTCCCATAAATTCTAACTGCAACCATGGAGAGATGTTGACCAATGATAATTATGAAGAATCACATCCTCCTTTTAACTGAGCTCGGAGTTATCCTTCCTTTGCGGAGTTGTAATTAGTGTTGTGTTTATTAAGTATTGTTAGCCAAAATCAAGTACTATGGTAGCAATTTTTCTTGATTGGTATTCTTTGTATGCCTATGTATCAGTGATTTTGAAATGAATTCTTTGTATGCCACCGCTCTTCATGATAGGGTCCATCGGAGGGCCAGAGTCGGCGGCAGCAGCTTGGAGGAATGTTCGATTGTGTATTGGGGAACTCAATGGTGTTATTAGCGGAGACGGGGAGTTTGAAGGAGGTGGAAGGGAATCGGAGATGGCACGACAACAGGCGGGGTGAGATATGTGACGGGAGGTTAGGGAGTATTAGTTTTGATGAGGAAAATAGCTTTTAGATGGTAGAATAATAAATAGTAAAGTTTGGATGTTAGATAAGTAAATAGATTAGTTTTAAGTACTAGGTATGTAAAAACCCTAAATTTTTAATGCAACGTCTATGCCACGTGGCCACTCAAACATTTGTCCAGATTTCATAAGTCAAATATGCTGTTTCATGTTTGCCAAAATTTCCAAATCGCCTGTAACGCGGCGCCTCGACGTATACACCTCGTCACCCTCGAAGTAATCCTCCTAACCAAAATAAAAAACAAAATTATTTCCGTTTTTTAACGAAAATGAGGATCCCAAAAGACACAAAGAAGGTTGCCCTCTCCCTAGTCTTGTTCTCTATAAAATCTGAAACAAACCTGAGGAAATTAGAAGCAAGATAGCAAAGCAATTAAAGCAGACATGGCTTCCTCCGATCTATCCACCATCCTTCCTCGCGTCGTCATCGTCTCTCGCCGATGCGTTCGGAAGAACAAGTTCGTGGATTTTGTCGGTTTGTATCATCTACAAAACAATCTCTTTTTTTTTCTTCCTATTATCACATAAAAATTAAGGTTTTTGACCTTGGTTATGTCGCCGGCGAGCAGGAGAATACCACCTGGACCTGATCATCCGTTACGGTGCCGTTCCAGTTATCGTCCCCCGCGTCGCCGGCGTCCATCTTCTCCTGGAAAGCTTTGAACCAATCCATGGTGTCCTGCTCTGCGAAGGGGAAGACATCGATCCTTCCCACTACTCCTCCGATCCAGCCGATGTCCTCTCTCCCTCCGAGCTGGACGAAATACGCCTCACCCATTCCTCAGACGCCACCACCGACTCTTCTAAAGACTCCATCGAGCTTCGTCTCTCCCGCCTCTGCCTCTCTCGCGGCATCCCCTTCCTAGGCATTTGCCGCGGATCTCAGATTCTCAACATCGCCTGCGGCGGAACTCTCTACTGCGACGTCGGAAAACAGCTGCGGCATTTCGTCGAACATGTTGACTACGGGAATTACGATGGGCACAGGCATGAGGTGGAGGTGGTGGAAGGGACGCCGTTGAGTGAATGGTTTGGGGAGAAGGAGATAATGGTGAATAGTTATCATCATCAAGGGGTTAAGAGATTGGCGGAAAGATTTAGGGTAATGGCTTTGGCTAAGGATGGATTGGTGGAAGGATTTTATGATCCGGAGGTGTTTGATGTGGAGAAGGGGAAGTTTTTGATGGGTTTGCAGTTTCATCCGGAGAGGATGAGGAAGAATGGTTCGGATGAGTTTGATTATCCGGGTTGCCCTAGGGCTTATCAGGTGTCATTTCCCACTTCTTTATTTTGATCAGATTTTATTCTTTAAATAATTGTAGGAAGACTTTCATACTTAAAACTCAAAATTACTTATTTTACATATTTAATACTTAAATTTATTATTTAAAAAGATAACAATCCGCTAACCTCATCTTCATTGGTGCATGCTCTCTAGATTGAGGTTTGTTAGATCTAGGGGTGTAAACGAGTCGAGTCGAGTCGAGCTCGAGCCAGGGGGTGTTGAAGTCGAGCTTGACTGTCAAATACTGAGCTCATACTCGAGTCGAGCAAAATCTGAGCTCGAGCTCGACTCAGTCTCATGTTGACGGCTTGTCAAGCTCAGTCCCGAGCACCGATGTTGAGCTCCGTCCCAAGTAGGCTCGTCGTCGCGTCCGCTGTCGTCCTGAGTTCCGTCATCGTCCCGAGCTCGTCATTGCGCACGTCCGCCATTGAGATCCGTCATATCAAGCTCGTCGTCAAGTTTTCCGTCGTCCCGAGCTCGTCCGTCGATCTTATCGAGCTCCGCCGTCGAGATCGGTCGTCTCAAGCTCGTCGTCACATCCGCTTTCGAGATCCATCATCCCAAGCTCGCCCGTCGTTGTCCAGAGCTCCGCACGCTCCGTCATTTTTGTTTTACGGCCCAACCTTTGAATCGTTGCGTCTGCCCGCTCGATTGAAATTTCTTTTTTTCCACCCAATCACCTTCGTGAGCTGACGAGTCGAGCATACGTCCGTTCGAGCTTGAGCTAGATAAGTTGTCAAGCTCAACTCGTGAGCTCGATAAGCTTTTAAGTGCTATGCATACAAATCCCCTACAATTATATATGAATTTGGGGATGTGAATATTGCAGGAGTTTGTGAAGGCAGTCATAGCTTATCAGAAAAAGGTTAATGGCGATATAAATCCCAAGGTTGGCAGTAGCAGTCCAAAACTGGATCAGGAGATGGAGGAGAAGAGGAAGGTGATTGTTAGAAGCTTCTCCATTGCTAAGGACTTATACGATGTAAGGCACGACTTGCCAATCTCTAAGCAATCTGATCTGGAAGCTGGAGCAGAGTTCCTTGAGGTATTTTATTTCTTACATAAGAGAAATATATAATCAAGCAATGGCATTTCTAATTTTTTTTTTAAGAGCATAGAAGATCGATCAGAATATCACATGAAATGATTTTTGAAAAATTCTGCATGTTCCATATTAATTGCAGTCGAACACAGCGCTAAGTTTACAGCAAGAGAAGAGACTGAAGCAGATGGGAGCAACTGTGAGGAACTCAACTTCTTATCTTCAGATGCTTAAGAAGAAGCAGGAGAGGGAGACCATGGCGAGGAACATAATGAGTAAAATGTCTGTGGTTCAGCTTTCAGAGCTGCTCTCTTTCTATAACATGATGGGTGTGGTTTGCACTGAAGTGTTAGAGAGGAAGATAGCTTTTGACCAGCTGAAGAACACACCAGGAGATAGTTTTTATTACTGATTCAGCTCACTTTGGAATATTGCTTCTATCTGAATGTTAGGTTCGATAATCTGTATCATTTCTGTGAATCAAATTAGGGCAGTAAATGAATCGAGTTGAGTTGAATTCTTGTTTAATTGAGGCAAGTTCGCTTAATCTATGTTATGTTGGAACTCGAGCTCAGCTCGAGTTCAATTTCTTATTTTGAATTTGAATAAATAATAATTAAGTAGGCTAATGTTACTGATATGCTAATTAAGCCAGCTAGATAAGCAGATGAGCTGAGGTTGGTTAGGTTTGAGCTCGTATAATATATGAGCTCAAATTTAAACTTTGACTCAAATTCGTGGCTTGATAAACTCAATTAACAGTCTCGTTGACAGCTCGAGTTAGTTCACGAGCCAATTTAGCTCACTTAAACCCTGAAAATCTAGCTCTAATATTGATGGAGATATCTTTAATTTTTATGGTAGGACTCTCCGTGTTGAATACACATGGAACTTTGGATTATGATGACGAACCGACAAATAAAAAACAAATTGTCGAGAGTGCAGTAGACAATACAATCATACAAAAGCCTGTGAACCAAGCAACATAAGCCCATATGCAGCCAAACGGTAAATAAGTGTGTATCGTTCACCAAATGATCCAATCGATCGCGAAATTATATGTTAATCTTCGGGAGTGGACAGTGCAACGCCAACTATGCCTAATAAAATGAGCTTACGGTATTTGCGGAAGAAAAGTGCGAAAGAGGAGAAAGACAATTCATTTGCAGATTGATGAAGAAGCGCGTGAAAAAGAAGAAGAAATGGAGTTTGATTGGAAATGAATTACTGCATTTTTGAATGGAAAATAGGCTTTTCCGTTGAAGATGCCCTAATAGAAGTGAATCTATGAAAAGTTCATTAAAAAAAAAGCAAAAGATTTTGACAACGCCTTCCTCACAAAATTAATCATTCAAATCATTTACATTTATATCACAACACATCAAATTAACTTTAGATATTTTACATAAATAAATATATGATAATATAATATTAAACAATTTGAAAAATAAGCAATTATATTTAAGCACAATAATCCATAAACATACAAAAAACAAAAAAAAAATTATTTATAAAAATTCAAACTATTTTAAATTAAAACTTACATATGACTATTGAAATAATTTAGATATAAATTTTTAAATAATTTTAAATTGAAACCTGAATAAAACTAATTCAATAAATTATATACATGAAACAAAATTAGTTTACTTTTAGAATAAATTACATGCATGTATAAGAAATAAATTTAATTAAAAATATTTAAATTTTAATTAAAAATTATTTTATCTTAATATGGACCTAAGAAAATAAGCGTACATATTGGAAAAAATATTGATCTAAAAAATAATATTGAATCTAAACAAAGTTATAAATATAATGAAAAGCACATTTATTACAAAATAGAAACTATAGATCTAACATTTGATGCCATCAAATAAGAGAATATTACAAAATAGGGGTAGAACAGGGGATTCAATTACTAGGGCAGATAAAGAAAGACGTCCCAAACTAAACTTTAATATTGTATTTACTTGTTATGTGTCTCATGCAATGCGTGAAATTGTAATTAATGCATTATTACATTCAGATATTTATCTAAAAAAAAACTTGAAGAAGGTTCTTCTTAGGGAATTTTTATTATGTCCGGTGTCCTGACGTAGTTCTATGTTCGGACGCCAGTAAAATGGTGCCACGTGCTCTTACTCTTTACCGCACGGTCCGACGACCCGATCCGGACCGGACCCGAGATTGTTATGTATTGGCTGATTTGTGCAGACCGGGGTATTGCTAGATATTGCTCGATATTGCCCGGCAATAAACAAAAATACCATTTTGTCAAGACCAATACCTAGCAATAAGCAATACCTCAGTTTTGCTATGTATTGCTCGGTATTGCTAGGATGCTTTGTATTGCTCGGTATTGCTAGGTATTGGTCTTGACAAAGCGGTATTTCTCGTTATTGTCAAGCAATACTTAGCAATACCCAAACATAGCAATACCGGGTTCTAGTTCGGGTCAGGTCGTCGGGCCGCACGGTAAAGAGTAAGAGCACGTGACGACATGCTATTGGCCTCCGGATATAGAGCTACGTCCGGTCTCCGGACCTAATAACCTAATAATTATTCCTTTTTAGGAGGTTTGCTATTTTACCTTGCATTAATTTCTCAAATGAATAACATCTCCTAAGAACTAGTGCTCATAATAGGAAGCTTTATATCTCCATTAACATTAATAATTATGGGTGAATGGAGTTCCTATTGATTTTGGCTCATAGATCAACATTATGAACTTAAAGATTTCGGCACAAGTAACTATTGATAAACTCAAAAGTGGAGGGCGTATAAGTAAATGTTGTATGTATCCATTAAGAATGATGAAAAGGCTGTAGGTTTTATTTGTGACAACTTTTTTATTGTTTTCTAAAATAATTTTTATGCCTGTCTAATAGGCAATACAATTTAATTAAGAAACCATATAAATATCATTTTCTAATTGCATAATAAATGACTGATAGCTCTCACTCCTCACCAGCATTTAAATCATCAGCCAAAAAATTAATGCTCGTTAATAACATCTTCCACATATATATGAAAGGTTGAGCTCCCCAAATACAATTATACAAATTTCATATTAAGACAAATTATAACATCTTCCACTTTCATGTACTTCCAGTACAATTATACAAATTTCAATTTGTATGATTGGAGATTACAGATTTTAATTTGTCAAAAAAATTCTGCATAATTCTGGGAAATTTTATATGTAATTATTATAATACACTGCCAACTAAACTCTCTACTAAAGCCTCTATTAATTTGTAGCGGATGAGAAAATTTATTTCATGTAATTTATGAATTTTAATTAATTTGTAAATCTCCAAATATTTTTTGATAGGAATTTTAAAGAAGAGAATCCAAACATTGCCGATAGAATGATTTCAATCTTTGATTCGAGTAAGATAAAATATTCATATTTGGATAGCAATTTATTTTGTTAAAATTCATTTCTTCTTCTCATTTAATTATATAGTGTTATAATTATTTTATTTATTTTATAGTTATGGAGAGATACTTCAAAAGAAAGGTTGAAGTAGTTGGACATGAAGCAAGTTGTGATGATAGTAATATTATGACAGTTAAACCTTTTGTAAAACAGAATTATATAATGTTTCTTGTCCACCTATTCAGTGCTGACATGTGTACTCTATTACTAGCCTGCCTTGTATTTATAGGCCTGTTGTATGCACTTGATAAATCAATGGAATAGAATTACATTTTATATTTTCTCTACTATTCATCTTCTTCCTCCTGCATCTCACTTCTTGGTTTCATGAGTTCGTGAGTTTCTACATGGTATTAGAATTGATGGTGGTGGTGAATTTATAAACAAAGAATTTCGTGAGTTCACTTGTAATGCAGGTATACTTCACCAAACATCGTGCCCCTACACCCCAGAACAAAATGGGATTGCTGAAAGAAAGCATCGACATGTAATCACTACTACTCGCACTCTGCTCCAGCAGGCAGGGCTACCAATGTCATATTGGCTTGAAGCGGCATCCACAGCTATGTATCTCATAAATCGTCTTCCTTCATCAACGACTTAGAAAGTGGCTCCGCTACAAAGAATGTTCGGCATTACACCATCCTACGCACATCTTCGTACCTTTGGATGCGAATGCTACCCTCTACTCCCTCCACAACAGTGTAACAAACTTACACCTACCTCTGCACAATGTATATTTTTAGGATACTCTGAAACTATGAAAGGTTATAGGTGTCTGAATACAGACAATAACACGATTATCACCTCTCGTCATGTTCGATTTAATGAAGGCGTTTTTCCATTCAAGAACAGGATGTCTACAGGCAATACAACTAACGGTCCTATTCCACCGTCTCTACTAATTCCTACTTCGATTGTTCCAGCACAGGAGGCGATCACCTCACCCAATACTGCAAATTCTAGTTCCGTGCAAATAAATCGGCACGAACAGTTAATGCATCAAGTTCCGGACCTTCCGGAATCAAAGTGTCCTCCTGACCACAACTCCGTCCATGCTTCTCAGCCAACGCATCAAATGACTACTCGCAAGAAAACCGACTCACTCAAGCCAATTAACAAGCTTAATCTGATGCATATAGAACAAATGTATACAGATCCCACAACTTATTCTGAAGCCAGCAAAAAGATTGAATGGAGAAAGGCAATGGAAGAAGAGTTCTTTGCGTTACAAAAACAGGGTACATGGGAGTTGGTTGCACCGCCATCAAATGGCTCGATCATCGGCTCAAAATGGACTTACAGAACCAAATACAACTCGGACGGATCCATTGCCAGATTCAAAGAGAGGTTGGTTGCTCAAGGCAATCAACAAGAATATGGTCTTAATTATCGGGATACCTTCAGTCCGGTAGCTAAGCTACCAACTATTCGAATTTTATTTACTATTGCGTTGTTTCATAAATGGGAAGTTCACCAAATGGATGTTGCCAACGCGTTCTTGACGGAGAGATCACTGAAACAGTGTACATGATACAGCCTAAAGGCTTTGAAGATTCCTTGTACCCCAACCACGTCTGTCGTTTGCGCAAAGCTATCTATGGATTATGGCAGGCACCTAACCAGTGGTACACTACATTTACAACATACCTTCTGAAGCTCGATTTCAACCATAGCCAGGCGGATCCATAACTTCTTCTTCTACATCGCAATCACATTCAAATTTACTTATTAGTATACGTTGATGATATACTAATAACAGGCAATGACGTCAAGACTATGACAGCGCTTGTGCATCAACTTAAATCCCAATTTACCATGAAGGATCTGGGCACCGCAAATCAATTTCTAGGAATCAAAATCGACGCTCACTCAGATAAGTACTTCATGTCTCAATCCGTTTATGCTAAGTCAATTATAAACCTTGCCGAGTTGCAAAAATGCAACTCGGTAGCTAATCTGTGCGCAAATAAAATGCCAGTGATCTCACCTGAGGTTCCACCCTGCTTCAACCCGAGTGTATACAGGCAAATCATTGATTCCCTTCAATACTTAACATTGACGCGTCCTGATATAGCATATGCTGTCAATATGCTATCTCAGTATATGCATAATCCGGAAAATCATCACACCCTTCTGTTAAAGAAGCTGCTTCGGTATATCAAAGGTACAATCGACTTAGGTTTACCTATTACACGATCAAATTTGCTGCTCCGTACCTTCTCGGATGCTGACTGGGCATCGAATCCTCTCACTCGGAAATCAACTTCAGGATTCTGTACATTTCTTGGAGATACATTGGTTTCATGGACAGTAAAGAAACAACCAACTGTCTCCAGATTTTCAACAGAATCGGAATATAGAGCTTTGGCCTCCGCTACTGCTGATACAATTTGGATCAAAAGATTGCTGACAGACTTCCGAATTCCTCATACTCCACCTGTGGATATATTTTGTGATAATACATCTACTATAGCTTTGGCGAATAATCCTGTATTCCACGCACGATCCAAGCATATAGAGATTGATCAACGTTTTGTCAGAGATCACATTCAACTAGGCACAATTCGATTGCTGCCGATTTGCACTATAGATCAAGTGGCAGACATACTAACAAAGCCATTGGCGACTCCCAGATTTCAGTTTCTAAGATCCAAACTAACCATTGGGCAACATGGTTAGCTTGACGGGGAATATTATGACAGTTAAACCCTTTGTAAAACAGAATTATATAATGTTTCTTGTCCACCTATTCAGTGCTGACATGTATACTCTATTACTAGCCTGCCTTGTATTTATAGGCCTGCTGTATGCACTTGATAAATCAATGGAATAGAATTACATTTTATATTTTCTCTACTATTCATCTTCTTCCTCCTGCACCTTACTTCTTGGTTTCATGAGTTCGTGAGTTTCTACAAGTAATACACAATTCAAATATCTTTGTGTTGAAATAAATTTGGATGATTTACTTGTTGATCTTGGATTAAGAAAAAAGATTTCTGATTATCATCAAAATGATAGTGATACAATGAGAAAATCTTATTACGAGGGCATTGTCAACCTCATGAATATCTTACAAACACAAATTGAAAATAAGTTATGTATGTTTAGGCTTCGTTTGTTTTTTTTTTGTGCTTTTGTAAAAGACAGTTTTAAAAAACATTAGTTCAGAAAATGGAGTTTTCTAACGGAGAAGCATATATAAAAAGCTTTCTCAAAACTGCAGAAAAATGAAAAAAATGAGTTATTGGGAACGTGATTTGACGAACCAAAAAAAAAAAATCATCCGTTTCCAAACGGAAAAGGCAAAAAAACGCTCAAACAAACAAAGCCTTAATTATGTGTGGTTTAATGATTACAAAGCATGGTTAGAGTATAGCACCACCAAAGGTAACTTATTACTTATTTTGTTATCTTTATAGCTTTAAATAGGAAACAAGCATGTGGTGATAGCTTTAACACAAAAGGATAGATTTTAGTTTCATATTGGGCAAGTTAATAGTGCTCATAACATCGCATGGAGAAAGTGTCAGAATTTAATGAATCAGCAACAAGACATTAGATTACTTATTACAAAACCTTCTAATTAAAATTAAAGAGATTATTGAACATGTTTAACTGTCAGTATTGTTTGTGTTTGATTTCTTTTACATCAAGGGTTAGCTCTTCATGATCAAGATTGATATGCCACTAAAAATTATCTTGATTAGGTACGAATCAGATAATTGTAAATATTGTGTTATTTTATGTGTTATATTTTTAGTGAAAATGTGTTATTATAGTTGTATTGTAAAAGAAAATAATGTAAAAAACATAAAATTCTAAGTTTTATATATCACCGCGGTGTCAAAACAAACAACGATGCAGTGCCATTAAGGGCATCGCTGGAGCGGCAGAATATCGACATGGCAACATCAACTTCTATGTCGGACACCACCACGATGTCAAAAGTTCAGCTTTGTAGCATCATGTGCTATATCGTCAAGCACCGTCAAGCACCGCAGTGCCAGACTCTATAAAGCCTCAGCACCCAAATTGCTCTTCTGGTGCCGTAGCATTCGAAATTCAATAGTGTCACGACGTAGCAATTGTAACTTCCATAGACACGATCTGCCAGCAAAGCGACATGACTTTCACTAAGTAATTGATCCAAGTTAGCAAGCACTGTGGCAAAACCAGAAAAGCAGTGCAACAATGTTGGTTCATTTGTTAGGCGTAGTGGCACCGACATTTCAAGCACCACTGTGCTAGATGCCTACTTCGTATTTCCTATAAATAGTCACTATGTTATGTTTGTAAGAGAGTTCAGTCACTTAGATAATTTCATTACAATTCAGAGTGTTTCTCTTAAACTTTCTTAGGTTGACAACTAAAGAAATTTATAATAATACCTGATATTTGACTTGTGTTTGTGGAAGCAAATCTAGAAGGGTGTAGAGAAAATCTATTGAACTAATATGGTGATATCCATCTCTTGTATTTTCTTTCTATCATGCTATTACATAAATTGAGTTAGCTTTAACTCTAGTCCATTTTTGACTAAATTCTCTTATTTTAGTTTGATGATATATGTATTATATGTAGTACTAATGAATTATATTCTTCTTTAAATGATTACAAAGTTATGTTCAATATTATCATATCTTCATTTAATGCACATAGTGGTCATATGTATAGTTAATATTAGGTATATTGTGAGATCTCAATAGAGGAAGCAGACTTAATTAGGTATATTGAATTAGTATGCATCATACGTAGATATAGGGTGTGGAATGTACTAAATTCTTAAGTAGATGATATATGTAGGAAGTCTGTGGACATCCTTTGTTCCTACAAGCTTAACAGAGATCTAAGAGTGCATATACTCTAAGTAACATCACATTTAAAAGAGATTTGTTAGGAATATATGTTATTTACATTCATTAATAAAAAATATTATATTTATTTAGTGTATTCATTATCTTTATATAATTTGATTTAAGTGATTGAATCTCAATAACATATACTTTTATCGAGTAGGATAATTGTTATAATTTTAGTAGTAAGAACTAGTGTTTATAAGTGAGCATATCTTCCTCGTGGGATCGATGCTCTACTCTATCATTATATTACTTTATTTGACACGTATACTTGCGTATATTAAGTGAGACTTTTATATTTTTTTTCATATCAAAGAAAACCTAAGTAATTTTAAGAATTGATAGAGCCCTAAATTATTTCATAATTATATAAGTTACTTCACAGCCCCCATTAGAATCTCAAAGCATGTATGAGTTGACAACTTCTAAAACTAATTTAGATATCATCAGAAATCCAATTTCATCAACTTATAATCAAATTGAATGTCTTAGTGAGACGAATCCAACAACACCAAAATCGGTCTAATTTGAGTCCAAACAAGCCCAAATCAATGGACTAAAGCATACTTGGAAGCTTAAGTGGATTAATTGGATGACCAAATGATATCCAAATATAATATGCTTATAGATGAAATAAGTGGCTTGACAAGCCAAATCCAACAAGCTCAATATCACTTATCTCTGACATCATTAAGACATTTGAATGTTGAACAAAGGCTCCATGATTGAAGTAATCAGTATGTGACATCCAATGGATCACTACAAATTTATCTTAGATCTTCTCCATATTTATGGGACATGTCACTCTCAAATCTATAAATTGACTCTCTCTTCCCATATGATGGAGGATTGGACTTTGGAAGACATAGATTATTAACTAGAGACTTAAGAGAGCTCTAAGGCTTGAAGCATCCTGGAGCTCCACCACAACACCACTGCCGGTGAATCGTCGCCACCAGGGCACCGCTACTGGACCTCTGTCAGACCATCGTCGTATAACATCCATCTAACAGCCATCATCGGGCCTTCGTCCGAGCTCTGTCACCTGCTAACTATAGTCCCTCCAACCTCTATCACCCGACGACTATAGTGACATAGTCCCTCCGACCTCTGTGGTCTATCGACTACAGTCCCTCCGACCACAGTTGCCCGCTAAATATGGCCCCTCTGACGAACATTGCTCGCTAACTACGATCCCTCCGACCTCTGTGGCCCGCTAACTATGGCCCCTTCAACAAATGTCACTCACCGCCTATATTCTCTCTGATCATTATTTCCCACTAACTACAACCCTTTTGACCTTAGTCACCTGACTAAGGTCCTTCCGATATCCTTCGTTCGACTACGATCCTATAAACCTAACGAACAGACCAACAATCTCTTAAGAATGACTCTTATATCATTGGATTCTTCTAACCCCAACTATATAATATGCTATATACTTTTTTATATTGATCCAACGCCTTTTTCCGAGGATTGGCATTATTTGTAATCAACAACAAAATACTAGTTAATTCTTTTCAGCTAAGCAAGACCTCGTGATTTTTCTCCCGTTTTAGGATTTTTCATGTAAAATTATAGTATCTCTTATGACTTTTTTTACCTCTCTTTCTTTATCTGTATGTGTGATAGATATTCATTCAAAGTTAAGAAGTTAAGCTCTTCATCTCTTTACCACCGCGAATGTTTTAGGACGCATCAATGATGAATCTAAATAATAAAAAAATTTTAGAGCTTCTTCACTTCCTTGCATTTCACAATGAAAGCATAAAAAATGGTCTTAGAAAATGCTTCAAAAAAATAATAAACTTATTGCTACATAAATTCAGAAGGAAATCACTCATGCCTCTACATTGAAACCATGAATATTATTATGAATGAATGAGGTGATGATTTATTTGATATTTTATTGGATGAGTCTACTGATGTATGAATAAAAGAAAAAGTGGTTAGATAATTGTATGTTTTTCTTTATTATATAATTTATTTTTTTATCATGATAAGTCAAATAAGAAAAAAACTAAAACAACAAATGACGGTCCCAAGCTCAATTGAAATTGAAATAACTAATTTATATCCCAATATATACATAAAAATATTTTTTGATCTAATTTTAAATATTTATTTGATATTTTTAATGCCCGTATTTTACATCGTAACGTGTGAAAAGATATTTCTGCAATAAATTAATCCCAAGTGATATGCATCTTTTCTTTTTTTTAAACGGTAACCATTAAATTATAAATTATTTGACAAATTTATTACTTTTAAGATAATTACGTGCAACTATCTATATCTAAATATAACCGGATAGGTCAATGCACCATGACATCCTGACACGTGGCGGTTGCATCCAGCAACTCTCCTCTCTGGCCCTCTTACGCAAAACTGCCCCGGGCTTTAAGCAGAACAACAGCATTTCTTCTAATCTCGCTATTGGACACGCTGTCCCCTCCTTACACTGCTCCCGCGAACATCTCACCGGTCGCTTGCCATTCGTCAACCCCACCTCTATCGCCTCTTTGGTCTCATCGAAAGATAAATCCTCGCAGCATTTCGAGGCATTCCATCGAACAGAGAGTGGGCGAGAGAGAAGAAAAACGATGACGTCGTCAGAGTCCTCGCATGAAGTTTTCATCGGCGCGCTCGATCAAGGGACGACGAGCACTCGATTTATCATCTACAATAGCGAGGCCAAGCCCATCGCTTCACATCAGCTGGAGTTGACCCAGTATTACCCCGAAGCCGGGTACTGTTCTTCGCTTGATTTTGATTTTCTTTTGTCTTTTTTCAAGGGGCCTCTTTTTAACCATTGTCGGGTCTGGGATTAGATGGGTGGAACATGATCCATATGAGATTTTGAAGAGTGTGAAGATTTGCACTGCGAAGGCGCTCGAAAAGGCCACCGCCGCCGGGTACAACGTCGAAGACGGGCTCAAGGCCATTGGAATCACGAACCAGAGGGAGACCATTGTTATGTGGAGCAAGTCGACGGGACTTCCTCTGTACAATGCGATCGTCTGGATGGACCTCCGCTGCAACTTAATCTGCAGGTTCGCTTCTTCTCATTCCTTCAGTTCATGATCTTTTGGGCTGTTTTGTGTAGGGCCCTGCCTTGGATTTCCATTTCTCTGCATTGAAATTGGGTAGAGGTTGTAAATTGATATTGTATGAGTTAAATGACCTAAATGCTTGATTTGGAACCATAGTGGTAGATCCTCAGCCTATTCGATTTGCCGATTTAATGTTGTGTTGTTGCAATTGCTGATTGTTTGATCCGCTAGATCTTTTGACAACATTTATGTAAATTACATTTCATTTCTAGTTTGATCTGATAGCTAGATTGGCGTTCAAAATATAGTATTGAACAAAAGAGAACACCGAGAACTTATTAGGCTGGCCGCTGAATAATACGAAACCAAAACAACTCCTTAATCTCTTTACTTGGAAGTTTGCAATGTTCTTTTCATTTGATTTATTCACGTTTCTGCATAATTTAACAGGAAGAATGACTGAGCTTAAACAAAGATGAATGAGCTCTAAAAGTAACCAGCTAAAAGGCCTTTCATGTTTTGATTTTGTTAAAAATAGAGAAAAGTGGAATCTAAAGGCTCAATTTCCAAATGAATGAAACATTTTCCTTTAATTCTCCAGGAGTTTGGAGAAGCGTCTGGCTGGTGGAAAAAAACATTTTTTGGAGACCTGCGGCTTACCTGTCAGCTCCTACTTCAGTGCTCCCAAGATCCTATGGATGATTGAAAATTTGTATGGTGTTAAAGAAGCTATTCGAACTG
Organism: Dendrobium nobile; assembly: GCA_022539455.1. NCBI lineage: Eukaryota > Viridiplantae > Streptophyta > Magnoliopsida > Asparagales > Orchidaceae > Dendrobium > Dendrobium nobile. The sequence goes on along the minus strand of CM039729.1, from coordinate 23,004,229 downwards.
GAGATTGTATGTTTGGTACTATTGACACCTGGGTCATCTGGAATCTCACAGGTGGTTGTGGTACTCCCTATGGGGATAAATATGTTCGAGGATTACATGTCACTGATTGCTCAAACGCATCTCGAACCATGCTCATGAACCTTAAGACCCTTGAATGGGATAGACCCACATTAGAGCAATTGGGGATTCCCTTTGAAATCCTTCCAAAAATTGTTAGTAATTCTGAACCCATTGGACTAATTGCCAATGGATGGCCCCTCTCTGGAATCCCCATTACCGGGTGCCTTGGCGATCAACACGCAGCTATGTTGGGCCAGCTCTGCCTGAAGGGGCAGGCTAAGAGTACTTATGGAACTGGGGCCTTTATTCTCCTCCACACTGGTGAGGAGATCGTTCAATCATCGAATGGACTACTATCTACGATTGCGTACAAGCTTGGCCCCGATGCACCAACTAAGTATGCATTGGAAGGCTCTATTGCAATCGCTGGCGCTGCGGTTCAGTGGCTTAGGGATGGTCTTGGGATTATCCAGACCGCATCAGATATTGAAGAGTTGGCTGAAACAGTGGTAAATACAGGAGGGGTGTACTTTGTTCCAGCATTCAATGGACTGTTAGCACCATGGTGGAGGGATGATGCTAGAGGTGTATTGCTTGGCCTTACGAGGTTCACAAATAATGGACACATTGCCCGGGCTGTGCTGGAGAGCTTGTGCTTTCAGGTGAAGGATGTGCTTGATTCGATGCACAAGGATTTTGACAATTCAGGTGGAGATTTCTTACTTCGGGTCGATGGCGGTGCAACAGTTAATAATCTTCTGATGCAGACTCAAGTATGTTTGCAGTCCCCTTTTTTTATCTTTTTAGCAACTACTTTATGTTTGGTGTGATTAATTTTTCTTTTGGTTTACATGCTATGTCCATGCTGCTATTTGGATTCCTTTTGCTAGTTTTGTTGGGCGCACTAACTTTAATAGCTTTCCATGTCTTAAGATGACTATTGCATTTTTCAAGGTTGATGATCAAATTAAGCATGCAAATCTTTTACATAATTTGAGGAACTTGACCTCTTCAACAAGTTATTAATCCTCTTATTTGAGTTTGTTTTTCAAGGGAGGGTCACCTAAAAGAATACTAAATTCCCGCAAATTTTTCTTGGTTTACTATTTTTCTAATAACAGTTGACAGCACTGATTTTGAAAAGCTTTGCTAGATTGAAAGTCCTCAAATTTGAGTTCACCTCACTAGTATACTAAACTCTTATTTGTACATGTTCCTTTTTTTATTGCATAAATAATTGGAAAAGTGACGCAATTCCGTTCAAAATATGCCCGGACCCACACATGCACGCATATACATAGTTTATTTAGTAAAGCAATTGTGAATCTTTTCGGCCTCTTCAGTTATTTCTCTTTTTCTTTTTCACATTTTCTAACTTCTTCAGTTGCACAATTTACCTCAAAGTAGCTATTAGGTTTCCTTTAATTCTTATCTTCTGTTGATCCATGTCGTCCTTCAGTTTTCTTTGTATACAGCATTTTCTAGCAAGATGTCCTGATTCAGTGTTTCCATACATTACTTATTGCAATAAGAATTTTTTTTCTCTACAGTTTACTTAATTTTAGGTTTTTATTCACTTCTTGCAGTTTTTTTTTCTTTTCTCAGTGTATGCTAGTATTGTTCATTGTCGTTTCTTAAAAACTTAACATTTTTATAAATACTTTAGTATTAATGTACTACTGGTTAAAATGGTATAATTGCATAACAATATCATTTTTAAGTTCGACCATCTTCTTCTCTCTTCCCCATCAACCATGTTAGGATTTTCATGAAATTTTATCCCACTCTATGCTCATTTGCCTCTGGATGGATAAAAATTTCATTATTATATCATTGCGCAAACATAGGATCAAAATATTGTAGATTCTTATATATATAGTTTTGTGGTGTCATTGCGCAAAAATAGAAATGATGAATGCGCCTAGGATGGGTTTCTCTTAACTTTTATTCTCACATATTACAAAATAGTGAACTAATGTGCACCCATATTCACTGATCAAGTTAATTAAGTCATTATAAGAACTTTTTTTTTTAAAGTCATTATAAGAACTTGAAATGGTTTCAACAAGCTTGAAACAAATATGGCTCGGAACTCAACAATCTTGAAAGTCACCCAAAGCATCAAATATCCTGAAACTGAATCTTGTCAAGTTGCCCATGAGAACTTTAACTTAGCCCTTGGTACTGAGCTACTGAACTCGTCAAAAGGACTCACTAATTTGCTGATTAATGAAAATGCTGAATTATAGAGCTTCGATGTTTAAGGAGAGATCCACAAATGAAAATTTACCTTCCTTCTCTTTATAATGTGTCTGCAATCTTATTGTAACAATGACTTATAGTCTCTGCAAATACTCGAGATACCATCTTAAGTTTCACTATTACTACTCACCTTCATTCATCGCGTTTATGTTTTACTCGTCGAAAAAAAAAAGTGTCATTCTTTCAAGAAAACAAAATCTCAAATGAGATGCTTTTTCCGGCATCAAAAAAAAAAAAAAAAAAGGTTATCATCTTTGAGCTAGTGCTAAAACGAAGCCTAATAGATGCTGAACATTATAAATTGTTCCAAAAATTTTGAATTTCTCAAGCCTTTAAAACAAAAATCAGCTTGATGCAAGAAATTTGTTATAAGAAAAGCTGTCGAGGAAGCTAGAAATTATTACTTGCGGAGTACGATTATGTTCGGACTTCAATAAAAACGTGACATGTATCCTTGTACATTGTGTACAAACTTATATACATAATATACACACAGTGTACACATTTGTACATTGTGTACAAGGATACATCTTACGTTTTTATTAGAGTTCGGATGTAATTACGTCCCGACTCCGCACGATATAATTTCTCCTAGGAAGCACCTTTTTGGAGACCTTATTTCCCAGTTAACATCTTCACTTTGAAAATTGCAATGATACCAAATTTCAGGAATACTTTGCAATGAGAAAATTCCTATATATTATCCAAGCCGAGCAATAAGGCATTTCTTTACCTGATCGCTGTATATCAAACTTGAATTTTATCAGGCAAACAATAAGCATTCTCAACCATTGTCTTGTCTAGATGCTTATTAACATTATATAACAGGATTTTTCTTAATTTCCTTTATTTTGGTCTTATTATGGAGAAATTAATACGTGCAGAGTCTGGATGGGGAGAACCGTCCGGATTTGCTACGTATTTACTTGATATTTATTGCGTATTTGTAAATACTCATTAAATACTCCGTTGTGAGTATTATTGATTATTTTGTGAATATTTATTAAGTATTCTCTCAATATTTTGTGAGTATTTGTTGAGTATTTGCTAATTTACTGTGTATTTATTGAAATACTCAGTAGATACACAGCAATTTGGACTATTCTTCCCGTTCGGACTCCGCACAGAATAATTTCTCCTTATTATGACCCCAAAGCAAGAATTTCATCCCACTTGTTTTTTTATGATTATGATAAGATTCCCATCAACATATTTCCAGGCTGATTTCTTGGGGAGCTTGGTTGTGAGGCCAGCAGACATAGAAACAACTGCTCGCGGTGCAGCTTATGCAGCCGGATTAGCCATTGGTCTCTGGACCGAAGAGGAAATCTTCTCAAGCAAAAACGAAGAGAATTCTACCACTTTCATCCCCAATATGGATGCAGAGAAACGTAAGAAAATGTGTGAGGCATGGTGCGAGGCTGTCTCCAGGTCTTTTAATCTGGCTTTCCTTTCCTGTTAACTCTTTCACTCTTCGTTTACATACAGCTAAAGTTCTCCATTTCTTTTTCTATGTTCTAAAATAAAATTATCTGGTACATTATAAGTGTGATTGACAAAGTTTCTCTTGTGTTGGTATATATAATATAATCAAATGTGATATTGGTTTGTGTGGTGCAGAGAGCTTGTTCATGGCATTAGCGTTTGTTTATTTTTCCTAAGATTTTCTTTTTCTATTATGATAATTTGATGGTTGGGATTATTTATATCTTCTGAAAAATATTGAACTATCATACAAAACTGCCATATATAATTGAAATTTAAGTTAATAATTATTGCTAAAAAAGATATATATAATTAATGATCTTTAATGAGTTTTTGTACTTAGGATAAAGATTATAAGTTAAAGTTCTATTGGGATTTTTCTTTGAGAATTTATTTTTAAACTTCTAAGTTAATTAAGACAAACTTCGAATTCAAAATTTCTTAGTAAGTAGTTAAAGTTCACAATCAACAAATTAAGATGAGCTGCATAGCTACATTGGGAATGATTCTATTGTTGAATGCTCTCCATTTTTGAAGTATTTAAAGCTTATTGCAACCAAATTGAGATTTCATTTAAGAAAATTTTTTTGTTGCTTCTTATACTAATTTTTAATATAAAAAAATTAATTTTTATATTAAAAATTTATTTTAAAAAGAAATAAAAAAATTATCTCAAACGAAACTTGAATCACCATTTGATTCCAATAGAGAATATATTTTCGAAATATTTAAAGCTTATTGCCTTATTATTTCTGAAAAACATAGTCATTAAAACTTGTTTTAAATCTTTAAATCTATGCATAAATAAGAATACAATATAAATTATTTATTTATTACATTTATCTTAAAATAGATCCAAAAACTTTTAGTTGTGCAATGACTATAGAAGCAAGAAAATAACCATAAAAAATAGACAATTCGTGATTGGATAAAATAATGAAAACAAGACGCATGCATCCATTACCCAATAGTCTTATAAAATCATCAAGATAAAAACTTAAAGGGGCATAAACTACAAAGAAGTCAGATAGATGATAAAAGTACCGCCCCAAATGTGAATAGCTTATCCTAATCTAAGGCAAAGCCACAAAAAACCTTAATCTAACAACAACAGCCACAATGACAATTCCTTGCGAATGGGGAAGAGCTAATGGTGATGAAGCCATTTGACATGGTCACTAGATCACCTCCTCTTCTTAGGAGGAGGTTGGTCTTCCTCATCCTCTTCGTCGTCCTCATCATCCTCGTCCTCACCATCCTCCTCATCATCTTCATCATCATCGTCCTCATCATCATCACTTCCTCCGCCTGCGCCTGCACCAGCGCCATTCGGCTCAAGTTCATCCTCTTCATCGTCCTCTTCATTCCCTTCTTCGCCGGAGTAATCTTCTTCACCACCATCATCATCTTGCTCCCCACCATCCTCGTCATCCTCATCCTCATCATCCTCATCCGACTCACCATCGTCCTTGTTCTCGGGCATAGATTCATCTTTGATCCTCCTTAGAGATGATGAGAGGGGAAACCTACAAAAACCAGAAGAAGAATGAAGTGACAAACAAGCCAAAGAACTTGTTTTACATATCAAAGTTCTAATTAGACATTGGAAACCTACCCTTTGATTATCTCGCATCCTCCGCCAAATAAATCTGCTCCACTATGTGTAGATTCAATCTGCATCAAGAAAGTAAACCGCTCATTGATAGCTTAGAATAGGTTGCAATATAATTCTACTGCCAAGATTGCCTTGCTTGTGCCTTGAAACACGAGAAATTAAAACCAACCATTAAACTACATGCAATATAATGTTATTGATAGGAAAAGGGTCATTACTTATAAGGTTTAACCTAGCAAACATAAAACCAAAATAGATAGAAACAATGGACGATAAATAATAAGCAAGCAAGATTACATTAAAAAAAAAATCTCAAAACATCAGACCACACATAGGCTTCATTTGAGATGGCTTTTTTACCGATTCTTAAAACAACTTTCTCGTACAAAAATTTTAATTTTTGTACTAGAAAGCTACTTTAAGAAATATTAAAAAAGTCGTCCCAAACAAAGCATGTTCTACTTAGAAAGCAATGATTAGCAGAAATGTTTATTTGGCAGCATGAACAAAATGCTATCAGAATGGTAAAAATTCTACCTAAAAGCATCATCATTTCATGAATCGATTGAAGAATAAAGCAATAAAAACAGTCATAGCACTTGCAAATTCCAGATTTAATATTAAAAAAACTGCCATTTTCCATTTCACTACAATGTTCCCATACAGGAGACCCTCTAGTATTGTAGCAGATGAGCTAATAAAAAGTCCAAATATATTGCACACTTTGCATCTGATTGCTCTTCCAATACAAAATAATTATAATTCTCAACAAGTAAACCTTACACTACTAGCTTAAATCTGAGAATAGCTGCTATTCTTGTAGAGAAGATGGTTGCTCTCTGCAGAGAGAGCCTCCGCATGCTCAATAGACTAGATGCTTCAGCCAGATCAAACATTAAATAGCAGGTTAACGAGCCCATTTACACACGCCATGATCCATTTCATTATAAACTTTTTCTCCCTCTCACTACCTTACTAGTCTCACTATATCTTTCTTTGTTACCATTAATAATCTTTTTGGACTCTTTCACTACACACTATCCTCTTTATTTCATTAACCTTGTACTAATAGATTTCCTGCTTATGTGTATAGTTTACATGATAGCTCAAAATGCAAGCTACTATACCTTCATTTTGCTATGCAAAACAAGTAATCACAACACCAACAGAGATTGCCGAGTTTCTCTGCAATGAATGTGAAACCATGGTGTACATGCCCAAGCATTGCCCATTTCACAATTCAAGGTAAATCAACATTCTGAAAAATAGAATTTTTTTGAAACAAGAACAAAATCTAAGTAAAACCAAATGAAGTCCAAGTAACAACTATAATATCAGTTGGCTCAAATCAGAACAGCTTCATATCAATAATTACTTGGTTTAAATGTTGGGGGATTTACATACATACCACTTTATTTCATGCTATTTACATATTTAACATCCAAAACATTAATATTACATGCCTACCACCTATAGAATAAATTTAGATACATGGAATGAAATATCAAAATTTATAGGATGGTATGAATGGTAAAAATAAATTATAGGAGTGGTTTATTTGAAATTAAAGTTGTATATAGGCGGTAAATATATAATATTAATGTTTTGAATGTTAGATATAGAAATAGCATGATATAAAATGGTATGTATGTAAATTTTCCTAAAATATTTCCCTGTGCAATAACATTCCTAAACTTATCAATAACGCAAAATCATGTGTGCCATGACACAAGCCGCAGTGCACTGCACCCTGGAACCATCAGTGATGTGATTGCAATGGCGCATAATATCTGCAGACGGTTTACCCTTTTTTTCATCACCAATCTCTTTGGGGAAAAGAAATATAATGATGATCGTTCAAAAGCACAAAATGGCCTTCATTTTTTCATGCGTGCATTATGTCAACCCTTTATTTTATTTGAGAACTTATTCTGGTTAGTTTAAGTTCTCTTTGATTTGTTTATTTTGGAGGCAGCAATGATTTTATGAAAATCAAGGAGGATTAGCCCTTCATCCATTGAGTTGGTTTAGTTATCTTAACCATATATGCTGCTGCCTTGCCAAGTTGCGGTTTGCTAGCATATGGCATTTGGATATTTTTTCCTCCACCAAGAACCATTACTTTTCCTTAAATCTACCTCCAATGTCGTACTTCTAAAAGTATAATTAGTACTTGTTGGTTCATCAGGTGCTTGCAAGAGTAATTCATATTACTAAGACAGATGTTTCATATAAGTTTTAGATAGCTTATGCTGCATCCATTTTATTTTATTTTACTAATAATGTAGTTAAGTCCACCGCAATTTTTATGGATTTAGGTTTCATTTGAGACGGTTTTCTTATTGCTTATTAAAGCAACTTTGTAGTACAACAACAACAAGATCAAGCCTTTGTCCCACTATGTGAGGTCAGCTACATGAATCCTTTTTCTCCATTGTGTCCGGTTAAAAGTCAAATTCTCATTTAAATATAATAAAGAAATATCATTTCTAATATTTTCTAACCAAGTCTTTTTAGGTCTACCTCTGCCTTTCTTAACATAAGTCGAATATAATACCTCAACTTTCCTAACCGGGTCATCAGAAGGTCTCCATTTAATATGACCAAACCATCTAAGGCGACTCTCTCTAATCTTATTTTCCACTAGAGCTACTCCAATCTTTTCACTTATATGCTCATTTCGTATCCTATCTCTAAGGGTAGAGCCACTCATCCACCTAAGCATCCTCATCTCTGCAACACTTAACTTAGTATTATGCTTCTCTTTTAATGGCCAACATTCGGTACCATAAAGCATTGCAGGTCTCACCACCATCTTATAGAAGCTTTGTAGTACAAAAATTTTAAAATTTTTGTACTACAAAGTTGCTTTAAAAAGAAGTAAGAAAGTCATCCCAAACAAAGTCTTAATGTACCTTCTGATGCAATTTCTCGGTAAGTTGAATAACCTTACGTTCTCTACAGTTATGTTACATTGTTTTTAAGAAGTCTTTTCTATAACATCATTTAATTGCTGATAAATCCAAATTTTGAAATTTGCACTTTATTATAAATTGCAAACTCTGGGCCATTAACCATGCATAATTATTCCAACAAACCTTTGTGCCATGGTGCACCTTTTGCCATTAACAAAAATCATAGTCATATCAAAATTGATGAAAATTACATCAACAAAATGCCTAATAACTAGTAAACAGCCATTAGATATGTTTACGAGATGGGTTGATTCTTTAAAGAATGCATAATGGACATACAAAGAATAGCAAAGCTAAAGGACCTGAGTAAAGGGATTGCAAAACAAAGGGACTGATAATGGTCCTGTGAAAATGAATGAAGCAAAAATATAATCTACCCAAAATATACAATCTATTAATGGAATTAATTTTATCTTTTTCTTAAAAGTTTTTAATTAAAAATTTTCTCTTTTCAAATTCTTGAGGAATGACTTGAGAAGAATTTGAGGACAAATTGTTGGAGAAATGGAATAGAAGACTTGTTATTTACCCTAACCATTAACTCATAAAAAGCAAGACTTGTCCTAACCATGCACAAAAAATTAATATAATTAATCTTTAGTTTACCCAAAAAAATAAAAAAAAAAAGTATTATGGACAATTAAAATGCTTTCTTCATTTTTCAAAAACAACATATTTAACATGAACACTTTGCAATTAACACTAGATTTAACACTGACATTCATAGAAATAAATGGCAACTTATCGAGTCATTAGGCAGTTTCATGCATTTAATGAGAAAGAAATCATGATAAACAATTAATTATATGGAGAATAATAAATTCTTACTAAATAAGCCTCTATGCTACAATAAACAAATTGGATTGGAGAAGAGAAGTAAAGAATAAACTAGAAAAAGTGTTCATACTTGATAGAAAGAGCAGCTACAACATAACAAAGGCAACGGGAATACGTGCTGCTATCTCAAAATATATTCAGGAAAAGAACATAAATGATATGAAGAATTAAAAGAATTCAATGCTGACATAACAAACCATTTCCTCAACAAAGGACAGGAAAAAAACCATCTTAAAATAGTTTGAACTACTCAGATGTCAAACCATCGTTGCCACATGTCCTAATACAAGAGCAAGGCAATAAACCTCGAGCAGTTACAGGAATCCATATTAACGTGCGAGAATGGTGATCCTTGATTTCACACACTAGAAGAAAAAAAATTAGACAAATAACCGAGTAACAAGATCTACAATTTCCAACCAACAGCTCAGAGCTGTGTAGTTAGGGGAAAAATAAAAACCTTTACTCTCATAAAGATAGGAAAGTGAAGTGCAGCATAAAGAAAGGGCAAAAGCATAAAATTGCATAAAAGAAAGAGCAAAAGCATAAGATTTCTTTTCCCAACCCAAACACATCTCAGGATCTAAACATACACAAGTTTTTTTTTTGGGAAGCATACAATAGTGAGAATGCAACAAATGATAAATCTGTAGAGTATTCCTCTGTTCCATATCTAAAATGAGGACATGACACAATTTCACAAAGGAACAAAAATATAACAAATATGGAAAGCTGTCACCCTAAATACAAACCCTAGCATCCAGTAATAGAAAGCGAAACCATACACATGAAAAGGCATAGATAGATTCCTCGGTGCACAACAAAACAAATTCCCTAGTACACCAGCAAAGGAAACAAATTTTAATTTCCGGAAGATGTCATGTATTATAAACAAAGATATCCAAAATTTAACTAGTTAGTTAATGCTACAGTAAACTGGGAATCGAACAATACAAAAACAAAGAAAGCAACTTGTGAAACTTGGACTTGAAGCAAAAAAACTTCAGATATGGCAAAGTAAAGATAAACTTATTCAAACCCAAAACCCAAGCATCTGGATTGTTGGTCTGCAGCCTTACCATATCACAAGATCACAACTTTGAGCTAAATTCAACACTGTACACAAGTTTCCCATACAACTTTTAAAAAGAAGAACAAGAAGATTAATACCACACATAGAAGCCAAAATAGAAACTTTCCAGCTTCCAAAACCATTTCCATCACCGCGGATTCCATCACAGACATCAAAACTAAATCGAGAGCAATTCCACTGCTCTCACTTCTGCAGAGGGCTTCCATTTCAGGATGATACGAAGAGAAACAAAGAAAGGGTAAAACGGATGGGAAGAAGAGAAGAAAGAGAGCAAACAGGAGGAATCCCAAAAGCACGGAGACCAGAAGAAATCGATTGCCGGAGCACGGATCTCTCGCGACGACTCTTGAGGGTTTTACGGGAAATGTTAGGGTTTTGTAGTAAGATGTTCTCCCACCACCACGGTATTAATCACAGCCATGTATGCTGTTTTGGATGGCTACGATAATGCTCATTCTTTTAGGAGCGATCCTGACCCTCCAAAGTCAACCCAAGTCAACGAATGGGCTACATTATCCTACCAACTAGTTAAAAGGTTAAATATCGATGCATATTAAATCCATAAGAAATAAATTTAAAGATAAATTTCGATATTTCATCAAAAAATTATCTTCATACTCTCATGTAAATATGAATTAAAAATTTCTAAAATTAAATCAGAGAGTATCTGAATTATGATTTTAGCAAATTTATAGTAAAATTGAAGGTTTTGAAAAGACGAACTCAAACAATACTAAAATTAGTCTAGTCCGAATCCGAATTGGTCCAAATCGAGGGCTCAAAGCCAATTAGGAAGCTTCAGAACATTAATTGGATGACTGAATTATATCCAAATGTTGCATGCTTATAGTCGAATCGAACGGTTAGACGAGACAAATCCAACAAGCCCAAGATCATTGAATTCTGACAAGATTAAGACACTCAAATATTTGATAAACGACCCATGATCGTAGGAGTTAATATCGGTCGTCCATTGAAACACTCCCAACAAGTTCTTGATAGTCTCCCTATTTATTAGTCATGTCATTCCCAAAAAATTAAAAATAGATCCTCATTCTTCACAAAAGGGAGGAGGAAGAGAAGAAAAATGAAGGATCTCTCTTACTTTCTCAAGCTTGCACTATAAGCTGGATCTCTTCCCAACCAACGACCTTCGCCAGACTCTGACGACTAATCGTCGTCGGACTTTCGACTATTCATTGGTTCTTGTTGGATCTTTTCCCAACAATCAAATATTTCCATACATCTATCTAATGTCTGACTAGTATTGAATTGCACAACCATTGTTAGACAATGATGGAATGTTCTCTGTTATTCAATCTACATAAAGGGGACCAATCTTTAGTATATTATCTTCTCCTTTATCTTGAGCCAAGGGATAAGTTGACAATTTCCGACAACAGTCCTTCTGACCTCAGTCGATCACTGACTATAGTCCTTCCGACCATTATTGTCCACCGACTATGATCCATCAGATCACCATTGTCCGACGACTACGGTCCCTCCGATCACTATTGCCTGTTGACAACAGTCCACTCCGATCACTATTGCCCGTCGACTATGCTCCCTCCGATCACCGTCGCCCGGCAACTACGGTCCACTCGGACCGCCATCGTCCGCTGACTACAGTCCTTCCGACCACTGTCACCCGTCGACTATGGTCCAATATGACCTCCATCGCCCACCGACTACAATCCCTTCGACAACAATCGTCCGCCAATGACGATTCCTCTGACCATCATCGTCCACTAACCATGGTCCCTCTAACCATCATCGTCCATTGACTCTAGTCCCTCCAACCACCGTCGCTCGCCGACTACGGTCCTTCTGACCTCGGGAGCCCACCGACTATGGTGCACTCTAGGGCACAACAATTTTGGTTAGCTAAAAAATAAAAATGGTGTATAAGACAAATTGTTACATGAATGCTATAATAAATCTATAAGAAATTCAAGAATAATAATTAAAATGTTAAAAATAATTTAAAAGAATAGATAGGGAGAGAGAAAATACTAAATTTATTAGATTAATTTATATCAAATTAGAATTTATTTACATCTAAAAATATTTATACAAATAAGTGGAAAAAAATTATCTTGTTCAATGATTTATATTCCATACATGATAGCTAGAGCTACTTATTATCAATTTTTATAATTGTCTTGTGATATTCTTCTATAAATAAAAGCTTTGTATTATAGGGTTTCATTGATTCATCAAATTCTTTTTTGTTTAAGTGATAAATGATGACTCTCTCTCTCTCTCTCCATCTAAGGGAGTTCCATTCTTATAAATGATCACCATCATAAGGCCTATTTTATAAATAGCCAAATTTGATGAACGATAATTATTTTTCGATGTTAAGATATAGAACACTTTTGTTATTTAATTATTATGCTTAATATGTGCTCACTTTTTGTTTAGCAAAACATTGATCATGTAGGAAATCTTTGAAAGGCCTGATGAATGCCCTTCATCATCAAAAACAAAATTAGTATTGGCATAGATAATTGAAAGCATATAGAAAACTTTTATCATAATTTAAATATTATTTGAATGGATGAGAAAAGCATGTTCCAATAGTTCAAAAAACAATTAGAGTAAAACCAAAGGTTTAAAAAACCGGACCGGATTTGTCAGTTCGACCGAATCAACCTTGAACCGGTCAAAAGGCCGGTCCGATCTAGTCTGAAAACCATTTCTGCATCAAACCAGATTGAACCGGCTAGAACTGTCGGTTCAACCGACACACCAATCTCGATTCCTTTGAACTGACTGGTTCAATAGCTGAATTTTTTTAATAAGTATAAAATTCTTATAATAATTATTTCCCTAAAACACTAATTAAACATCTTCACATAGCTCTACCAGTCTATATGAGTTCTTAACACATGCAAACCCAAAAGACTATATAAACAATAATAAGAGATACTTCCCAAATGATGTGAAACTAAATAGATGAGTTGAGGTTATAAAGCTCACAACATATATATTATATATTTTTAAATAGATTTTTTAATTAATTGTTTATAATGTTAATAATCTTTATTTTTTAGTTAATAATAATAATAATTTATTTATACACAATAATTTTTTTTCTTTTTATAAATAATAAATTATTTAACAAAACAATTTATAAATTTAAATTTATAATATAAAATTGGTATAGAACCTATAACTGTAAATTATATCTAAGCATAAAGCATAAATTAATAATAATTTATATTACATTTATAAATTTATATGTGAATTAAATTTATATTTAATGTGAATCAAATTTAAAAATTAAAAGTGTTCAAATTTAAAAGTATAGAAACTATTATTTACATATCATTTTTTTTATTCACAAATTTATATTATTCTATGATTATCATACCATTATTATTTCATTTATTTAGTTTAAATATTTATTACATCATCCGATTAAACCCTAGCCGAACATTTAAACCTTGAACCTCTTCTTCTTTCAGTTCAACGTTTGGTGTAGCTTTCATAACCTTAATAAAATCTCTAGGGTTGAGAACTTGGTGATCGACCCCCTCCTCTTCATGTTCTTCTTAGTGGAAGATCAATGTATCCTTCTTCGCCTTTATAATCCTCTTCCAACCCTCCTTTCCTCTTCTCCCATCTTCCGGAAATCAATCTACATGTTTCATCTTCACCTTACAACAAGAAACAGATTCCCAAAGCCTCCGAAGAAATCAACCCAACTAGGTCAGCCCTTGATCTAGTTTTATCCTCTGTCATCTGCCACCCATTAAATACCTTGGATTCCCACCAAGAACTCCAAATTTGATCTCCATACATTCTTCCATTACTTCTAAGCGTTTTCAATATCTACATATACCATTAGTACCTCCCCCTAATCCAATATTTCTAGATTAGCCAAATTTAACCTAAATCAGATACTTTAACCAAGTTTTGATTTCTTACACTCTTAAGAATTTCATATTGTATCAAAAAATTTCATAACATATCTCCCAATATTACCTAACCCTTCCAATAGATCAATGACCTAAATCTCCTTCTCATGCCACAAACCTAATGTGAAACCTAAAGGGTGAGTCTTAAGATTGTTTTGTCTTAAGCTCTTGACCAACCCCATACTTCAAATAAAACTCTTCCAATAATAATAATAATAATAAATTAAAAAATAAAATAAAAATTTTCCAACAATCCAAGAGTGTTCACAATATAATTAACCTCCCACTACATTAAGGAGCCTTATATTAACCCTCCTAATGCTAAGGCATTCACAGTCATATATAATCATTTTAATGTGTAATTGTCAAATTTCATTTATGCCCTCATAAATAATAATAAGATGATCCCATATTTTCTTTCCCAATCTGCAAGGGCGGAACCCCTTTGTGGCTAAGGCCTAGGGGGGTCAATTGCCCCCCCCACCAACTTAAAAATGTTAAAATACTATGGTCTTTAGGCAATCGTCCCCAATATAATTAAATAAATTGTGTAGATATGTTATTGTTAGGGAATGATGAACCAAATACAAAGAGAAATAGTAAATATTAAAATACCTGGCAGGTCAAACTCCGCCAAGGGGCGCTGCCCCCTCGGACCCCCGACATATATGCGAACAGTTACTTATAAGTTTGTTCCCCCTGAAAATTATGGTTGGTTCCGCCCCTACCAATTTGCATATAGAAACACGCATATAGCCATTTGATTTTAAAAGCACAAAAGAAATAATTTAATAGCTTTAAGTTTAATTGAACGTTTGAACCAAGTTTTTTTTTGGTTTTGTGTCCAATCATCTTAAGAAATATCAATAAACCATCTATAAAAATTTCTAGGGCAAGCATAGCCACTTTTAACTAAATTCCGCACATGAAAGAAAATATACTAAATAAAAGTAGTCATGTGCATTTTTTTTAATCAAATCTATATCATCTAGTAATAGAATACACTTTTACCTTTCCTATGTTAATAAAGTTGGTCATGGTTAGGAACTTAGGATATATTTTGAGTTTTTTTAAACTTTAAATAAAATAAAAATAAAAATTGTACTGATGCCAGAGTAAAATGGTATGGCACAACTACGAGAGAAATGATTTAGGTTATTTTTAAAAATTATTTTAAATTTAAGAAAATTTATTTTCAAAGTAATTTAATATGGTTGGATCAACAATTGAGAAAATGTTAACTATCAAGATAATAACATACAACAAGAAAATAAAATATATGGTTCTCTTTTTTATCACAATTTTAATGATATAAACATAAAATTAAATAATGCGATTTATTATCTAAACTATAAAATTTTATCTTTTTATTTACCATTAATATTTCTAATAATCAATTATACATGTAATTTTCTTTTTAAGGAGATATCACAACTAATAAGTAAATTTGGCTTTACTCTTTTTCTTTTCTAAACAAATTCATCAGCAATCAACAAAATAATATGAAATAATAATTGTAAGAATAATTACAACGATAAATAATAAGTGCATAAAAATAAAGTAGACAAATTAGGCCATAATGGTTGAGCAACTAAGGGCCTATGTCCACTACTCGAATTAAGAAATTATTCTATGTGGACACCGAGCAATTCGAAGGGCAATCAAAATGCACAACATCACTCGGTATCCAGCACCGATATCGAACAAAAAACATGATATGACGCATTCTAGTTGGCCTTCGGACGACATTCAACATCCGCACAAAATAATTTATCCCTCAAATTCTCCTCTTAAGAATTTCTTTGATCTTCTTCGCAAATGCAAATGGAGAAAAATCTTCTTCAAGGTTAATGGAGTCATCTACACTTCTACTCAATGCAATAACTTACTAACTCCTAGTATAACATGTTAAATCAAGCCATCTAACTTCAAGGTGGTGAAACCATCCACTCCTAGCACAACCCACTACATAGTATCCTGTTATAAATAATGCTTAGAGATCAAAAGTATTGAGAAAGATGACTAAATTTTGGAAAAGAGCTCTTTAAGGCTTCATTAGGGACAACTCAACTTTCTTACTGCTTCTTAAAACAGTTGTCTACCCATCGACTCGACTTTCTTACCGCTTCTTAAAACAGTTATCTACCCGTCCCTAACGAAGCCAAAATTTCTCTCTAAAACTTCAAATATAGGGTTCACAATTAAGTAGTCTTATTTTATTCCATATAGCATCAATCATCAATCCATGATTCAAGGGAATCAACAGTTAAAACCAATTATAAATTAAAATCAAAACATTTATTGATCGTACATTACAATTTAGATCGTAAAACTCAATTATTTCATTCACAATAAGATTTTAATATCTTATTGTATGATTTGTATCATACAATACGATGCTATGATATATTTAATGGGAAGTCGATTAGGAGCTCTTGATTGAAATATTTTCCAACACTTCATGGGTAAAGCTAAAATTGCCAACAATCAATCTTTGAAGATCAAGCCGAATAAATGAAATAGCTATAAACTTGGTTTTGGTTCTTTTTCACCAACTTCCATGTAAGGGCAAAAGTGGACCATTTTGGCATCCCCCAATATTCAATTTATAAAAAGCATACGATAGATTCTGAAAAAAGCAGAAGCTAAAAATACACATATCTTCAAGCTTTGTTTGGGACGGCTTTTCTACTGCTGCTTAAAGCAGCTTTCTAATGTAAAAATTTTAATTTTTGTACTAAAAAATTGTTTTAAGAAGCCATAAGAAAGCAGTCCCAAAGGAAGCCTAAATATCCTCTTAAAGCGTACTAATAGCTGGTAAAGCTGAACTTATAGCAAAGCTACTAAAGCAAACTCCAGAGCAATCAGTGCAGAATGGAGCCACTTCAGCCAGCTAAAACTTACAGGAAACCGGTATGGAACACAATAAAGAAATGTTTCAAGCCCAAATATATCATTAGAAAACTTTGTTTCAATACATTTATTTTCAGAATTTCCGTTGAAACATTGAAAGCTCTACCTGCTGTTGTTCATGAGAACGGCACAGGCCGAGAAATTGATGCAGCAAAGAGAAAAATGTTCATGGTAACATAAAAAAGGTTCAGATAACCTCAAATTTTCAGAGGAAGTTTCTGATATCCAGTGATTTAACATCGGGCATCTTCTCGTCCTTGAATTCTGCCCTGAACAAACGAGAAGAAAATTTTGCATTTCATTAGCGCAAAGAAGAAGAAGAAAGTTAGATGGGGAAAAAATGATACGTTAATTTAAGGCATCTTTGATATTATATTTTAAAATAATACGGCCTTGGATTTATGATGCAGAGAGATCAGGCAAACAAAATCATCAAGTAAACTTGAGCAAGCGAGAAACTGTAGCAGTTTGTACTAAGGTTAATACTGCATGATAGTCAGTAATTCTTCAAACAGGAAGGTCGTGTTGGGACATCACAAGTTTGCAATATAAACCAGTCAGCCCATATGAGAATGGTTTAGGGTTAATATCAGGTTGACAGACAATGATAAAATTTATGTCAAAATTAATAAAAAATTCCAATCTGATTGGGTGCTCCTGCTATAAGCTATGCACCGTGATCTAGGCCCCATTTGATTCCCGACGGTTTTTTCCTTTTAAAACGGAGGTTCTAAGAATGGATAAGTAGAAATTTTTTTCTTCTTAGATCGGCAGATATACGGAGTTTTAGAAAAATGATTTTTACAAAAATTGTCTAAACAAATATAAAACAGCAACCGTTTTTTCCGATTTTAGCCGGAAAGGCGTAATTACGCCCAACCAAACAAAGCTCTAATCTCATTGTGGTGACTAGTAGTTTATTAGGGCTTCAACTCAAAGTGGCGCAGTACAACTTAAACCGATTGTGGTGAAAAATAGGCAACAGTGGCTTGAATGTCATCCCTAATCACCTCGAAGTGATGCACCACGCACTAACCCGATTTGATGAAAAGCAAACAAGAATTAACTAGATATAAATCTATGATTAGATTACTACATAAAATTTGAAGACTTTACAAGATAAGACAAGACGATTGGTGTATAGAATAACTAAAACATGAATAAACATTGATTGATTATAAGATAGTAAGTGCAAAGGAAAAAAAATCAAAATAATTGGGGAAGGTTAAGTTATTGTATATTGGAAAAGTTAACATTGGGATAGCAATGAATTTATGGTCCAAAGGGGCGGGTGGAACCGGGGGGGAGAGAGAGAGAGAGAAAGGTGGGGGGGCGGCTGGAGAGATGGGGCCCACAACTCAATTAAACTTTGCTTTGGAAGGGAAAAATTGAATTAGGGGATGTTTAGAAATTTTGTAATTGTCCTCTTTGCTTTAATTAGTTTCTCTTGTGAGGGTTAGGGTTCATCTTGAATTTGATCTCCTGTGTGGCGCTAGGGCTCTAGTCTTTGGCTAGAGATTTAGAGAGTTGGATCTTCCTCATGAATTAAAGATCCTTGTATCGTTTGCTGATTTTCTTGTTCTTTTGTTGAATTGGAGGCTTAGACTTGCTGTTTTCTCGACTTTGTTTACAATTTTGGCATCATACTTGCTGAATTTCTTTGAAATTCAACAATTCTTGCACTTTGGTGGCTGCATTCTATCATATTGATGATGATGTTTGGGTTTCAAACTCAGGCGTATTACCCCATGAATTCATAGATGTAGAAGGAGATGCATCTTTTGAACATCAAGGTGATGAGGCAAATACATTACATGCTCATGGGCTTGACGATCCTAGTAGAGGCGATTCACAAATGTCACAAAATACTCAACCAATTTTCAGAAAAGAAAAAGAATTAAAATAAGTCAGTCAGGGGGGTGACAACTTTTCATCGATAATGTTGAGGAGTTTGTAAATGCAGTAAGATCTATTGGTTCTGTAATATCAACAACAAACAACTCTCTCATGTACCAAAGATATTTGACGATGCCGCGACTGACTATATATAAGATAGGAGTCATGGAAACTTTCATGAGAAGCCCTACTGATAGGAAAGTTTGATGCTAAGAAGAAGACATCACAGGAGCTTCAATTTGTTATTAATAGAACACAATTTGTTATGTAACTTCAACTGTAGATTGACAAATTATGTTACATAGTTCAAAGACATTCTTTGTATTTCTTTTTCAGTACGCAGTCCAGTTTTGCTTACTCACAACTAATGTTTAACTGATTTATTTTTTCCACAAGATGAAGTGCTGCTGAGTAATAATTTCAAAGTAATTAAGTTGCTCTATTTGATAGTAGGATATGTTACTATTACTACTAAACTTTTATAGCTGCAGTCAATTTGTAATGCATTGATATTCAGAAACATTCTCCAAACTTTACATGCTTGATCTCAGTAATTTGATTTGCTTAACAAATCAATATTAGTTAATGTAGTTTGTAAGCTTAATTTATGATTTTTACTAAATGCAAACTATGGGTTCGTTCAATATTGCAGGTTTGTAATTGAGTATCTTTAACATCAATTAAGTATCAATATAGAAAACAACAGTTTTAATAAATTAAAATAACTAACTCCTGAATATAAACTGAAGTTAATTATGAGTAAAGATCATAGGTAGATATAAGTCATAATACAATCCTACAGGCGAACACACTTCATTCATGTCTTTTTTCACATTCTTTTTTTTTTTGTCAACATAACCATCTCAGCATATCATGTAATTGCATATTTTCCAATCTGACAGGATCTGCTCTAGTTTCTGGAACATTTACGTGAATTATTTGATGCCATCCTGTTCAATAAATAGCATGTTTTAATGCTTTTGTTTTTTTCTTTTTCAGTTGTTGATCTTATTTCATATTTTTGTAACATATATCCCAAGTAAAGTTGCGTGATTTTTCTTAGCAGTATCGAGCTAATCAAAATAATGTGGTTTTATTTTCTTTTTAGTTAAGACAATTTATGAATGGAGTTTGGAGATAAGATAGAGTTTTGCAGTAATCAGAACATAGATTGTGAAAGATAGCCGCTATAATTCTTGTTTTGCGTGTTATGTGCATGACATTAATCTTCATAGGATTTACTAAATAAGACTCCAGTTAAATCCTAATTCTTGGCAACCAGAGGTGTGTTGCGGCAAGTATATAATAGGCTGTTTTGTAAGTGTACAATAGTCAAATTCAATAAAATTTTAAAATGCGGATTAAAATAAATGCAACCTAAGTTCTATAAAAGATTTAGGGTAATATCAATTTATGAGCCTGTACTAATATGTCAAACATTTTAACTGTTAATATTTTTAAGTTTTTTCAAATTATTTGATGTAGTAGATGAAAAAAAAAAAAGACAACTTCGGCCTGGAGCTCCCAAGGTATCCAGAGCTAGCAGGGATTTCAACTTAAGTGATTAGTATAAGTTTCTCTGCTTCTCATGTACACACAGGCAATGTCATCGCTTTTCATATACACACATACCATGTCTCTGTTTTTGAAAGGTTCACTGCTTTTAATCTACATTCATGCATATCTGAAGTTACAGTATTTATGAATGTATATTAAATAAAATATTTTTATAATATTTAAATTTAAGCAGACACACAATGTTGGAGGATAGCAGGAGTTGCTCCAGTAATGACTCTAATGAAGAAATATTACCAACTAAAGATCATATGATAATTATTCAATTTAATCATATGTTGCTAGCATCAAGTTTTTTGCTTCATGATTCCTACTCACTTTACTTAAACAAGAGACCTTGCATGACATAAGGTCAAAGTGGAGATAAATGGGTATGGGAGCTATTTGTGGACATTCAGTTAGGTTTCATAATATATTCAGGATGTCACAAGCAATATTTAACGACTTACTTAGCAAGTTTGAATCATGTGATGGGTTACGTGGTTCACATAAAATTAGTAGAGAAGCGTTTGAATTATTTTGTTCATTCTAAGACACAATGAGTCCGAAGAGCTACCTCAGAGATATTTAAACATCCTAGAGAAACAATAAATGTATATTTTTCTAGTGGGCTTTGAGCATTAGTTCATTTAGCAATAGATATTATTGTACTAGAAGATAAAGAATTTTGTAATATTCCTGTATATATTATCAATGATCTGAGGTACATGTCATATTTCAAGGACTATATCAAGGCCATTGACAGAACTCATGTCAACGTCTGCATTCTTGTTGAAGATCACATTCCTTACAGAAGGCGACATCATTAACCTACACCAAATATCATGGCAGTATGTGATTTTAACATGTGTTTTATATTTGTCTCATCATGATGAGAGGGTTCAGCGCATAATGCTCATATTTTCCAACATGTTGTAAGAGATTAGGGACGCAATTTTCGTGCATCGCCATCAGGTATCTTTTTGTGAATAAAGAAACATGATTTTATTAAGGATATTTCGTATTATAGAATATGAGGAAAGTAACATATTTGTTAACATGTAAATTTTATTTAGTTGACTTTAGATACTCTCTCCAAAGAGGATTTCCTAAGCCCTATCCAGAGACGCGATATCAAATATCAGATTTCATACGAGGTAGTCGACCTACTAGGGGTCACCGAGAGGTATTTAATACGAGACATTCCTCCTTGACAAGTGTAATATAATGTGCATTTGGTGCATGGAAAAAAGAGGAATTCTAATAGATATGCCAAACTACTTTCAAAATATAGCATCTTCTTGTTGTAGCTACAATGAAACTACATAATTACATACGAAGACATCGCTCAAGTATTGACCCTAAATTTGAGGAATGTGACTTCGATGAAAATTTTGTTCATCCAAAGGCACATGGGTACATAGTATGAGAAGATGAACCCTTAGGAAGCATGGATGGATTTGTAGACTTGCTTGATGGTGAAGGTGCGAATGAGATGGCTAAAGTCAGAAAGAATATTGCAATGCAATAATATAGTTGTAATACATACACATTTAAGTAGAAATTTAGTTAAATTTAAATATTTCATAAGTAGTTGTTATTAATGATTAAGAAATGCAGTACTTAATGAATGATGTTTTGATCAATAATATATTCTTGTTATACTTCAAATTTTCTGATGAAAATTGAGGATCACCAAATATGTGATGTAGGCAAGGGGGGGGGGGGGGTCAAATCAAATCATAATATTTGAATTTTGACTTCCCTAGCTCATTAATGTCTAGTGAAAGATTAGCTTATTATGAGCTAATGTTTAATTATGAAATTAATGTTTGGGAGCTAGACATGGTGAGTGGAACTTGTTTTTTCATATTCTTCACTTGGTGGAATTGCTGCAGTTTATCTCTTGGGCTGCTTTTGCATTAATTCCCACGGATTGACTTCAGGAATTAATTCCTGTGGTCCCCCCTTTTCCGATTCCTGCTGGTTCCGTGAATCTGCTCCTTGGAACCGTGGCCTTTTTGCTTGCCTTTGCTGAGACGTTTGGGATTTCAGTATAGTGACTGATGGCCTTTCAATTACCTCATTTATATGGGAATATGAAGAGATTTTGGGACAGAATGAACAGTTTTTGGACTTTTTTTGGACAGATTTTTGGGCAGATTCCTACTGCAGTTTTAGGTGCCTTTTGGCCTTCTATCTTCATATTTTAATTAGCTTTTAAAAACTTAAGACAAGACTAACGACACAACACGACTTACAAGACTCACACTGGACTTGACTTGACAAACTTAACAAAATAAAATTTGACAAACTACAAATTGACAAACCACAAACCTAGGACTTCCTAACTTGCTCTGATACCAAATGATGCAATCACCCTATATTTTTTTGATCACAAGAAGAAAATTGACTTCCTATAAAAAAGAAGACACAAAATACCTCAAAAAGAAGAGGTAACTTAAATAAAACTAAGCAACGGAAATTAAAACTACAAACGTTGATTTTAATAACTTAAACTCTTACAAACGACTCCAAATAAAATAAAAAGACATCCTAAAGTTGCTTCACTTAGAGAAGAAGGATACAGATGTAGTGGCACTTGCGGAGAGACGAAAGAGGTTAGAAGCCCGAGAAGAAAGGTTGGAAAGAGCCCGCAGGATTTCCGGAGGGGATGAGAAAGAAGGGTGGAAAGAGCCCGCAGGATTTCCAAAGCAAACTCGCAAGTTATAACTTTTCCAAAAATCACATTTTCATTCACTTTTTTAAAAAGCCCAAAACATCTACTATATATAGGCATAAGAGGGGAACTAAACAGCTATTAAAATATTAATTAAAAGCTAATTAAAATAGGAAGATAGAAGGCCAAAAGGCACCTAAAACTGCAAAAGGAATCTGCCCAAAAATCTGTCCAAAAACAGCCCAAAAAATGTTCAAATTCTGTCCCAAAATCTCTTCATATTCACATATAAATGAGATAATTGAAAGGCCATCAGTCACTATACTGAAATCCTAAATGTCTCAGCAAAGGCAAGCAAAAAGGCCACGGTTCCAAGGAGCAGATTCACGGAACCAGCAGGAATCCGAAAAGGGGGACCACAGGAATTAATTCCTGAAGCCAATCCGTGGGAATTAATGCAAAGGCAGCCCAAGAGATAAACTGCAACAATTCCACCAAGTGAAGAATATGAAAGAACAAGATCCACTCACCATGTCTAGCTCCCAAACATTAATTTCATAACTAAACATTAGCTCATAATAAGCTAATCTTTCACTAGACATTAATGAGCTAGGGAAGTCAAAATTCAAATTATTTTGGACACGGGTTGACCCCCCCTTTGTCTACATCAATATGAGTTCTTGCAAAAACAACTATGAAATCAAATTTGTTGAGTTATGTTTATTCGTATTGTTTGTTAGATTTTATTTTCATTTACTGCTAGTTATTTTTATTGAAGCATATACTGGCATTTATTATATGAAATGATCGTCATAGTGTAATGATGTTATCATTATGAATTTCTTACGTTCAATAATCATCTTGAGTTACAGTTTGAATTTATCATCAATGTTTAACATACATATTTAAAATAACAAACGAATGTCCTCTCAAATCTATATGTATAAATAAAAAGCTAAAAAAAAAAAATTAATCATTAAGTGATAGATTCATTTTTAATTTATTTGTATTAACGTTTATGTTAGAAGTTATGATAATATAAAAAACTATTTTTCAAAGGTTTACATACAACTCAATTTTCTTAAATCTATAAAAATTAATATAGCTAATGCATGTCCTTGTCAAATCTATATGGGTAAATAGAAATAAAAATTAAATTATAATAATTAATTAATATATTCATTTTTAATGTACTCGTATCAAGTTTTATGCCAAAAATTATGATAATATAAATAAATTTTTTTAGAAAATTTATGTATATTTTCATTTATTTAAATAATTAAAAAAAAATATGTACATTTAAGTTTAATATATAAGTGATTTCGTCATTTATAATAAAAACGCTAAAGCTATAAACCGAACCAAACACTTATTATCTTTTTTAGATTGAAAAAGCACACAAAGAGCAATTTAACCAAACATTATGTAAAAATTCTATTATTCAAACAGCTTTTCCTAAAACTCTATTTTCTCCGCAACTGCTTTAAAACAAACTTTTGTAACAACAATGGCCAAACGAAACAAGGCATAAATTAGAGTCAGAGAATTAGAAAATAGAAAAGGTAGATGAATAGTAATATGAGTAGAAGTTGTTCAAAATAATTTAATAAGAATAAATGTCATAGTTAAGACAACACTCAACAAAAATGAATCAAAAAGAGAATTCATAAAAATTTAAACCCAAATAGTTGAGATAAAACTAAGAACAATGAAGATGACACCAAGTTTGCAATGCCTACAATATTTATTTCTTTTAAAGTTTGTCAGTTCAGATGTTCAACAAAATTGTTAAATTATTTCCCCTTTAATAAATATTAACCGAAAATTATTGAGCAAACAGACATGATTATTCCATACCATGCCTTAGAAAATTCCATATAGAAGAAATTATGCATGAAAATAACAATTAGGTTCAATTTGGCATTAATGATGGCAAGGAGCTAGCACAAATGACATAACATATACAATGCAATTACAAATCACCTAGATAGAAGAAATCATGCAAATTTAAAAATTCTAAAAACTAAAATCACGAAATTAAAAGAGAAAATGAATACCTTATAGACTTAAATAAAATGTTCAAAACTCACACACCTCTTTAGCTGAGTTTCCATTGCCTCGACTGCATCCTTCTTTAGTTCGTGCAACTCTGCTTTGGCAATCTTGATTTCCAAGTCTGCCTCATATTTAGGAAGATCTTCCTTCCTAATCCCAAGCCTGGGACAAATTTTACATAAGAAAAAGAAGTCAGATTCCTTTTACTTCACGCATAATGCCAACTAAAAGAATGCAAAGATTAAACTGCGTTTAATCAGAAGTTTGGTAAAATTTCATAACAAACAAAAATGTGCAAATAAGTTGTAGACAAGAATAACGGAAGATGCATTATATTATCCTGCAACAGTACTCCGTTATTATAGTAAACAATGACTGAATTGACCATGAGCTTGATTTATAAAACTTTTGGCGGTATTGATGAAAGTATTTGACAAAATGCTCTTAAAAGAAACATTTGCTAGTAAGATTGTAAGTCTGTCTCCATGAATATTTAACTTAAAGCAATGTGAACGAAGGTAAAATCTCATGTCTAAGACAACAAGCAATATTTATTCCAGATTTGAAAATAGATAGAAAATAATTATATATATATATATAAATAAATGAGTATAGAAAGCTTATGATAACATAGTTTAATGCCAATTTAGTAACCCATACTTTTTGTTGACCTTGTCAAACTCTGCTTGGAGTAGAGCCATGTTCTTTTTGTCCGACCTTAGAAGAGGTTTCTTAATCTCATTTTCAACCTTATCCAACGCTTCGATCATCAATGTCTCAGCACCCAATTCATCAAGGAGACCACTCCTACAATACCATCAAATAGTTAAAATACGAAAAATATGATCTACAAAGAAGAAAGGCCTAACACCAATAGTTCGAAGGCTTAACATTCTCAGCATAAGGTAATGTACAAGGTTAAATTTAAAAGGGCTAAAATTGCATGACAAACATAAAATGACAAGAACTAGGACCAAATAAGAAGACTCTTTCAAAAGCTAAATCAAACACAAGTCAAATGAAATGAACCAAATCAATCTGTGATTTTTATTTGGTTCAAGCATTTTAGTTCAACCTTTCTTCCCCACCATTAACATTAAAGGTACCATCACCATGTATCCATCTTTTCATAACTGAATCCTAGAATACAATCTAATGCATACTCTAGATGTTTGGAATGTTCTGGGTTTTGTTTTGCTTCTATTTATTTTGCTTAAATTTTTATATCTTGTTTTCAAAATTAACAAAAAAAGTAATATATGATAAGATAACAGAAGTATGAATATTAAATTACATTGGATTAGTTGAGCATAATAATACAAAAAGCAAAG
The DNA here is from genome assembly GCA_022539455.1 of Dendrobium nobile. Taxonomy (NCBI): domain Eukaryota; kingdom Viridiplantae; phylum Streptophyta; class Magnoliopsida; order Asparagales; family Orchidaceae; genus Dendrobium; species Dendrobium nobile. Next base: position 22,977,550 of record CM039729.1, on the reverse strand, counting down.
GGCATTACCAAATAAATATTTGTGAATGTTGCAATATTGAAGTTAAATGAAAGTTCATTTACCAAAAGAGTTTTAAAGATGAGTTACAAATAATTTTGATAATATAATTATTAGTATTTGAAAATAAAAAAATGATTTCAATAAACCTATATTATATAATCTTAAATAATATATTATATAATCTTAAATATATATATATATATATATACATAAAATTCAAACAAGACAAATTAAAAAATTATTTTGAAATCTGAATTATAGACACTAAAATGGTTCTATTTTGGTTAACCTGGCCAATATAAGCCCTTATATAGATGTAAGTATTGCTTCCTTAAGGATTAAGTAGCTATGTACTAAATTTTAGAAAAGTAAAATTGAGAACTAAGGAATTTTGCGTTATCAAGGTGAGGTGTAATCCTTAAGATAAATCAAGGCAAAAGCCTCAAAATAAAAATAAAACAATTCATAAAATTAATAATAATTCATAAATATGCCATCAATAATCAACACATAATTAAAAAAAAAATAGAACTAAAGCCTAAAACAAAAAATTAAAAAAAGCAGTTAATATAAAAGCAAAAGAATTAAAACAATAATAAAAATAGTTAAAAAGAAAATACAACAACAACAATAACAACAAGCCTTTATCCCACTACGTGGGGTCAGCTACATGAATTTTTTTTCTTCATTATGTCAATAAAGAGTCAAATTCTCATTTCAATCTAATAAAAAAGTCATTTTTAATACTTTCTAATAATGTCTTTTTAAGTCTATCTCTACCTTTCTTAACATAGGCCAGATCTAATATATTGACTCTCTTAACAAGGTCATCGGAAGGTCAACATTTTATGTGACCAAATCATTTAAGGCGGCTCTCTCTAATTTTATCTGCCACTAGAGCTACTCTAACCTTTTCACATATATACTCATTTCGTATTCTGTCCGTAAGTATAAAGTCACTCATCCACCTGAGCATCATCATCTTTGTAACTTAACTAAATTTTATGCTTCTTTTTTAATGGCAAACATTCTACTCCATATAGCATTGCAAGTCTTACCACCATCTTATAATTTTTTTTCTTTAAGTTTGAGGGGTACTTCTCTATCACACAGCAGGCCTGATTCATTCCTCCACTTCAACCCTCCAACTTGAATTCAACTAATAATATCACCATCTATTTTACCATCACTTTGAACAACAAACCTGAGATATCTAAAATGTGCACTTTTTTTAATGGCTTGATCCCCCAATATTACACTCTCACCACTAGATCTATTACTAATAAAATTACAATCTATGTATTCAAGTTTAGATCTACACAAATGAAAACCTTTAGACTCTAAAGTTGACCTCCATAATTCAAGTTTTTGTCAACACCCTCTGTAGAAGAAAAATATATTTGAAAGATGCCTATCAAATCAAGAAAAACAAAAATATAATTTGTTACAAAAGAAAATAAAATAAGTTAAAAGAAAACATAAAAGAACATAAAAGAAAATGGGAACAAATCAATTAAAATAAAAAAAATTAAAATAAATGAAAAAAAAAAACCCTAAGAATTTGAACCATCTATCTCCAAAATTAGTCAAAACTCTAAACCATAAAACTTAAACTTCTTATATATAACTTAAAAGTGTGCTTTTTAAGTAAATATCAAATATCAATATAAGAATTTGCATCAATAGCCTCCAACGAAAAAGATGTAAATCATGCTTAGGAAAAAAAATTGCAAAAAATATTAATTTAAGGCACCTACTGAGTGCCTCACGAGAAGATGTGTTATGAGACGGGTGCCTCGAATGACTTTTTAATCCATTTATCAACCTGCATTAAACCTAAGTTGAAGAATTGTATGATGACTTCATCACAATTTCTTCGTTAGTTGGCTCACATTTATGGCCCATACAGTGTGATGACTTTGTCTGAGCTTATTTGTTAGTCGGCTCACATTTATAGACCAGGTTGCAAGAAATTAATTTATTAATGTCAAGCTAATTTGTTTTTTAATATTTGCAACTTACGGATTAAGTTAACAACAGCCTTGTCAAAAACAAGTAAAATGAGCAAAAAAAGAAACGTAGCGAGATCTATTGAAGACAAAATTTGCAACAAGATGGCACAGATTATGAATATTAAATTATTAAAATTACACTTTATGACGTTAACACTTGTGCACTTACGCAAGGGATGTCGCGTACTCTAAAGTATGCTGAGAGGTATAATGGAATAGAGAAGTATTCGTGTTAGTCTTGTTCTATTTGACAGCGAGGCCACAGACTAGCCACCACACTCAATTTATAAGTGAATTAAGAATTATCATGTTTTTAATTTTCCATCAAAAGATTCCCAACAAGCTTCTTTTCTACTAAAATTGTTTTGAGACCATAATATTTGCTTTCTTAAAATTTTACAACTCTTCTAGTTACAGGCCCCAAGTAGATTAACCATTTTATGTGCTTTCCTCCAATGGATCAAACGCTTCAATTAATCTCGCATTGTTCTAATGTCATACTGTTTAATATTCAATATAATAAAGCTACCCTCATAGGCATACAAAAGTTACTCCTATAGGGTATTAAACATGTTCATCTAGTCATGAGCAAGATGCAGATTGCTTTCCATCGCACATTTCTTAAATAAACCATAATCATATTATTTTAAATTATTTATGAATAAATCAACTAAAAAGAGCTAAAAAAAATCATAACAATACAGGAAAACAAACTCCGTATAACACTATTTTGGCTGAAATGAATGGCTGGACATCACAACAAACCTACTATTTGTTGTGCAAATGATAGTTTCTTAACATTAGTTCTTGATAAGCAACTAGTCCAACATTATCAGCTTAAAGAAAGAATTTCTAAAGTTGGGTTGAAATTCATGAAAAATCACACAAAAGATTATTAAAGACAAAATTTACAAGATAATACTCAACTTTTGCACGTATAATACTAAAAAATTTGAATAACAACAAAAAAAGCACCCTTCTCACCCTCTCAATTACAATCCTATAACCGACAAAAAAGAAAAGGTCAACGACAAAATGACAGTGGAGTTTTGGCAAGAGACACAAGGGTATTCGAAGTTGCATGAAGAGGTGGTACATCGTGGATCTCACCATTCTTCTCAACGAGATCCCATCATGATGGTTTTTGTTTCTTCTTCATCGATAGAAGCTCTATTCTGACAGAGAGGGAGACAATAGTCAAAGTCTCCTCCCAATAGTATCCCATCGTGACATCCTCATACCCAATGAGATTTGTTATGACTTCATCTTCATCGTCAAGAGTTCTGCTAACTCCGATAAAAGAGTGTTGTATTATATAAACAATGAAGTTTTGGTGCTAAATATGGTAAATCATATAGTTTTAAGTGCTAAGCATACAAATTCTTATGCGCCCCATGTCTTATGTGCATATTCTTACATATGTATCAGTGCATCATAGGTTTCCAAACACCCCTCACACCCCACACTTATCACATCTAAAGGTGTGCAGATGGTCCGACACTTAGTTCCTCTTACATATGCTTTGAACTTGTCCTTTCTATGCTTTATTAGAAGCTTATACTTATTCTTCATATTTATTTTCTCTCTTCTAAATTAGATCTTTTTATTTGACACTTCCTACCATTGGTTCATATCTAATACACTTACTAATCACCTTCACTTAAAAGGAGCGGTCACACTTCGGCCAGATATCTATATTTCTTGCATTAAGGTACTAATTTAACTACTCTTTTTTCATGTGGGCCAGATGACATGGGCTATTAATTATGAGTATAAAAAATTACTTTAAGCATGCATGTTGTATATGCATTTGTAAGAATGATTTTTATTTGCCATTACAATACTTGATTTGGTTTAACAGCCAATTGTTTTAATCACTTAATTTAGTTTCAGCAAAAAAAAATTACATCGATTTTGTATAAAGAACATAGTTACATGTCTTTTTTGAAGTAAATATGCAAACAATATGCAAGGCAATAAAACACCAAAGAGCATGATGTATCCAAGAAAAAACTTGTCTTTAGAGCCTCTTTCTAACAGATCATAAACATAGACCACCACGAACTAAAAGAAGTGACTCAACTTTTTTTTATAGCATAGGGATCTTAGCTTATCCACAGAAAAAATGAAAAAAACAACCCCAAAAACTACTGGCTTCATCTAGAAAAAAAAAAGGTACTATTAAAAAGAGTAACAAAATGCATATCACATACTTTATACGTATCTCTTGCAGTGCTAGCAAATAAGTTCGAGCATCAGGTATATCTTGGGTCCTCTGTTCAATTGTATACTTGATTCTCTGAGAATCCGAAAATAAATCTGCCCTGTATGACATATGAAACAAAATCTGCAAATTATTAAAATCAAGTAGGTAAAAATATAGTTCAAAAAATTTACTACAGCTGCAACATCATAAGTTTTAAACTAAAACATCATCTGATGCAGGACTACTTAGAGGATATGTTTATGGCTTCATTTTAAACATTGCACAATTCTTTGATTAGAACAATTTAGGAATAAAATTATGAGCAATTCACAATGTCGATTAAAACAGTTAGAGGGGTACTTTGCGTAGGCTAAATCACATGCTTCAAGCGTTGGAAATTTTCAAAATAATTAAGATAAGTAAAACAACGCAAAGTAGTAGTTTTCAATGTAATCCCTAATCTAACAATGAGACGTAGGATGCATAGAAGATTACACTCAACTCCTACGAATGACTAGGCTTGGCAAGAGCAATTGAAGTGGCTTTCGTGATTACAATCAACCAATTGAGAATTTGGATTTAGAAGAAATTACAATACAAGTGAAAAGGAAAACCTTTGCTAAGGAAGATGTGGACATTTTCCATTCACGGCCTTCGACATGATCGTTGGTGGTTTCCGTTAGAAGGTACAAGATGCCATCCACGTCCTCTTCAAGTATAGTCAACCTCTTTCTCCTTGAAGATGTAATTAGATATCCTGAAAGAAAGAGATTTCTTTTGCCTTGTGGAGAAGGTAGGGGATCCAAGGCTGAAATCTGAAATTGATTCAGATTCCTGTAGGTAGACTAATGGAAGTGGGAGGAATGATCCAAGAGGGCTCCATGGTAACTTCGGCCAGCAGCAGGTAACGGGTCCAAGTTCTCTCACAAAGGGAGCAAGCTCTACTGAGAGATGGTGGAATTCCGATTTGAGAGAGGGCAATTGCTGGGCGGTAAAACAGAGAAGAGCGGGAGGGTGATTCTTTCCAAAATTAAGGAGTGGTTTAGGAAAGAAATAAATAGGTTATTAATCTGAGAAGATTCAGCCAATAGGATGCAGAGATAATTTGAATTATTTCTAAATGCACTCAACGAGCAATTAGGAAATAATTCTCAATTTCAGTCATATGGTGGCCGGTGGCATTAATAGCCTGGGAGGAATTAAAGGGAAGGGATTGGGGGTTTCTAGTTTTGGTTTTATGCATCAGGAAAATTTTTAAATGAGTCCAAGTAAATTTGAAATTCAAATAGGTCTAAATTTAGAAACTTTTCTAGAATAGATTTAGTATATTAAGAAATATTTTGAATTTCGAATATTTTGAATTCAAATTCAAAGATATTTCATAACATATCAAATCCACAATAGGAAACAAATCAAAGAGAGAAAGAGGGGAGGTGGTTGGCGGCAAGGGGTTATGGGGATGCTTGGTCGTGGAGTTTGGAAAGGGAGGAGATGATGGCTTGGAGATGGAGAAAGGTTTGGGTGTAATGATGTCCGGTGGTGGTGATGGGAGGAGTAAAGACAAAAGAAAAAAAAGAGACCACGAACCCGGCCGTCTCCAAGGTTGGTGGGTGATCCGTTCTCCCTCTCCTAGGGATTTCTCCAAAGTTCTCTCCAAGAACTCTCTAACACTCTCAACACACAAGAACAAGAAAATTTTCTCATAATAATCATTCATCATCCTTGAAAATAAAACAAAGAGGCCTTAAATAGCCTCATACAAAAGACTCCAAATAAAATGACACCATTGCCCTTAGGCTTACACATGACAACTCCCATAAAAAGGGGTACGACGGGAAATACTAAAAATACACATAAGCAAATAATAAAATGCATGAAAATAAAATACATCGACTCAAAAATATAAAGACTCGATCGTGGCCGTAGATCGACGGCCGCGTCTCTGGTAAACTCTCCAAGAAGATCTGATGTCCCCATCATTCTCCCGGGGTGGGAGAAAACTCGACTCCGTCGAGTAAGAATCTCTAGCGCTCTCGTAGATTTCTAGTGCATATGGGTCAATCTGCTGCAACTCCTCACGATCTAGCCACGTATCCTCTGACACGGGCTTTCCTTTCCACCTGATCAAATATCTTCTTCGTCCTCCTTCTCTTGTGGATATGATCTCATCACTTAAGACTGCCTCTACTTGCTCTGCCATAGGAAATTTAGGAATATTTGGTAGTGGAGGTAGGTTTGGGATCTCACATGGTGGGTTCACACAAGGCTGTTTTGATAATGGATTTTGTGGGTTAAAATCAGGACCTTCATATGCCACTAAGTCTTCTATGTTAAAAGAGGGATTTATATTGAAATCTGCAGGCAGATCCACTATATAAGCATTGTCATTAATTTTCTTAAGAATCTTGAAAGGCCCAGCACTCTTTGCATGCAATTTCTTAACTATTCCTGGAGGGAACCGTTCCGGACGAATCCGCACCATAACAAAATCACCAACCTCAAAAGTTTTAAATCGCCGTTTTAAATATGCATGTAATTTATATTCCTGATTATTCTTTTCAATTTGTTGTGCAATGTCTTTATGAAGTTCATGCAAATGAGATGCAAATGCTGATGCAGACTCAGAGATCCTATACCTAGAACTCATGGGAATCAGGTCTAACGGCTGTCTAGGTTTGAACCCGTATACAATTTCAGAAGGACTTCGACCCGTGGTTCGGTTAATTGAATTATTATAAGCAAACTCAGCAGTAGGAAGAATGGAATCCCAGTCTCTAATGTGTTCACCAACCAAGGACCGCAATAAATTACCCAGACTCCTATTGACTACCTCAGTCTGACCATCAGTCTGTGGGTGAAAGGCCGTGGAAAAGTGAAGTTTGGTGCCCATTTTCATCCACAGGGTTTTCCAAAAATAGCTAGTGAACTTCACATCTCTTTCCGACACAATGGTTTTGGGTAAACCATGTAAACGGACAACCTCATTGAAGTATAACTTCGCAATGTGAGAGGCATCAGATGTTTTAGAACATGGAATGAAATGTGCCATTTTGGAAAACCGGTCAACCACCACACAAATAGCATCGTGCCTACGAAGTGTCTTGGGCAGGCCTAAAATAAAGTCCATACTAACGTCCTGCCAAGGACAACTGGGGACAGGTAGAGGAGTGTAAAGACCAGTGTTCTGCTTTCGTTGCTTGGCCAGTTGGCAGGTGTGACACCGACTGACCAGCCGACCAACATCTCTCTTAAGACTGGGCCAAAAGAAGCGGTACTCCACGGCTTCGATAGTTTTGTCCCGTCCGAAGTGCCTAGCGAGGCCTCCGGCGTGGAGTTCCCAGACCAAAAATTCCCTAAGGGAGGTACTCGGGATGCAAAGCCTCTGGGCTTTGAAAAGATAACCATCCTCCAGTAGGAAATCATCCACCAAGCGCGTGCTGCCAGTGGACAAGAGAGTGTAGGTCTCCTTGAAGTCGGGGCATTCCAAATAATCCCTCTTTATTTGGTCAAAACCCACAACTTCTGCTCTCATCTCAGTGGTGGTCATCATACGACGACTGAGAGCATCGGCAGCTTTATTTTCAACCCCTGCCTTATGTCTAAGGGTGTACGTGTACTCCTGAAGGAACTCAACCCACCGACCATGGCGCGCATTCAATTTCTTTTGGGAATTGATATAACGCAGAGCTTCGTGATCCGAAAAGATGACGAATTCTTGCGGGAGCAAGTAATGTCGCCAATAACGAAGTGATTGGATCACAGCGTAGAACTCTTTGTCATACGTAGAATAACGCTGCCGGATATCATTCAATTTCTCACTGAAGTAAGCTACTGGGTGACCTTCCTGGGAGAGGACTCCTCCAATTCCGACCCCCGAAGCATCGCAAGTTACTTCGAAAACTTTGGAGAAATCAGAAAATCGCATCACTGGGGCCTCCACCATTTTCTGCTTAATCTCATCAAAAGCTCTAGTGGCGGCCAGGGTCCAGTGGAAATCACCCTTCTTCAGGCAATCAGTGATAGGAGAAACAATCGTGCTGAAGTTCCGTATGAATCTCCTATAGAAGGTGGCTAATCCGTGGAAGCTGCGGACTTCCCGGATAGTCTGAGGGATAGGCCACTCTACAATGGCCCTCACCTTCTTGGGGTCTGCGGAAACCCCTTGGGCTGATACGATGAAGCCCAGGAAGATGACGCGATCTACTAGGAAGGTACATTTCTTAGGATTGGCATATAATTGCTCCTTCCTTAAGACCTCACAAACTTGCCTTAAGTGATCCAAGTGCTGACTAATGGAATGACTGTAAATAAGAATGTCATCAAAGTAGACGACGACAAACTTTCCCATAAACGGACGCAGCACTTGAGTCATGATTCGCATAAAGGTGCTAGGGGCATTACTGAGCCCAAATGGCATGACTAACCACTCATAAAGACCATCCTTGGTCTTGAAGGCAGTTTTCCACTCATCACCGGGTCGGATCCGGATCTGGTGGTACCCACTCTTAAGATCAATTTTGGAAAATAATGTGGCACCCGTCATCATATCGAGCATGTCATCGAGCCTCGGAATAGGGAATCGATATTTGACGGTGATCTTGTTGATAGCACGGCTATCAACACACATTCTCCAAGTTCCGTCCTTCTTCGGTGTGAGAAGGGCCGGCACCGCACAGGGACTAAGACTCTCCTTAATGAAACCTCGCTGCAGTAATTCGTTAACCTGCTTTTTAAGCTCAGCATGTTCCGTGGGGTTCATGCGATAGTGTGGTAGGTTTGGAAGGGAGGCTCCAGGGACGAAGTCTATAGCATGCTGGATGTCTCTAAGTGGTGGTAACTGATCGGGGAGATCATTGGGAAAGACATCAGCATACAGTCCTAAAATAGGCTGTACCTCCTCAGGAATGGGCTCGTCAGATTCAGTGGAAATCTCACGGCCAACTAAGGCAAACAGAGGGGCGCCTTGGGCAAACTCAGTAATCAGAACCTTGGCGGTGACAAGGTTCATGCCCTTTTTAGATTTGGCTGGGTTGGATTTCGTGGCATCCATAACCCGGGGCTGTGATGGCAAAAGCTTAATCTTTTTGCCAGCATATTCAAACACGCAGGTGTTCGAATGCCCATAAATGTGGACATCGTTATCGTAGATCCAGGGGCGACCTAGTAAAATTTGTCCAACATTCATAGCCAACACATCGCACCAGACATTCTCCTTATAAGTGGCAAAGGAGATGGGTACGTGGCTTCGTTCCTTCACCTCCAAGGCATTGGAGTTGACCCACGATACCTTATACGGGTTGGGGTGAGGAACGGCAGACAGACCTAACTGGGATACCATGCTGGAGGAAACAGCATTAATGCAACTACCACTATCCACTATGACTTTGCAGTTCTTGTCTTTGATTTTGGTGTAGGTATGAAAAATCGTAGTCCTACGCCAGTCATCAGTGGGTGTCGGGTGTGATAGTGCACATCTCACCACGCAGATGGGAGAGGTATCCAACTTTTGAAGGCAATTGAGGACCGTAGTGTCGTCCTCCTCCTCGAAGTATTCGCCTTCTTCCTCGACTTGATGGATCTGATCAACCTCAGGCTCGAGATCGTCCTCAGTCATCTCCTCAACAATCGAAACCTTGTAAGGACTGGAGCACTGAGAAGCGATATGTCCATACCCCTGGCATCGAAAGCACTTGGTCCCGGGACTGGACCGAGGGGCATCCGGGGTGGGAGGTTTACTTCTAAAATCAGATCTAGGTGCAGGTGGACCCGTGGGTGGTCGGGTTGTGCTCCCCGGAGTGGGTCGTGAAGCAGGAGTGTGCGGGGTGGAACTACCGGCTGATCTATACGAGGGTCTAGAATCATGGGAACGACTCGGGTGTTGAGAACGGGACTCCTCTAGATCAAGCACTAAGCTGTAGGCATTCTCCAGTGTAGTGACGTTCCGGGCAAATAACTCATTGCGTAGATCCTCACGCAACCCGGTCCGAAACATAGATAAGATTTGCGCGGGGGTGGTAGAGGTCTCCCCTTTGCATCTAATCAAGAAGTCATCAAACGAGGCGATGTACTCCTTCACTGTTTTGTTGCCTTGGGTCAACCTATTCCACCTGTCCAATAGGCGGGGGAAGTACGACGAGGGCAAGTACTTCTGTTTGAGTTCCCGCTTCATGGATAGCCAGTCTACAATAGGGTACTCATTCCTATCCTCCCTGAGACTCTCTAAGTTCGCCCAAAACTGACTCGCCCTACCCGTAAGCTTCATGGCAGCAAAACTAACCTTCCTGGCCTCAGAAATATCATACCACTTAAAGAAGCTGTCCATACCTTTGATCCAGTCTAGGAAGAGCTGGGGATCGAGAGTGCCATCAAAGGTAGGAGCATCAACCTTAATGTTTTTCATAAGTGGTGCATCGGGATCATGGCCGTGGTAGGTAGTACGATGATTGGCACGGTGATGCCTCTCATCCAAATCAGGATCATGACGTGGATCATGTCCATGGTAGTGAGCTCGATGATTAGCCCGATGTGGCCTCTCATCCGGGTAGGTTTCATCCCCATACATAGAAGTGGGTCTAGATGGGGTGTAAGGAGTAGGGTGGTCTCTTGTCCGCTCAAGTGTATCGAATCTTTCGGTGGTGTTCCTACGAAGCTCGGCTAGATCCGCCTGGTTTTCCTTGAGTTGCTGGCTAATAGTGTTCATTTGGCCTACCAAGAGGTCTAAGGTCCTTCCTAGTTGTTCCGGGTCCATTCCTAAACACAATGGGATACTTTGAGAGTTTTCTAGAAAGTGGAAAGCAAACTAGGGAGTGAAAAGACACTCTAAAAAGACCCTATATGGTGCAGGAATTTCAGGGACAGCCAACTACACACAAGTACTAAGTCACCCTAACAAATAATAATGAGTGCGAAGTTTAAGGACAGCAAAAACACACTTAAGTAGTGAGCCTAAAGTTCGTAAAACTGCAGGAATTTTCTGGACAGCACTCTAAACAAGGGAGTATGATGAATTTAAGATGTTATATGCTCACAAAATGACATGTAATGCTATACTAGCACTCTAGGGATGATATGGAAAACTTTCTAAAAGAAATAAATGCAAAAATGAAAGCACAAAAGGGAAAACTACCAGGAGTCCTAAAACATGCAAGAGCATACCATGCTCTGATACCAGATGATGCAGGACTACTTAGAGGATATGTTTATGGCTTCATTTTAAACATTGCACAATTCTTTGATTAGAACAATTTAGGAATAAAATTATGAGCAATTCACAATATCGATTAAAACAGTTAGAGGGGTACTTTGCGTAGGCTAAATCACATGCTTCAAGCGTTGGAAATTTTCAAAATAATTAAGATAAGTAAAACAACGCAAAGTAGTAGTTTTCAATGTAATCCCTAATCTAACAATGAGACGTAGGATGCATAGAAGATTACACTCAACTCCTACGAATGACTAGGCTTGGCAAGAGCAATTGAAGTGGCTTTCGTGATTACAATCAACCAATTGAGAATTTGGATTTAGAAGAAATTACAATACAAGTGAAAAGGAAAACCTTTGCTAAGGAAGATGTGGACATTTTCCATTCACGGCCTTCGACATGATCGTTGGTGGTTTCCGTTAGAAGGTACAAGATGCCATCCACGTCCTCTTCAAGTATAGTCAACCTCTTTCTCCTTGAAGATGTAATTAGATATCCTGAAAGAAAGAGATTTCTTTTGCCTTGTGGAGAAGGTAGGGGATCCAAGGCTGAAATCTGAAATTGATTCAGATTCCTGTAGGTAGACTAATGGAAGTGGGAGGAATGATCCAAGAGGGCTCCATGGTAACTTCGGCCAGCAGCAGGTAACGGGTCCAAGTTCTCTCACAAAGGGAGCAAGCTCTACTGAGAGATGGTGGAATTCCGATTTGAGAGAGGGCAATTGCTGGGCGGTAAAACAGAGAAGAGCGGGAGGGTGATTCTTTCCAAAATTAAGGAGTGGTTTAGGAAAGAAATAAATAGGTTATTAATCTGAGAAGATTCAGCCAATAGGATGCAGAGATAATTTGAATTATTTCTAAATGCACTCAACGAGCAATTAGGAAATAATTCTCAATTTCAGTCATATGGTGGCCGGTGGCATTAATAGCCTGGGAGGAATTAAAGGGAAGGGATTGGGGGTTTCTAGTTTTGGTTTTATGCATCAGGAAAATTTTTAAATGAGTCCAAGTAAATTTGAAATTCAAATAGGTCTAAATTTAGAAACTTTCCTAGAATAGATTTAGTATATTAAGAAATATTTTGAATTTCGAATATTTTGAATTCAAATTCAAAGATATTTCATAACATATCAAATCCACAATAGGAAACAAATCAAAGAGAGAAAGAGGGGAGGTGGTTGGCGGCAAGGGGTTATGGGGATGCTTGGTCGTGGAGTTTGGAAAGGGAGGAGATGATGGCTTGGAGATGAAGAAAGGTTTGGGTGTAATGATGTCCGGTGGTGGTGATGGGAGGAGTAAAGACAAAAGAAAAAAAAGAGACCACGAACCCGGCCGTCTCCAAGGTTGGTGGGTGATCCGTTCTCCCTCTCCTAGGGATTTCTCCAAAGTTCTCTCCAAGAACTCTCTAACACTCTCAACACACAAGAACAAGAAAATTTTCTCATAATAATCATTCATCATCCTTGAAAATAAAACAAAGAGGCCTTAAATAGCCTCATACAAAAGACTCCAAATAAAATGACACCATTGCCCTTAGGCTTACACATGACAACTCCCATAAAAAGGGGTACGACGGGAAATACTAAAAATACACATAAGCAAATAATAAAATGCATGAAAATAAAATACATCGACTCAAAAATATAAAGACTCGATCGTGGCCGTAGATCGACGGCCGCGTCTCTGGTAAACTCTCCAAGAAGATCTGATGTCCCCATCATCATCACCGCAGATTTCTAATTTTACATAGGATGAATAGGGAATAAAATGACAAGCCAAATGGTAGCCTACATACTTTTTAGATCAAGAAGTGGGCGCTTAAAAACAAATCAATTTTGGTTATAAAATGTTAACAAACTAAGCAATGATCCAAATATAAGCCAATAATTTTTTGAATGTCTTAGACAAAAGCAATAGATCAATGCTCAAGCAAAGCTCCTCAAAGCAATAGATCAATGCTCAAGCAAAGCTCCTCAAAGCAAACTAAGGAAATAAACTATTAATCATCAAATTAGCCACATCCTAATTATTTGAGATAAGCATTATGAATCTTCATTTTTCATTTGTATATGAATGGTTAAACTTAATCTTCGCAAATCATTTTGAACAATTTCTACCCATAGCCGAGAGAGTTCTATCCAACAGTAAGATTTAGTTTCAACAAATAAAACATTTTTCATCAGGTTAAGCATGAAGTAACTAACATGTTGGCTGAATAAAGGAATAGGAAACTCTTACTTTTCTCTAATGGTCCTCATGACTTTTGCATACTGAGATACTGCAGTGGAGTTATCAGGATCAATTGTGATCTTTTCCTTGGAAAGAATCCCAAGGGCAGTATCAAATTTATTCTTCACCTCATAAAAGATGTTCTTCAACATTTCTTCCAGCATAAATATGTCACCATTGTTAGTGAATAAAATCTTCAAAGATGAGCAACTTTTAATGAAAAGTAGTTATATCAGTTTTCATAATTGTTCAGTAAACTAAGAAAAAACAATTATTACTTAATAACATTTGCAAGAGCTAACCTAAGCAAAAATTAGGCAGAACTAAGAACTAATCTAGGAATGAAGAGTTGGTACCAATTAGGTTTACATAGTGAAATATTTTGATGCTAATTTACACAAGAGAATTGAGGAAAATCATAAACTTCAAGATACATGAAGGATAAGTTTGAGAAAATATGCAATTGAAAGAGAGAGATGCAGGCAAGTCAAAGTTTTATAATAGGTCAGGCATAATTTTGCTGTTTGCTATTTCAGTATTCTATAAATCACTTTTCTTTCCCACAAAAATTCCAGCAATTTTTTCGTGGAAGTATTTTACATGAAAGAGTTCCTGATATCATTAGTTCTCCCAATCAAACATAATCATGTCTGGTCAAAACAGCAAAAACAAACAGGACATGTAATGGCATAACGGTGAACAAAACTGTTTAGCAGAAAAGTTTGACAAGCAGAAAGTTGTTACTCTCCGTTACCATTCAAATAGCAAGCAGATCTACCAATCCTCAGAGAAAGACCTAAGCGCAGTGGAATTCTGATTCTTAATTGACAGGTTTTCTTGAGTCCTCAGGGAACTACGTACGTCTGCTGTTAGATCTAGTAAATTACTGCTGCAACAAAGGCAGTATTTATTTCTAAATCATCAATCTCTAAAACATAGAAAAGTGCAGATGGCCATATTGGTCCTTAGTTCAAGCACATTAGAAGTAGACTTCATTAAACTGCCTTCAACCTACGATGGCCAAATCCTCTACTCCTCTCCAGACCCAAAATATGCGCATAATTAGTCACATATCCCTCCATTTCAGGTGAGAGCAAATTTTTAAAAATATTTTGATTTATCTTTTAAGAAGAGTGTAAAAAAGAAGTTCAAAGCAGCAGGATCACGAGTTGCGAGCCCACCCCAGGCTAAAGGCTTGCTAAAGTTGATAATTCTGAAAGTAACATCAGATGATCAAAATTGGAAGAGAAGTTTTTGAAGGTGGAAATAATCACAAATGATGTTGGATTTGGGCAACTCAAAAAAGACCAAAACCATTACTGATTCAGACGATTTGCATGCAGGTGAAGATGACAACAAAGAAAATGTGGAGTGGTAGCAAGTTTGTGTATTGATTGACTATGAATGGTGTTGGTGATAGTTAGAGGATTCTTGGAACAGAATTTGACTCCTTACTCCTAAATGAAAGGATAAGCCAAAGATATTAAATCAAGTAGTTGAAAGGTGAATTAATAAATTAAAATTTAAATATAAATCTGTTTTAATTAAAATTTAAAGCCAGTATCAGGTTCCATGGCTCAATTATAAGGCGAACCATATGGGAGCCACATGCACTTCTTCATATAAAGATGTGACTACAATCTCCCTCCTTATCTACAGCTCTTTTAACAATATAACCTACACCTCATCAAATCTACCAAACTGAATTATATCCAAACCATATACCTTAATGTAGGCCCCTCCCCCACCATTGAGATTCCTTACCTTCAGCTTAACCCCAACTTCAGACCATCACACATCCCAGAAGTGCAGCAATCTGGACAATGCCGCTCGAAGGGAAGGCTCAATCTTCATAAATCAACTGTTCTGATAGCCCACGTGCACAAAGGTCTGAAGTTGCATTAGAAATTACTTGAATCAGTTTTTCATAGCCTTGTCTTCAATAGAAAGTACTTGCATTATCTCTATACAATCATCCTCACATCTATTCTTCTTGGTTTTACCACAGTTTAATATTATGATTTTGTCACACGCAACTTAGCTATCAATGATTTTTTTAATGTCCAATATTTGGATTCACACAACCTTGCTGGCCTAATTGCAATCTAATAAATTTTACCTTAAAATCTCCATGTTATTATTTATCACATTACATTCCTAAGGCACTTTTCCATTTTAAAACCCCAAATTTAACTCTAGAGGTTGCATCCTAATCCATATTTTCATTTTTTTGTATGCTAAATTAAAGATAATTAAATCTATCACATAGAGGTACCAGCTTTTTTTTAATAATATATTAATTAATTTTTTTATCATAACCTCAATTTTCAATCTATCATACCAAACTAAGCCCTTCTATATAACTGAGACTTATTAATACAAATTAATGATTCTATTATAACTATTTATTTGGTCTTTCAATAATTACTTTTGATACAAATTAATGATCCATTATACACTTCTTTAATAACTTTTGGGTACTTTTTTTCCTTGATGTATAACAAATCAAATCTTATAGCAATAGGTCGTATGTCTTCTCAAAATAAACAAAAACTACTGAAAATCTATTATTTATTGTCTATATTTTTCATTAATTAACTCAGCCCAAAAATCACTTCTATAATGGATTTTCCTGGCACAAACTAAAACCAATTATCTAATACCAATTTGATTATTCTAAGTTTATATTCGATACCTCTTACATAACTTTATTATATAACTCATACATTCGATTGCTCTAGAATTACAATAACTTTGAAGATATCCTTTGTTCTTAAATATTAGTTACAAAATGCTTTTTCTACTTAGCATGGAAGATTCCCATTTCTTTTAGGAGATGTCTCAGTAGAACAATGAAAAAGCACCACTATAATCAAAATAAAACTAGAACAATATAAATAAAATAAAACAAAATTAATGTTGATCATTTACATAATCCTATCATAATTGGAACACATTATTCACTTTACAATGACTTCTAATATTAGTCAAGGCTCTATCATAAATATCTTTAACTTCAACTTACCTTTGGCATATTTTTTCCCTTAATGTGTAGCAAACCAATTCTCATAATATTCGATCATATGCCTTCTTCTGATCAAGAACAATCGCATAAATACTTTTCTCCATGCTCTCTAACTATCAATCATTGTCTTGGCACAATGATTTCTTTCATAATATATCTTCTTGGCATAAAACAAAATTGATCATCTAATACCGAAATCAGTTTTTTTGAGTTAATCTTTCATAATTCTCTCCCATAATTTTATTTTATGACTCATAAATTTGATTTCTCTAAATTTATCAAAATCCTAAACCCTCTACTATTCTTAAATATGAATATCGCTTCTTCTAGAATCATCTAGCATCTATGGTTGAAATGGGGATGGCTATAAGTGGCCGCCTCACCCCCACTAAATTTGTGATAAATATTTTTGTATCTATGAACAATATAAAAGCATCTCCCACAAGCCTTTTTAAAGCTCTGTGTAGTAAAGTAGCCTCTTACAATTTCTTCATGAATGGTTTGGTACATAAATTCATATTTTGAATGACATACATAAATGCACTTTAAGAGTGGTTGCATATGTAATAAAAAAGCTTCAAAATTGTATTGTACATAAACTAATGTAGAACATGAATAAGAGAAGGCTTACTATAAGAATCCAAGCAAAAGCCCAAGCACACCAAAATGCTCAAGCTAGAGGAAGCCAAATTATAAGAGAACAAACATGA
This sequence comes from Dendrobium nobile, assembly GCA_022539455.1. Classification (NCBI taxonomy): domain Eukaryota; kingdom Viridiplantae; phylum Streptophyta; class Magnoliopsida; order Asparagales; family Orchidaceae; genus Dendrobium; species Dendrobium nobile. The sequence goes on along the minus strand of CM039729.1, from coordinate 22,960,168 downwards.
AGAAATTTTCATATTTAAATTTCCAAGTTCAGATTTTGTATTTTATCATTTTTCATTTTTATTTTATCTCGGGCCTATTGTTTAGAATGATGGTGAAATAGATGGGGATATTATTATTAGAATTCAAGTTGGATGGTTGAAGTGGAGGAATGCATCAAGCGTGTTGTGTGATAGAAAAGTACCCTTCAAACTTAAGGGAAAATTCTATAAGATGGTGGTGAGACCTGCAATGCTTTATGACGCAGAATTTTGATAATTAAAAGAGAAGCATACAATAAAGTTAAGTGTTGCAGAGATGAGGATGCTTGGTTGGATGAGTGGTTTTACTCTTTACAAACAGAATACGAAACTAGCATATACATGAAAAGGTTGGAGTAGCTCCAATGGCAGATAAGATTAGAGAGAGTCACCTTAGATGGTTTGGTCATATAAAATATCGATTGATTACCCGATTATAAGAGTAGAGATATTAAATTTGAATTATATTAAAAAAGGTAGAGGCAGACCTAAAAATACTTAATTAGAAAATATTAGAAATGATTTTTCTTTATTAGATTTAAATGAGTATTTAACTCTTAATAAGACACAATATAAAAAATTATTCATATAGCCGAACCCATATAGTGGGACAAAGGCTTGATGTTGTTGTTGTTATATAAAGTTTTAACCAGCGACTTAATGGATTTTTAGAATGGTGTGTGAATTAATGCATATAGTTTGAACTTATAACAAAACTTTCAATTTGAATGGGATAAGAATTTTGAGAAATTTTGAGAAAATTATTCTCTTGTTGGTTGGATCTTGGTGGCAGACCATTACCTTCTTTGGTGGGAAAGAATAGTTATCTCTCAGTGCTAATAGATTCTCCTCAACCTCCCTTCCAAATCTCTCAAACATCTTCTTCTATATCTTTGCCATCTCCTAAGATAAGTCTTTATTAACTCAAGCCATCAAAATAATTTTAGAACCCTCATTGAACCTCTCACCTAGAATAAGTTCACCCTTACCTAGTCTTATTCCAATTCCTCTCACAAATTATTGAACCTCTTAAAACTCCACCAAAGACTCAATATCACAACAACATATTCTAAGTTAGCTTTGCACAACTATTTCCCATCATTTAGCCACCCTTAAACCCATTCCAAATGAACTAAAACTAAATTAGCCAAAACTAGGTCTAATTGAGCTAATCTTAATTTTCCCACCTCCATTTCACCCAAGAGAGCATTATGTTCCATCATTAACTCCAAATCACAACTCCACATCATAAGCCAATAATCCATGGAAATCTTCAGCAATTACTCCACCTATAAATCCTCCCAACACCATTGACTTTGATATCAAAGTAAAGCCTACGAGAAGGATCTTAAAGAAGCAATTCTGGTAAAAACTTTTTGTTTTCAACAAGAGGATCTTTGCTTGTAGGTGATTTGTTTTTATATGTGAGTTACTCCTTAACTTTTGATATGATTAATTCCTTTCTTCTCATAGTATAAATTCATATTAAAAGCTAATCCATTAGGTATGTTGCTTGCAAGCCTAGAATGAATGTAAAATTTTCCTATTAGTTAACTCCAACAAAAAACATAGCATATATCCCTATGCGTTAACTCAAAAAAAGACTCACCTCGAGTGCAAAATCAATTTTACATGCTTTTTTTGGTAATGCTTATGGTTAAATTTAGTATTTTATTTTAAAAAACTTGTGTTGACTTGTTCTTTTAAGAACAACTATAAAAAAAGACTTTATAGTTTTAAGATTTTTTATTTGCATTCAAAATTGCATGCATAAAGATATAAACGTGCGAAATTTTGTATTTTGAGTTTAACTAGTATTTTGTCAAAGAAGACCTAAACTACTTGAGAGCTTGGAATGTAAGAGATTTAATACCCCTCTCCTAACTTAATCTTAGGTTGAAATTTACTTTGATTACTTTTTTTTTCTCGACTTAAGACCCTTTCCCTCTAATCAAAGATTTACCCGTCATATTCACAACTGAATGGCACTCAAGTCAATTTCCATGAACCAAGTTGTAAACTTAAATAGGATGGTAGAAGCGCTAAAAAATAGGACTAATAACATATATATGAAAACTCAAAAAAAAAAAAAAAAAAAAAGTAAAGCTCGAATGCAATAATTAAAAGATAAGATACAAGCCCATATAGCTAGCCTGCAAAATAATAGAATTTATACCCTACCCATTACAACTATGCATAAGACCATAAAACTCATGCCAACAAATCCAAAAGAGAAAGCACCATCCATTGCACGCCATAAGCACACGTCTGATCATTGACCAAAGCCCAATTCTAAGAAAACTGCAAAGTTTCATCCCTTTTACTAGATTCAATTGATATTACTCGTAAGCATGTAATAGATTTAGTGTCTGGTTCACAACCCCAAATTTTCTATCTCATACATACTCCTTTTTTTTTTTGCCTGATGGCGTTTAAAGCCTTCACAATGAAATAAAAAGCAAATAACAAAAAAAAAATGCTAACATAATAGACTATAATTATTCTACAAAGGCATCTAAAGAAGGTGACTATATCGACTTGCATTAGACCTAAAAGATGCCAATCCACTAAATTCAAGAAATAAAATGCTAGATCTTGTGAACTATTCAAAATTATTAGGAAAATTAGAATCAATGCATACCGCATTTACTTGTCTACTAATATGCTTATCAATCTGATTTTTTAATAATGATGGCATCTTACTATATAATAATGGAGTTAACAAACCTTCAAAGATTCAGTCTAGCATTTTGATATGAGACAATACCCTCTACTTGCAAACTCTCATAACTCACATTCATGGAAGTAGAGAGTCCCATTATTACATAAGAAGTCTCTAATGGCCTATCTATATACCACATATTTTTAGATAGATGGAAGACATAACCCTCTTTTTTGTGGTAATCAATTTGAATGATATTACATATTAGAATAAACTATTCTCTTATTTGTTAGAGCTTGGTGGTCGGCCAATGACCTTTCTTTGTGGGAAATGTTAGTTATCTCTAAGTTATTGTTGATTCTCCTCGTAATCTCTCTTCCAGCATCTCCAATATATTCCCCTTAATCTTACCCATCTCCTAAGATCATCCATCATAAACCAAAGGCATCAAAATAATTCTAAAATCCTCCATAAAGCTCTCGACCAAGACTAAGTTCACCCTTGCCTAGCCTTGTTCCCTTCTCTCACAAGCTCTTAAATCTTTTCAAACTCCACCAAAAGCTCCAGATCACAACTATATATCCTAAACTATCCCTCCACAACAATTCCCATCATTTAGCCACCCTTAAATCCATTCCTAAAATAGTTAAAGTAAATCAACTTAGTTTAGGTCCAATTAAAAGCTAGTTTCCCACATCCATAACACCCAAAAGACCACTCCTTACATCATCAATTCCAAATCACACCTATACATCATAAATGAGCAATCCATAGCCATCTCCAACCATTCTTCTACATATAAAGCCTCCTACCACCATCATTAATAAACGGGGCAAATATATGAACATATATGCTAACAATAAACCATCAAAATAAAGGATATAAAACTATAAATTTGCACAAAAAATTTGTAATAATAAGTATAGTCAAAAAATATTGAACTAGTTATTTCAAGAAATATACAAATATATCATTGAATCACGCAAAAAGCTTAGAGTTATGCAAAATAAATTTATAATGAAATTAAAATGGTGTGTAACTAGAGAATCAATGTGAAAAAAGCAAAACCAATAAATAAAAGATTAATTAGGAAATAATGATGTAAGTGGACTACATTATGTCAATTTTATCCTATAATCATGCGTTAGTTATGCCTAAGGTGTAGTCAATAATTTTTTTTAAAATAAAATTGAGGCATGCTGAAAGGCCCACACAAAATTATTCCTTATCCAATATTGTAACACATGGATAAGAATATATCACTATTGTAGTGCTTACTAGTTCATAGAAATATTAGCTTTCCTCATATCCTGGATGCAGGTCATCTAAAAAACTAGCAAGTTTAGCTTCATGTCAAACCAAGTAAAGGAATAAAGATCAATGCATAAAATTATTAAAAAAATCTAGGAGATTATGCATATGCCACTAAAATCTACTTATTTATATAATTATCAAACATCCAAAAAAATGAACACAAAATCCATGCATTTGCGTGTGCCATGATCAAATCATGGGAGATTTGACAAAAAAATAAATAAGGGTGGGACCATGATGACTTGGGATAAGAGGATGTTAGGTTTGTAAATAGTCAAAATTTATATGTCAGTAATTGCTCATAAAAGCTTTAACTATATTCATTTATAATTTTACATGATTTAGTAAATAAATTTTAATGAATACTTCAAATTAAACATATGGATCTACTTACCATCTCCTTTAAGTCGGGGCAATGCAGGTGGAGCAGCATCTTTTGCGAACGAACGAACTGTTGCTAAATGCTCTTGTGGTATTACAACAGGAACAACTGATAACTATCAAGAAAAAAAATAAAACACATACATTATACATGTACGCAAGTGTTAAAGAGCAAAATTTTACATGGTGTTTTGTACAAATTGATCAAGCATATAATTATAAAGTGGTGGCATACAAAAAGAGAACATGAAAATACAATCATACTTGCAAATTGTGAAGATATTCATACAAAAGCATAGTAGTGGTGAAGATAGGAATATGAGAAAATAAATAAATAAATAATAAAATTGCCCTAGAAAACATCTGGTTCAAATATGCAACAATATGATTGACAAATATTTCAAATCCTATACATCCTGATGCAAGGAAAATAACAAAATCATCAAATAATATTCATGAGCTTCAGGGCAGACAACGAAAGGGGGAGAGAAAAAATGAAATTGTACATAAACTTAGGAGAGAAAAAGAAAGGGAGAGGAAAAAAACATCACAAATAGGAGAGCTCTGGACACCATGCTTTGATTTAATGATCTTTGACCGTTGCATTTTACCCTAGGGCAATTTTTCTATATAAGAGATCACTCAATGCATACAAAAAATACTTAATACTAGTAAAGAACTATAAAATGAATCCAGTTTACACATTTAATACATGAAACTTAATTAAAACATATTTAAAAACTAGAAATATGGAAATGATTTGTAAGAAGACTCGATGGTTGAGATGGCCTTGTATCATTCACCTAATAAAAAAGAAATGCTTCTTTGAAGAGTTAGAAGGCTGTTGCTATCGTGGTGGGGGGCGAAGGTAAGTAGAAGATGGGAATCTCTTAAAGTGCTAGCAAAAGTAGATTGTACAAATGTAGAAAGAAATCATGGCTGAGGTCAAGACATAGCCGGTTACCACACCATTGTGTACGATGAGCAATATAAAATAGAAATAAATAAAGGTATAGCAACAAAAAAAATGTGGTTAAAAGACAACATGAGCAACCAGATGGAGAAGGCATGAGTACAAGAAGTTGTAGAATATCTCCATCTCAACGTGCTAGTGAACAACAACAATAACTGAGTCACCATGAGATCAATCTCAACATCATGTATCTCTACAACAACAACAACAACAACAAAAACAGCATCAAGCCTTTATCCCACTATGTGGAGTCGGCTACATGAATCTTTTTTCTCCATTGTGACCTGTTAAGAGTCAAATTCTCATTTAAATATAATAAAGAAAGGTCATTTCTAATAGTTTCTAACCAAGTCTTTTCGGGTCTACCTCTACCTTTCTTAACATAGGCCAAATCTAATACATCTACTCTCCTAATAGGGTCATCGGAAGGACGACGTTTTACACGACCAAACCATCTAAGGTGTCTCTCTCTAATCTTATCTGTCATTGGAACTACTCCAACCTTTTCCCGGATACGCTCGTTTCGTATCATATCTCTAAGAGTAAGTCCACTCATCCACCTGAGCATTCTCATCTCAGCAGTGTGTACAATCTCATGCTCTAGCTAAATTACTACGTCAAAGTCCAAAATGGGATTGACATCAAAATTTGAATATGGCAACTACAATTGTTCCCCAAGAGCCATGTAATCATCAAATATTGGTTTATCATCATAATAATCATTAATCAATTCAACTGGAAATGCAAGTGGGTCAAGAAAATGCATTATGGAACTTCTAGGTCAACCTTAAACACAAAATTAAGATCAATTGCAAGTATATTAGCACACATAGACTCAGCATAAGTGACAACTCAGCATCCTCAATAGGGTGAGTACGCGTGAATGGTGGAGAAGATTACTTTAAAAGGTAACAATAAATAATATATGTAAGATAATTGAGTCTATCAATGTAATTTAGATGTTTGTCAGTCAATTGCTGATATCTAAGAAGAGATTGATAGAAGTGATTTGGCATAGGAAGATTATCTTTGTAATATTAAAAGTGTGCATAATTTTCATTATATGATAAATCATGATTGTGCTATCAATTATGAGAACATGTATGATTATTTTAATATGACCTATCATGATATCAATAATAAGAGTATGCATGATCAACATGATATGATCTATAATGATCATGATATGAAGCATATGGCTTCCATCTAATCATATTAAGGGTAGTAATCATAAGTATCATAATGGGAAGTGCGTTATTTTTATAACTCGTACAACATTAATAAGACCCTATACCACACTTTAATTCATTAGGTTAATACATATTTCATGTTTATCTTCAATATAGTGCTCTGAAGAGGCAGAACATACAAGAGATGAAAACCCTGCCAAATTCATGCAATGCTTACATTCCAATACTAACCAAAAAAAAAAAAAGGATTACAATAGCTCAGCTTAATCTTAAGATTAACACACAAAGCTCACAGTTAGCATTAACGACCTGGCCAGCTCATAGTTTGGAGGTAGTTATCATGCAGACATCCAACCTTAAAACATCGTTCAAGGTACAAGCAAGAATGCCTTGCACTTAAGCCGAGGCATAAGAATAATGACCAGTTCAATCTAAAAATATGTTTTTTAGTGAAATGCATATGACATCAAATCTCTTTTTGAATGAACATGTCGAGACGCTAATCATCAATGACATGAGGAAGATTAAAAATCATCCAAAGACTAAACTTCGATTCCTTCTTTGACGTTAGACCTCATCAGGGGCAGATTTAACGAGCCGCCACGCCCCGAGCTGAAGACGCTCGGCGTGTCTACTGCGGGAACATAACCTCATAATCAAAACCCTTCATATACAAACTCTGCAGAATCTATAATGTATTGCCAACCCACATTTGCAGAAGTCTTCAATCCAGCATATGATTGAAAATTAAAAAAAAGTTCGATCGTGAAAAGAACTTACATAATCCAAAGGATTTGGTAATTGGAATCCGAAATGGAAACAAAAACCCTATTCCTAGGACAAGAAGAGCTACCAATCGTAAACAGTGATATCCAGTGAACATCCGAAGCGCTCTTTACCTGTCTGGATCGCGAGAGTAAACGATAAGCCAACGCCATGTCCGGAGATCCCCTTCTCTCCTATTCCTGCAGAATTGGGGCTGCGACTCAAGCGAAAGGCATATACCCATTTACCTAGTCGTGGTAAGTTCACCGCCTTTTGTTCGGCAGGCGCCTTGCCTTCGAAGTTGGAGTTAGGGCGCGCGCGAGTCAAGCGACTAGTGGGCTCGGACTAACCACCATATAAATGACTTCGTGAGTTTAGTTAGATGAGTTAGTGAATTAAATTTGAATTAATTTTATTCAAATATAATATAAAATATATTAATATTTATTATTTTAAGGAGAAAGTTGTTAAAAGTATTTAGAAATATTTTATTATATTAATTATTTACATAATAATTTTTTTCTCTCTTTCATTATAAACAAGTTGCTCTTGAGCTAGTCCAAACATATAAAATAAAAGACTGAAATTTTTATTAAATGAGAAATTTTCAATGATATTAAAGTGTCCTTCAATATTAAAATCTTAATTTTTGTTGAGAATTTTATTCTTTGCAAGTCATTAAGAATATAGAACTATGAAAATAATTTTGTCTACTTTGTTGAACTGAATTAGTTTTAATGTTGCACACAAAATATATATCTTAAAACTCATATCATGTTCTACACATATCATTATAAATATGTCATTTTACAAACTAAATGACTTTCAATGGTGTATAAGTGTTATAAGTTTTAAAACTCACGGTTTATATTATGCATATGTATACATATGTTATTTTGTGAAATGAATAATTATTAGTGTTGATGTATCATCAAAAAATTATCTTGATCAGGCACGAATATCGGACAAAATCTAGTCATAAACTTCCAAAATTAAATTGTATATTTTTCTATCGGCGCGAATACTCCAGGACGCAACAAGTGTTATATAGGTTCGTATACATGATAAAACTCACTTTATTTATGTACACGCCTATATATATATATATATATATATAAGTTATATTAAAAAATAATAAAAATTCTTTGATTCACATGTATGTGCATGATCCTAAGACTCATATTAATTTTAAAAAATAATTAAAATTCAATATTATACATAAGTGTAAACAAGTATTATGACTCGTTTTATATTATGTACACACATGCATATATGTGTTATTATAAAAATTAAATTAATTTCAGTTGTGTACACAAATGTGTACAAATTTTAAGGCTAATATTTTTTGATATATTAAAATATGCACACTTGTGTATACATATTAGTTTGTAGTATATGGTAAACTACAAAGAGGGGAGTTGAATTGGGTGTCAATTGACATGTAAGGAATTTCTTTCAAAAAGTTTCTTCCCTCAAACTTAAGGAAAATTTTTATAAGATGGTCGTTAGACTTGAAATGCTTTATGGCGCAAAATGTTGTTCATTTAAAGAGAAACATAAAATTAAGTGTTGCAAAGATGAAGATGCTCAAGTGGATTAGTAGCTTTACTCTTAGAGACAAAATGTGAAACGACAATATACGTGAAAAGGTTGGAGTAGCTCCAATTATAGACAAGGCTGGAGAGTCTCCTTAGATGGTTTGGTCACATAAAATGTCAGCATCCCTATGACACCATTATGAGAGTAGATGTATTAGATCTAGTCAATATCAAGAAAGGTAGAGATTGACCTAAAAGGATTTGGTTAGAAAATATTAGAAATGACATTTTTTATTAGATTAAATGAGATTTTGACTTGACACAATGGATAAAAAGGATTATGTAGATGACCCCATGTAGTGGTATAAATGCTTGATGTTATTATAATACATGGTGTCATCAATTGCTGTAAGTAGGATGTACATCAAGCATTTATACCACTACATGGGGTCATGGTGGTATTGTATGTGGTAATTATAATACGGCATCATGGTGGAAGAAAACTAAATCATACAACAATTTTTATGTATAAATATGAAGGCATATAGATGATAAGCAAATGTGTAAGTAAACTAAATCATACAACAATTTGATAAGGTCACTATTTATTTAGTTTACCCACTCTTTGAGTAGCATTCACGTCTGGCCTAACTCAGCATAAGAATTCTCACTAAAGTTGCCACCATAAACTATTCTCCTTAAATCAACTAGTAGGCTAAGAAACCTTATTACACCAACTTTACTCTTGCTAAGAAATAAAGCACATTGCACTTCTACTTTAAAATGAGAAACAATTTATTTTTTTTCTTTTCCACTAGGTCACAATTTTCTTACTTCAAGTTGAAGAACCTACCACTCCAAATACAATCCTCTAAGTAATATGTTGTAAATTTTGTAGGTGACTCAGAAGCTATTACATATAATTATGTTGTATATGATTAAAAAGCACTATAATTGCAAGATATAATGTAATATGTAATTAAAATCATATGAGAATAAATAGTAACAAAGTGCATTTTTTTAGGAACCAAAAAAAGTTTTGAGACGATGATAAAAACTTGAATATTTCTCCATTTCTCTCTAGCATGTCTCACAGTATTAGCTCACTTCATATAATTATAACATTGGTGATTATCTTATGATGATTAATTAAGTTAACTAACATCTTTATGTTATTGTTCATATTTTTGCAATGATTATATGCACCCACACATATTATGTATATATGTGAATAAAGAACACTATCCTTACTTAAAAAATCTTGATCCTAGCCCGTATACCACATCACTTCCACTTAGAAGACCTCGGCACTACTTGATATGGCCATAAATCCGACATCCCTTTGATCATGCTGAAGTATTATCACCATAATCATGTATTGCTAATCATTTGTAGTACTGCATCACATTCAATATTGGCATGCCATATGAACCTTACAATTGCCATATAATAATTGAACTTCTAGTACCCAAGTTGTTGTTACAACATTAAGATTATTTACCACATACAATACCGCCATGACGCCATGCATGACTATTATGCAAGAATAATGGCAAAAAAAAAAAAATAATCACAACTCTAAGCTATCATTATGCTACTCTACATTAATGATAACACAATCTCTATAAATATTCAAAGTTGGTTAGTTGGTGGGAGGGTGTTATTGGATAGTTAGTTGAACCCCAAAATAATTAAAGCCTCTTTTATTCCTCTCACTTGGAACAAGATTGTGAGCTCTTTGCCCTTACAGCAGTGGGTTTACTATTATATGCAACCATGGAACATATCACTGCTTCCCTCTATCTCCGCTCTTTTTTGAAGAACCTAATATAGCTCAATCATAAGAGCAATCATTTCACTTATATCTCTTCACTACTATTTTTCGCATCTCATTCTCTTTACGATAGCTTGGCTCTACTTTGTCCCACCACCACATGTATCCTATAAGAGTATAGTTAATCCCCCAAGCATAATCATATTTACTATAGATTGTTTTACCAAATCAATCTAAAAACTTATTTTTGCTCTCTATGTACTCACACTTATTTTCTCCCATATGCAATTTTCATTCTTTAGCATTCTAACTAATCTTCGAAGTTTGTGCTTTTTTTAGGCTCCTAGAACTTATGAACATTTAATGTGTAATAACTCAAAAGTGTGAAATAAATTATTTGAAAAAAAATATATATAAATTATGAAGTAGCGTACTAATAATATTTATATATTTTTATTATATATATCTCTGTGTCACCAGCGGCCTCACTCACTTGATTGCTTGGTCATGAATAAATTGAAGGAGAAGAAGAAGATAAATGAAAGAGAAAGGCCTTTGAGTTATGTTTTCCATTTCTATTAAGTTTTTTGTTCTACTCATTATAAGTGACTAATTTCTTAATTCTCTTTTCAATGATTTTGATTTCTACGAATTTATCTCTTTTAAATCTATAAAAAATGCATTATCTCTTGATCTTGTAAGCTTTCACTATTTAATTTTTGATGTGTTATAAATTTGATCATTCTGAACAATTTGATATAATTTTATTATATTTTCACATGTTAAATCTATTTATATGACTTTTTATGTAAATGAGTAGGAAAAAAACATACTAAAAATGGAATGTTTTGATATTAGTGATATGTGCTGGAATGCACAACTAGTACTAGTAAAATGATGTACTAATTAACATCATATATAGAGGTGGAAACAAATTAAGTCGAGCTCGAATCAGGTCTAACTCGAGGTCGACTTGCGAGCTCAAACTCGAGTCGACCTCAAAAGGCGAGCTCGAGCTCGGCCAGTGCCATTGAAATGAGCTCTTCGAGCGGCTCGTTCAAGCTCCGTTGTGTATGCTTCAGCGTCCCAGCACGCCTGCATCCCTTGCTGAGCTTTGTCCTGCATCCAAACCCTGTATGTGCATGTCTGCGTCAGATCACACCCGTAATTTTGCATTCCCGCGCTGCTATCTCGCCTTCCCGCCCACATGTTAGCACTTCGACGCTATGATCTACCTTCCCGCCAAAGATTTTATCCAAGCCTATATGCCATTACATCACGCATCCGAGCCAGCTCACGAGTAATAAAGTTGAGGTTTGGTTGGATCGAACTCAAGCTCTATAATACAATGAGCTTAAAATTCTACTCGAGCTCAAATCGTGAGCTCATAAGCTAAATTCACAAGCTTGTTAATGAGTTGAACCCGAGCCGGCCAATGAGCCGGCTTGACTTGATTGCACTCCTAATCTGATATATGATATATTAATCTCATGTGATACTATACTGATTTATGTGATTCACTGATTGGAGTCATAAGATGCTGGAGATTGATTGAGAGTTATAAGGAGTTGAGGTTACTGATTCATGTGATTCAAAGAGAGTTATAAGAAATATACTTATTGGGAATCATAAGGGACGATTGATTAGGAGTCATAAGTGCAGGAGTAAGATACCCTCATATGAATATATGATAGAACACTAAATCACTGATATAATTGATTGCAATTAATACATGTAAACTCAAGATACCCGCATCTTAATGTTAGTTACTAATACTAATATTGAAATTGCTATTATTACTGATACTGTTATTGATGCTAAATACTAATATTGATATTGATTACTGATATGTATACTATTACTTACACTGATTTTTTATTTTCGACATTGATCTTGATTATTGATATTGACGCTATTACTGATACTGAATACTATTATTAATATTGTGACTGTAGCTGACAAATTAATGTGAGCTAAATAAATGCTAGAATTGAATAGAATTGATTAAGTGCTAAATATCGACTAACTAATTGATTGATTAGAGTTTTTGATGAAAGAATAAAACAAAATTGACTAAGATATGATATATTGTAAACTGATTATTGATACATATAACCAGTATAGATACATTGATGCATATATTTCTTTATATAATTTAAAACATACTATTCTCTTTTACTTACATTGATTTCAGTTCTAAGATTTTGGTTACTTATTCAGTTATACGTTCATTACGTAATTTTACATATTTTCAAGAAAATATAAGAATCTTATGATATGAGATTCGAATTGATAAGCTCTAATTAAATAACAAAAATGAAAGTCAAATACAATTCTTCCAATATACATCTCAAGGCGTGACATGATGTATGTTCTCTTACTTGCCACTTTAGCTTGGAAAGTAAACAACATCAATAGTAGGGACCCTTAGATGATAGTTGTAATTAATTTATTTTCAAGAGGAAGGGGATTGTGTAGTTGTTATATGCTCTTGAGATTTGCTTTCATGAATGTCTATATTTGAGTTGGCAAGCTGGCAAAGTGATCCATATAAGGGTTAATTACAATAAATTGATCAACCCTTAGGTGAAATATATTATCAAACTATGGCACGACTATGTAGGGATTGAATTCAGCTAGAGGCCCTTAATATATTTCCTTATAAAGCACAACATTTAAGCTTTTATTAGCAACATACTAACTTTATAAAGTGTTCAGCTTTACATTTGTTGGCTTTTTGGAGGATTTGAAATAGATTGCATTAGTGATCTTCATATTTTATTTTAGTCGATCTGTCGATATAACATTAGGGCTACGTTGAAATTTGAATCAACAATACAATCCGATTAATTATCACGATCAAATTTTACACAAAGCTAACATTATGTATTTCAGAAACAACTTCAAGACAATTTTAAAAAATAGTCATATCAATTTAAAATAAAAAATAAATGAATATATATATATATATATATATATATATACCAAGTAAACGGTTAACAAAATGCTTAAAACGTCAAAATAGTTGACAGAAAAAGAACCACAAAAACTTGGCGTCTCAATCATAAGAGAAATTATTCTGTGCGAAGACCAAACACAAAACACTGTCCGGAGATCAATCAGAATGCGCCATGTCAGCGGTACCGAGCAAAGGGATGACGTGGCACATTCTGATTGACCTCCAAACGAGATTTGGTGTCCGCATAGAATAATTAATCCAACAAGGAACCCAAAATCATCCACAATACGTATCAAATTTGAAGGGTATTATTCGTATTAAATGAGTGTGGTTCAGGATTTCATGGTTAAATTTTCAATAATTTTAGTTCCTCTTCACTTGATAAACAAATATCTACCATCAAAATCAAAGCAGCAGTGCAAGAAAACACACTTTTCTTCAAATTATGAGGTCAAGAGCAAGGATGGCTACAAAAACCTGACAGTCATATAAGATATAAAGCCTGATTTCTATACAACCTAACATAACTAGGAAAAGATTTTATATACATAGATGAGAGGAGAAAAATACCATCAGCACAAGAAATTATTCTGTGCGGACACCAGACGGTTCAGAAACTAACCAAAACGCGCCACATCACCCAGTACTAAACATTACCGAGCAAAAAAGTGACATGTTGCATTCTGATTGGTCTCCGGACGCTGTCTGAAATCCACACAAAATACTTTTTCCAGCAGCATAGGAAAAAAAAAACATTTTATATACATGGATGATAGGAGAAGCATAACAGCAGCAATTGGTGCCATTGATTCACCTCTCACTTGACATCAGAGCCGTGTATTCTTGCCTACAAATAGCATATCTGGCAAAGAAAGATGAATGTGCTTTGGCTTCTGTACCTTGATGTGTTGTTAAACTCAACGGTCTATTTCCTTCTACCTTTATGCTGTCAAGATATGGAGTTGACGTGAAGACTGTCATCACCTTTAGTCCATTTAACATCACGGAAGGTTTAGGCTTCGTTTGGGACGGTTTTCTTCCTGCTTCATAAAGCCACTTTCTAGTATAAAAATTAAAATTTTTATACTAAAAAACTGCTTTAAGAAGTAGTAAAAAAGCCGTCCCAAACATAACCTTAGTCTCTGATCAAGGCAACATGAAAGAATGCCTGAAAAAACTGGTTGAGGTAGGTTGCCGGATATCAATTTCTCTTTTCTGCATTACTCTCATGAACTCCTCTGAGCTTAGATGTCCATCATTGTTCGAATCAAATACATGAAAAACAACATCAACCACATTGTCGCTCAGAGAAACCCCACAAACCTACAATGTTAAAAATCAAATAATCACAATTATGAAAAAGATAGTAATTTGATTTTTCCCTTGAGAAAGTATCAATAAAAGAAATCATACATGAGAAGCGGCTCTGACAAAATCTTCCTTTGCCAAGAAGCCATTAACTTTTCCATAACTGAAGATAGCGAATGACAACAGGTCTAGTCTCTTCCGTAAATCAGCGAAGGCCTTGAATTCCTGGAAGTTTAGACAAGAAGACGTGTTGATGAAGGAATTGTTATGCAGTATATTATGTGAATAGATATTGAATCATGTCGGACCTCAAAGGTAATACGCATATCCTTCAGCTGTAAGTTGTTATCCAACACATCAACTCTATCAAGAAACTTGTTTATATGATTAATGTCTGCAGAAGCAACCATTGACAAAGCAAAGTCCTTCGCAGAAATCGTTCCCTCTAATTTGACATCATAATGGTCAAACTCCAAGCGCAAGATCTGAAAAAATTTTGAAAGTAAAGCAATAATTATTATTTCACATTTAAAACTAACAAATATTTAGAAGACTATTACATGGTTAAAGGTATACAGCATAAGTTAATCTAGGAGTAATGGCATTAAGGCTTCGTTTGGGGCGGCTTTTTTGCTGCTTCTTAAAACAACTTTTTAGTATAAAAATTTAAGTGTTGCAGAGATGAGAATGCTTAGGTCGATGAGTGGCTTTACCCTTAGAGATAGAACACAAAATGAGCATATACGTGAAAAGGTTGGAGTAGCTCCAGTGAAAGATAAGATTAGAGAGAGTCGCCTTAGATGGTTTGGTCACATTAAACGGAGGCCTTCCGATGACCCGGTTAGGAAAGTTGAGGTTTTAGATTTGTCTTATGTTAAGAAAGGTAGAGGTAGACCTAAAAAGACTTGGTTATAAAATTTTAGAATTTTAGAAATGATCTTTCTTTATTAGATTTAAATGAGAATTTAACTTTTAACATGACACAATGGCGAAAAAAGATTTATGTAGCCAAACCCGTGTAGTGGGACAAAGGTTTGATGTTGTTATTGTTGTTGCACTAAAAAGTTGTTTTAAGAAGCGGCAAAAAAGCCGCCCCAAACGAGACCTAAGTCCCGCTATGCACCGGCTAAACACAAATAAAATCTATTTAGGTTCTTAGCATTCTTGTACGGGCTTTTGGCAACGAGCAGCAACCAAGAACAAAATATGTAACTCGTCCAAATGATACTTTGAGACGACACCGACATTAAAATAAAAGGCAAGATTGATGAAGTACTCAAACCTAAGTTTGAAAACCAAAAGAAATAGGAGTTATTAATACCTCATCGTGTAAATCCCTCAAGAATTGAACGAACTTGTCATGTTGGAGACGCTCATTTCCGTCCTTACCAAAGAAATACTCGACTAGGCCTGCATTTTCCACAGAGCCTCGAATTTTAAGACCAATACGCAGCCCATTTCTATGGCATGCCCCCTGTCTATTAAAGGAACGCATTAATGCCATCACTTTTTTAAACTCATCCCTTTCAATAGCTCTGCAAAAGGATCAACCAATTGATAATCATGATGCAAGGATAAAACTTTATAGAGAAGTTTTCTATTTGGTAATAAAAAAATAATGAAAAAGATTACTCACTAAGTGAGGGTATTAATCTGCACTTGCACAAGAACGTTTTAACTGCATGTGAATTTTCTCAGTAAATAACAAAACGGCATACACACCAAGTAAAAGGGAAAGTTTACAATTTACTAAGGCTTCGTTTGGGACGGCTTTCTTGTTGCTTCTTAAAGTTTCTAGTACAAAAATTTTAATTATTGAACTCTAAAGCTGCTTTAAGAAAGTCATCCCAAACGAAGCCTAACAAGCATATAAAAATTTCAGGCGTAAATTATAAAGACAGATGCAAGTAATGGAAGCACATGAATTCAGACAAATTGTAACGAAACCAACACCAAATTGAAATTAGTACTTTTAAGCATGAGGAAAGAGTGAATATAAGTAGTTAATAGTGCAGAAAGAAAGAAGTCGAGAAATGCTGTAAAGGCTGCTTCTAATAAACTGCATAAAACATTTTTCTTTACTGAACTCACTGTTTTAAAGCTTAGCATAGAACACTTCACAAGTAATATATGAAACCCTTCTTTCCTTCATATGTTTCATGTTTACTATAAGTGTTAAATACATATATCTGTATATATAAATCAAATGTATTAAAACTATATGGTGATATGGCAGCAGCTCATTGGCTCTCATGTATAAAGCCACATAGGTTAGTCTTTATAAATAACTCCAGGTTGTACTCGGTGACAGACATATCAATATACATTTTCTTGTTCCTCCTCTTCTCTGCCTTCACGCTCTGGTCTCTTTCTTCATGGTATCAGAGCAGGACGGTCATGGCGAGCTTGACGACATCGCGGCGCAGCGAAGGAACTGAGACGATGAATCAGGATTCAGGAGGAGCCGTCAATCTCCTCAACGCTGAAGTTCGTTATGTCGAATATCAAGAATATTACTCTGATTCAACTTGCGTCGGACAACTATGCAATTTGAAAATCGTAGATCCTAAAAAATTTTCAAACTCATGGCTTCCATAAGTTTCTTGACCTCTCTTCTTCTCCTCCTAAACACACTCTTGCTCAAACCAATGGTTCTCCTATACCTAATCCCTCTTTTGATGAGGACATCGTCAGAGATTTTGACACATGTACCATCAGGAGACACCGGAGATCGACGGCCACGATCATGAGTTTTATTTGATTCATTTATGTAGTAGTCTATTTGATTTTTATGTGTTCCCGTTTTTTCCCTTATGGGTATTTAGTCGCTATTGTAGCCCAAGGGGCATTTTTGTCTTTTATTTTATTTGTCATTTGGTGGCCTATATATATGGCCCTTTTCTCATGTAATAGTTAGTTTTTGATAAAATGAAATTTACTACTTGTTCTCTTTGTGAGTTCCTCCCTCCACGATCTCTTAGTGAGTTCGCCGGAGAAGACTAGATCTCTTTATGAGTTCTAGTTCGCCGGACAAAACTAGATCTCTTTGTGAGTTCTAGTTTTCGAATTATCTAATCTTATGGAAAATCAACGTGGAGACAAGCGAGGTTAGTAAATCCGTAGTCGTCGAAGCCTTGAAAATTCCATCTCTTCCTTTTCCCTTGCTCTTGCCACCGCCCACGCCAAGCAACTCAAA
Source organism: Dendrobium nobile (assembly GCA_022539455.1). NCBI lineage: Eukaryota > Viridiplantae > Streptophyta > Magnoliopsida > Asparagales > Orchidaceae > Dendrobium > Dendrobium nobile. The sequence goes on along the minus strand of CM039729.1, from coordinate 22,942,090 downwards.
GCCGCCGGCCACCCTGTCTCCATCTTCCGCCGGCCTCCCGCCGGCCAACCCAGCAGCCCCCTTCCCACCGCCTTCCCCATCTTGAATCCATAGCATTTGAATTTCAAACCCTTCATTAAACACTTTCCTAATTGGTGTCCCTTCATTAAGCGAGCCCATTAATGAAATTAAAGTCAAATTTGAATTTCAAATTTGATTTCCCTCTCATTATAAGGCTTGGGAAGTTACTAAAGCTACAATTAAATCTGAAATTAAAATTCAGATTTAATTGAATTACTTACTTAAACTTGGGCCCCACTCTAATAACTCCTAAATCCCTCTCTCTCTCCTCATATGGCCGGCCACCTTTATTGGCCTTCTCTCTCTTCCAAATGACATAATTACACCAATAAATCATCCCAATTTCCTCCCATTGCCGCCCCCATCAATCCTCCCTTTGGAATTATTTTGAATTCATCAAATTAATTCCCCTCCCCTCTTCCAAAACTGAAATTATTTCAGATTTTAGTTTTTGTTTTCTTGGGAGCCTTTCTCTAAGCATGCATCTCAAGGGCTCAAGAAGAGAGTTCTCCACATCCATGGACGGCCGATCCCGACATCGACCACGGCTTCGTCTTTGATGATCAAGGAAGAACGTATAAGACGTTGGATGCTCACTAGTCATCCCATGGACTATCCGCCACCGGCTACCACTCCAACGGACTACACTTTGTACGCCATTTGTCTCCTAGTGGCATCGCTCGGTTGCTCTCAATTTTCCTCCAGTAAAAGTGCCACCAACAAGAGAGTGAGTGAGAGACCCAAGGTGAAAAGTTCTATTTGTTAATTGTGGATTATTGTTTTTCTCCATAACATTATTATCTAATTCTATGTTGTCAATTTGATATTGTCCCACTAATCTAGTTGTAACCACATGCCTTACTTAATTTCGACTTGATAATTCCGAGAACTTAATTTGGGATGCATTAATTCTATAACTAGCAAAGCTTTAACAATCTTATATTGAAATCCCCAAGCAGTTCTTGTTTCCATGCATTACGTTTCACATCATCTTTTGTGCAATGGACTTTAACCGATCAAGTTCTTGTCTTTGCTCTGTGTTCTACAATTTCTGTTTCAATCTTGCCTTATGTTGCAAATCTTGATTCTACTGTTGCCATTTGGACTACTCTTGAAACCAAATTTCAATCTACTAATAGATCCAAGGTTATACAACTCAAGAACAATCTTTACAATATATCCCTCAAGAATCTCTCTATGACTCAATATCTCTCTGAAATCAAAACCATAGTTGATCGGATCGCTGTGGCAGGGTCTACAGTTGACATTGAAGACATAATCCTATATATTTTAAATGGTCTTCCAAACTCTTACCAATCATTCAAAATTGCCATTAGGACTATGCTTACCCCAATAAGTCTTGATCAATTATATCCTCTTCTTCTCAGTGAAGAAATCAACTTTGCTTCGGATGCTGCTCGGAACTCTACGTCTACCGACCCTACATTGGCGTTCACGCTAATCGCAGTAGAGGGCGTCGAAACAGAGGCCGATACTCGTCTGGTGCTCCTAATCCTAGTCGATCTCCCAGTGCTCCAACAGTTCACTATTAAATTTGTCTCAAGAAAGGCCATTCGACACCTTCTTGCTGGCATCGGCTTAACTCTAACTACATTCCTTAAACATCCAACAACCCCACTAAAGCTCTCGTCCCAAGTTCGGACAACTCATACAACAACTGGTTTCTTGATTCAGGAGCAACATCCCACCTTACGAACTCACTCGACAATATGTCCATCTCAAACTTTTACCAAGGCAACGAAAGCATCACAGTTGGTGATGGACGCTCGGTGAACATTTCTCATACTGGGGCTGGTTTATTGCCAACCCCATCTCGTAAGCTACTTCTATCACAATAATTTCATACGCTCGCACTTCATTACAACTTGCTATCAATTTCACAATTAACTACAGACAATGATATCTCCATTGTTTTTAACTCATCTGGATTTATCTTTAAGGACCGGAAGACGAAACATGTGCTTCTTCAAGGACCGTGTGCCAACGGCCTTTACCCAGTTCCGATTGATGCTTTCACAGCTCAACAAAATGCACTATCCGCCGCTTCTCCAAATCTCAACCCGTGGCACTAAAGGCTTGGACATCCTCATTCAAGAACCCTTCATACTATATCAAATTGTAACAAGCATCTTAATATACCTATGAATTTTCTAATTGTGCTTCTTGTAAACAGTCTAAGCATCATAAACTTGTTTTTGACAAAACTACTACTCGTCACAATACGCTTCTTTCTTTAACTCATTCTGACATTTGGGGACTTGCTCCTGTAATTTCGAATCAAGGTTTTCGTTACTACGTAATCTTTGTTGATGATTTTTCCCGTTTTACATGGTTATTTTTTATGAAAACTAAATCTGAGGTTACCAATATTTTTATTTCTTTCAAAAACCAAATTGAGAAGTACACGTCTAAATCCATCAAAATTCTTCGCACTGATGGCGGTACTGAATTTGTGAATCAAACTATACAACATTTCCTCAGACAAACTGGCATAACTCATCAAATGTCTTGTCCGCATACTCCGGAACAAAATGGAGTTGCCGAAAGAAAACATAAAAATATAATTGAGACGACTCGAACTTTGCTTTTAACGTCTTCTATTCCCTACACACACTGGTCTGACACTGTTTTAACATCTGTATATTTGATAAATCGATTACCTTCCCCTATTACTGATAATAAGTCTCCTTTTAAACTTTTACACAATGTTAAACCGGCATACAATCATCTTCGTATTTTTAGTTGCGCTTGTTTTCCTCTGGCTCCACCTCACACTCGTCACAAATTTCAGCCCAAAGCCAAACCGTGAGTGTTTCTCGGTTATTCTGATGCTCACAAAGGCTATAAGTGTCTTGACCTCACTAACAACAAGATTTTTATTTCAAGGCATACCACCTTTGATGAGCACTCTTTTCCTTTTGCAAAAAAATCTTCTCCCATTACCATTCCTACTACTGACACATCTCCGTTTTTTCTTACGCCAACTTCTCTCTATCAATTGCCTCAAAACCCATACTCCTCTCACACTCCAGCTGATCCACAAGCCGCACCAAATCTTACTCCTCAATCAGATCAATGCACTCCTCCGTTCAGTGAGCAGCAAGGACCCAACACTCATCAAACCGTCTCTCATCCGGTGCAGCTCATCCCATGGTTACTCGAACCAAAACTGGATCGATTAAACCAAGAGTCAGATTAAATTTATTTCATAATCACACTGATTCTACTTTGCCTGTAGCGCCTACCACTTTTAATGAAGCAATCAAACATGCTGAATGGAGTCGAGCCATGTCTGTGGAATTCTTGGCATTACAGCAACAAGGCACGTGGAGTTTAGTTCCTCCAAAAGAAGCGTCCATTCTTGGATGTAGATGGACCTATCGATTAAAAAATCATGCCAATGGTTCAATAGCAACACATAAAGCTCGATTAGTGGCTCTGGAAAACCATCAGCAATACGGTGTTGATTACACAGAAACGTTCAGCCAGTGGCAAAACTTCCCACAATTCGAAGATTGCTGACTATAGCACTTCATAATGACTAGCAGGTTCATCAACTCGACGTCGCTAATGCGTTTCTTTACGGCACTCTATCCGAGAAGGTTTACATGGCTCAACCCAAAGGATTTGAAGATACAATGCATCCTCACTATGTGTGTTGTCTTCATAAAGCCATAAACGGACTCAAACAAGCACCACGACAGTGGTACAACACTTTCACCTCGTACTTGGTTTCTATTGGATTTTCCCACAGCAATGCGGATCCATCTCTCTTGATAATGCAGCGGTCGAACATACAACTCTACTTGCTTATGTATGTAGATGACATACTCATAATCGGAAATGACCAACAAATTATAAACACAGTTATTACAAAACTCAACAGCAAATTTGTCATGAAGCATCTTGGACAAGCCAATGACTTTCTCGGAATCAAGATTACTCATTCGGATCAAAAGTATTTTTTATCTCAGCACAACTATGCCTATAAATCCTACAGTTAGCTCAATTGCATCAGTTCAAACTGCTAAATAACCCAACCTACACAAAGCCTCCAATTCATGTTCTCGAAGACACCGTTTTGTCTGACCCAAAACTGTACAAAACACTAACTGGATCTCTATAGTATCTGACGATCACTAGACCTGACATAGCTTACAGTGTCAATCAGTTATCTCAGCATATACACAACCCTCTTCCTCATCATACTTATCTTCTAAAACGCCTTCTACGATACATCAAAGGTACACTTGACTACGGCTTACTGATAGGTACCACTTGAGTATTTCAAGTGATTCCTATCGGATCTAAGCCAAATCACTAATAATCCGCTGTTTTCTATGAAAAAACAGCCACCACGCACAACAAAACAGTGAAAAATCTGAGAAGAATCGTAGAGAGAATAGGAGAAACAATTGCAAACGATGGAGATTTCACTAGTCGATGCAAAAGACAATAAAGATACAAGTTTCCTTCAATCCGAGAGGAAGGAAAACTCTCCAACAATCTCCGGCAACGCCAAGAGCCCAAACAAGAAAACCTAGAAGACGAATCCCTTTTCAAAATCAAGATGAAAACCTAATTCCCTCATAACTCCCTATTAATACAATCTAATTCAAATTAAAAGCAAAAGGACTACTCTACCCTTCCTTCTCCCTCCAAAAATACTTAATCCAAGTTTGAATTGCACGTGGACCCCACTCCCTGGCTCCCTCTCTCTTCCGCCTGACGTGGTGTCCGCCTTCGGTAAAACTGGACCGGCTGGGCCGGTCCAGGATGAGCCGGTCCAAGCTGGACCGGCGTAACATTACCCCCCTCCCAAAGTACCACCTTGTCCTCAAGGTGGAAGGTCGGAAACTGCTCAGCAATCCTCTCCAGTGGCTCCCATGTGGCCTCATAGTCTGGAAGGCCGCTCCACCTAATCTTCACTTCCTTTTCCCCCTTCGCATTGATGCACACTCCTTCTACTTCTATAGGCTCCAGTGTCACTTCCATGTCTTCCCTCAATGTGCTGGGCAACTCTGGGCTTACTGCATGCTCCCCCACCACTTTCCTCAACTGTGAGACATGAAAAACGGGGTGTATTCTGGCTGTTGGAGGAAGCCTCAATCTATATGCCACCTCCCCAATTTTCTCCTCCACTTCAAAAGGGCCAAAATATCTCGCTGTGAGTTTCTCATTTCTCCTTTGGGCCATAGTCCTCTGTCGGTATGGTCGGAGCTTCAAATAGACCTTGTCCCCGACTCCAAACTGTATATCTCTCCTTTTGCTGTCGGCCTGCTTCTTCATAATCTGTTGGGCTCTAAGTAAGTGCCTCTTGAGCTCGGCCAACACCTGATCTCTTTCCTTCAAATGCTGATCCACTGCAGATACTGGAGTGCTCTGATGGCTGTAGTGTACCAGATGTGGGGGATCCCTACCATATAACACCTTGAAAGGTGTCATCTTAGTAGCCGAATGAGACGAGGTATTGTACCAGTATTCTGCCCAGGCTAGCCATTTGGCCCACTGCTTTGGTGTATCTGACACGAAGCACCTCAAGTATGTCTCCAAGCTCCTATTCACCACCTCCGTCTGACCATCAGTCTGTGGATGATAGGCTGTGCTCCTCTTCAATACGGTGCCCTGCATCCTAAACAGTTCCCTCCAAAAATGACTCAGGAACACCTTGTCCCTATCAGAAACAATGGACTCTGGTACCCCATGCAGGCGGACTATCTCCCTCACAAACGCTGCTGCTACCGACACTGCTGTGTACGGGTGTCTCAAAGGAATGAAATGAGCATATTTGCTCAGCCTGTCGACCACCACCAGTATAACTGTGTAGCCTTCTGATTTTGGGAGCCCATCAATGAAGTCCATAGTAATCTCCTCCCAAACTTTCTCTGGTAGGGCCAGGGGCTGCAGCAATCCCCCTGGTGCCATTGTCATGTACTTGCTCCGCTGGCAAGTATCACACTTAGCCACCATCTCCTCTATGTCTTTCCTCATCCCCCTCCAGTACAATTCAGCAGCTAACCGGCTGTAAGTTTTCTGCACTCCTGAATGCCCTCCTATGGCACTCTCATGAAACTCCTGTAACAGCTGGGGAATATGGATGGAAGACCTAGGAATCACACTCCTTCCCTGATAGAATAGTCTTTCTCCCACAACTGAATAGCCCGGGTGGCTGTTCTCATCTGCTAACACCTCTTCTTTGATCTTCCTCAACTCCTCATTCTGAATGCTCTCCTCTTTAATGGCTCCCCAATCTATCAATACTGGTACTGATACAGCGATCCCCTGGAGTTCCCCCATACAGCGTGATAAGGCATCCGCTGCCTTATTCTCTAGCCCTGGTCGGTAGTGTATCTCGAAATCATATCCCAACAGCTTGGACAACCACCTCTGGTGCTCCTCTGTGACCATCCTCTGCTCTAACAAGTACTTCAGGCTCCTCTGATCAGTTCTGACAATAAAGTGTCTGCCCAATAGGTAAGGTCTCCACTTCTGGATGGCCAGTACAATCGCCATCAGCTCTCTCTCGTAGACTGACTTCAGTCTAGCCCGGGATGATAGGACTTGACTGAAGTAAGCTATGGGCCTGTGCCTCTGCATCAACACTGCTCCCAATCCATAGCCTGAAGCATCTGTCTCTACCACAAACACCTGACTGAAGTCTGGCAGAGCAAGCACTGGCACCGTCGTCATGGCCTTCTTCAGCTTCTCAAAGGCCTCTGAAGCTGCTTCTCCCCATAAAAATCCGTCCTTCTTCAACTGCTCTGTCAGAGGCCATGCTATGGTGCTGTATCCTCTCACGAACCTTCTGTAATAGCCTGTCAGTCCCAAAAACCCTCTGAGTCCCTTCAAAGTCTTGGGTTGAGGCCACGCCAGCATTGCCTCTATCTTGGATTGATCTGCAGCCACTCCCTCCTGGGATATCACGTGCCCCAGGTACTCCACCCGTGCCTGAGCGAAGTCACACTTCTTGAAGTTGGCCTTCAACTGATGCTCCTTCAGTACACCCAACACCACTCTCAGGTGTTCTAGGTGTTCCTCCTCAGTCCTGCTATAAATTAGGATGTCATCAAAAAATACCAACACAAACCTACGGAGGTGTGGCTTGAAGATCCGGTTCATCAAAGCTTGGAATGTTGCCGGAGCGTTGGTGAGGCCAAAAGGCATCACCAGAAACTCGTAGTGACCCTCATGAGTCCTGAAGGCCGTTTTCTGCACATCTTCCTTCTTCATCCTGATCTGGTGATAGCCTGACTTCAGATCGACCTTGGTGAACAAGGCGGCTCCATGTAGCTCATCCATCAACTCATCAATCACAGGGATAGGAAACTTATCAGGCACCGTTTCCTTGTTGAGCGCTCTATAATCTACACAGAACCTCCAACTCCCATCCTTCTTCTTCACAAGCAGAACTGGACTAGAGAAAGGACTCACACTGGGCTGAATGATCCCTCCTTCTAGCATTTCTCCCACCAACCTTTCAATCTCATCTTTCTGCACCTGAGGATATCTGTAAGGTCTCACACTGATAGGAGATACTCCTTCTTTCAGGATAATCTGGTGCTCCTGCTCTCTGTCAGGTGGTAGTCCAACTGGAGGTTGGAACACATCCTTAAATTCCTGTAACAGGGGTTGAACCAAAGCGGGGATGGGTCTTCCCTCCCCCTCCTCCTGCTCCTCCAAGCTCTGCAACTCCACCAGGAATCCTCCTCCTTCCTCCTGTATGATTTTCACCATGGATCGGAGTGACACTCCAGCTCTGGACAATCCTGGTTCTCCTCTCAGCTTCACCTGCTTCCCCTCTACGCTCAGCTCCATCACCATGGTCCCCCAATTCACCTTGGTTTCACCCAAGGTCTGTAGCCACTTCATGCCCAAAATGACATCTGTGCTACCCAACTTCAGGGGTAGAAAATCCTCTACCACCCTGATCTCCTGTAATCTCATCTCCACCCCTTTGCAGATCCCGGTGCTGGACTCAATCTTCCCTGTCCCCATCATCACCCCGTAGCTGCCTGTCTCAGTAGGCTCCATCCCTAGCTCCTCCGCCACCTGGGTGGATATGAAATTGTGGGTTGCCCCGCTGTCAATCAGAACCACAACCTCTCTCCCCCGAATCTCCCCCTTCACCTTCATTGTATGGCTAGGAGTGAATCCCATCACAGAATTGAGGGAGACTTCGGCTACCTCCAACTGTGGATCAATCTGCTCCTCATCAGAATCATCACCCTCTTCAGGCGCCTCGTCTATATAGACGGTGAGAGCCCGAAGAGCGCGATCCTTGCATCTATGTCCTGGAACAAACTTCTCCTCACATCTGAAACAAAGGCCCTTGGCCCTCTTCTCCTGCATCTCCTCCTCAGTCAATTTTTTGAAGCTTCCAGCAGATCTGGTCACCCCGCTCTTCTCCTTTCCACTCTCTCTAGGGACATTAGGGCTTGGCCCTTTTGGAGCCAAGTAAGTGGTAGTGGTCCTAGTGGGACCTCCTGAGTGGTTGTTCCTCCAACTTCGTGCGTTGGTCTTCTGGTTCTCCACCAGCTGAGCCAACTCCATTGCTTCCCTCAGGTCTCTAGGTCTCATGACCTTCACAGCATCTCTAATTTCTGGCTTGAGCCCCTTCATGAAGTTTCCCCCCAACGTGCTGTTCGATAAGCCCTCCATATCTCCCACCAGACTCTCAAATTTCTTTCTGTATTCCTCCACTGTTCCCTCCTGGGTGAGGGCATAGAACTGCTCGGAGATCTCCCATGGGCTGCTCCCCCTGAATCTTTCCCTGATAGCTTCCTTGAAGTCCCTCCAAGTCCTCACCGGATCCCACTTATCCATGTACTTGAACCAGGCAAAAGCCGCCCCTTCCAAGCACATACTAGCCGCCATCAATCTCTCCTCCTCCATCAGGCCATTCACTGCAAAATACCTCTCCACCTTGTGGATCCACTCATCCACATTCCCCTCTTCGAAAACTGGCATTTTCAGCTTTCTGGCCCTCGTGTCCACCCCGTATGCCCTATTCCCCCATGGCCTCCTCTGTCCCAGGCAATGGGATCTTCCCAAGTTCCTCTCTCTCCATATCGGGGCTCATCATCCCTCCTCGGCCGTCGATAGCCATCTTCCCCTCGCGCCCCGCCATGGTGGTTATGGATCCCCCATGGCCGGTCCACTGGGTCGGGCCTCCGACGATGCCAATCATCCTCTCTTTCTTCCCGCCTGATGGACTCCCGATGCAGCATTCTTCCGTTGCTACCCAGCAGTTCCACCTCCTCTTCCCCTTCCGGCTTTGCCTTCTCCTTGCCCTTGCTCCCACTACCTTCTCCTCTTTCCTCCGCTGGCACAGCTCTTGCTTGCCCTTCCAACAACTTTTTCATCATCTCTTCCAATGCCATAAATTTCCCTTCCATATTCTCACTCAACGTCGCCATCTTCTCCTCCAGATCCGCCTTAAATTGACCCACTTCGGTCTCCAAGACTTCTACACGTTTAGATGTCATGGGAACCACGAAATGGTCTCCGGATCTCTTCCGAAAAGCAAAAATCTGCTGCGAAACAGTGGAAAACAGCCCCCCACCGTCCGGATCTGTGCTCTGATACCAATTTGATAGGTACCACTTGAGTATTTCAAGTGATTCCTATCGGATCTAAGCCAAATCACTAATAATCCGCTGTTTTCTATGAAAAAACAGCCACCACGCACAACAAAACAGTGAAAAATCTGAGAAGAATCGTAGAGAGAATAGGAGAAACAATTGCAAACGATGGAGATTTCACTAGTCGATGCAAAAGACAATAAAGATACAAGTTTCCTTCAATCCGAGAGGAAGGAAAACTCTCCAACAATCTCCGCAACGCCAAGAGCCCAAACAAGAAAACCTAGAAGACGAATCCCTTTTCAAAATCAAGATGAAAACCTAATTCCCTCATAACTCCCTATTAATACAATCTAATTCAAATTAAAAGCAAAAGGACTACTCTACCCTTCCTTCTCCCTCCAAAAATACTTAATCCAAGTTTGAATTGCACGTGGACCCCACTCCCTGGCTCCCTCTCTCTTCCGCCTGACGTGGTGTCCGCCTTCGGTAAAACTGGACCGGCTGGGCCGGTCCAGGATGAGCCGGTCCAAGCTGGACCGGCGTAACACTTACCTATTTCAAAATCTAATCTGTCTTACATCCTTTTCAGATGCCGACTGGGTGGGCGATCCCATCTCCAGAAAATCAACTTCAGGATACTATTCATTTCTAGGAGATACACTCATCGCATGGACAGTCAAAAAGTAGCATACAGTTGCAAGATCTTCAACGGAATCTGAATACCGGGCTTTGGCTTCTCTAACGGCAGATGTCATCTGTCTTCATCAACTTCTACAGGATTTTGGCATATCACAAACAAATCCCACCGATATGTATTGTGATAACACTTCGGCTATTGCTCTGACCAACAATCCTATCTTAAATGCTCGTACAAAACATATAGAAATCGACCAAAAAATTCATCAGGGATCACATTCAACACAATCATATATGGTTGTCACCTATCACTACAAAAGATCAAGTTGCTGATATTTTCACCAAAGCGTTATCTACGCCAAGATTTTTACAACTCAGACACAAACTAATGGCCACTCGAGATCCATTAGTTTGCAGGGGTGTATAAGTTTTAAATACATATATCTGTATATATAAATCAAATGTATTAAAACTATATGGTGATATGGCAGCAGCTCATTGGCTCTCATGTATAAAGCCACATAGGTTAGTCTTTATAAATAACTCCAGGTTGTACTTGGTGACAGACATATCAATATTCATTTTCTTGTTCCTCCTCTTCTCTGCCTTCACGCTCTGGTTTATTTCTTCAATTACACATGAAACAAACCATTTCCTTCTTCTATAAGGTAACACAATTATATTACGACACCCTTTACAATCAGGAAAATGAAGATCCAGTCCTTTCATGTGAAGTTCATAAGTTGAAGAGTTATGGCCAATCAAAACTCAAACAAACACTGTGCCATCATCATATTTCAAATATTAATCATTTTTTATCCTATCTTGGCTAGCCTTCCCAACAAAAACAATGGAATGAACAAGTTGACACTCTTAAGAGAATCATTACTTTAAACTTTCAGATTTCTCATCCTGTTAGCAGAAGTTGACAAAACTAGATGGGCAATCATCAATCGAACAATATAAGAAGAAAAAAGAAAAATTCATCTACCAATTCCCCCCTATGATACAATATTCAAACTACATAAAAGTGTGGTCTTTGAGGGGTAGATATATGCAGCCTTACAACTAAACTACAAAGTTGTTTACATGAATCCAACCCGTGGCCTCCAATTGTACAATGAACTCAACCCAACCATTGCTCTAGACCTACCTAGTAAAAAACTAGCAAATTGGTGATTACAAAAGATCCCATTTAGAATGTTCTCTCCAAAATTACTAATAAGCTTGGAAATGGGGATAGGAAATCAAACCAATGGTATCCAAGAGTGTATCAATTTTCATAACACAATCAAGTAAGAATATGCAGGTTCTCAGAAATAAGAGACTTGAACTCGTAAAAATTAAGGCCACCAAAAGTTTCAGTGATGAGGACATCCATAGGAGATTTCGACACATCTACCATCGGAGGGGTCGTCGAGCGACGTCCATGATTCATAGTCTTTATTTATGATGTTTTATTTTATTCAAGTTATTTATATTTTATGTTTTCCATTTGTACCCCACTACCCCTATGAGGAAGTTATTGCATGTTGTAGCCCAAGGGCAATTTCGTCTTTTTGGTTTTTATTTTCAGAAGGCCTATATATAGGCTTAGTCATTGTATTTGGATTATTATTGATGAATGAAAGTTTTGTTTTATGATCTCTTAGTGAGTTCTTGAGTGAAACCCCAAGATCTCTTAGTGAGTTCTTGAGGAAGAGAGTTTTGCTTGGTTCCCTCATCTCTCTTCTCTTTCTTTGTTCTCCCCACCTCCCTTCCAAGCTCCTCCCAAATTCCACCACCCCTTCTCCCCTTCTCCTCTCACGGTTTCCCCACCTCCCCCATCCCGCCGCTCCAAAACAACCCCCAACACCCTCCCAGCTCCCCGCCGGCCTGCAGCCAACCAGCCAGCCGGTCAGCAGCCAGCCGGCCACCATCTAGCCCCATCCAGCCGCCTGGAACCTCCCCTTCCTGCCGCCGGCCCCTCCTCTAGATCTCCCCATTCGAATTTCAAATTCTCCTATCTTAATTGCTTTCCTAATTAAGCCATATTAATTTTGGAAAGTTAATTAAAAGGAGTTGCACCTATTTGAAATTCAAATTATTTTCCCTCATATTCTCATTTAAATTTGGGAGTTACTTAAAATTCAATTAATTCTGAAATTAATTCAGATTTGATTAGATTTAATTAATTCCTTGTGGTCCCCACTTAATTAAATCCTATTCCGCTCCCCTTTCTCTATTTTGGCCGGCCCCTTCATGGGCTTTTCTCTCTCCTGCATTAATTGCCAATCTCCACAAAATCAGCCCCTCTCTCTGCCCATAAGGCCGGCCACCTCTCCCCATTTATTCCTCTCTTAATCACCACTTAATAATGCCTTGCCCTCCCAAGATCTAATTTTAATTTCAAAAATCTGAATTTGAAATTAAGATTTCCTCTTGCTTTCTTAATAAAAATCTGAAGTTAAACTTCAGATTTCCTTCTCCCCAAAATAGCCTCTTCTTCTCCACTCTCTCCCTCCCAACCGTGACTCCATCTCTCCCCCATTCCCACGGCCCAACCTTCTTCCCCTCCAAGCCGCCGCCTCGTCTCCCCTTCTCCTCTTTTTCTTTGCTCCGTCAATTCTCGGCAACGATGTATGGCGGATCCGGAAGTTGATCACGGGTTCGTGGAAGATTCCAACGGGAGAACCGATATTTTCCGATCGCCGTTCTTTGATCCCTATCCGGGTTGGGACACCACGGTAGATGGATGTATCAACCGCATTTCGTACCAACTGGCGCTATCAATTGAAGAGCATCTACCATCCGGCCGTTGGATAATCACAACCCGCTGGCCATCTCCTCCGCCACCGGTCCTCGCTCCATCACTACGGATCGTCTACGCCTTCTACCTAGTGGTGATTTCCGTCATTGGGTCGTTCTTCTTTTCCCGCCAACCTTAGAAGTAGATGAGTGAATGTGGACTTCAAGGTGAATCAATCGCTTTGTTAACCAGTGGATTCTAATTGAACTAATCTATGCAATATTTTATTTTGAATTGTTGTTGTGAAAGATCCTGTAACTTAAGTTGTGATTGATTGCCTAGTCATAGTTTACTTCTTGAGAATTTCGTTGAATTGCATTTGGGTGAAGTATTAAGATTACAACTTTATCATTACTTAACGAGCTTTTATTAATCTTATAAAACAATTCCTGATTTCACATCATTCAGTTAGAAAAAAAAAGTAACATTTACCATTGGATTTGAGATTAGAATGTTAAAAAACCTACCCATTATTGTCAAGATCAAACATTTTGAAAGCCACACTGAAGCTTGAATCTGGGATGCTGAGCAATGTAACAAAAAAGATGTACCTATCATGAATAAACAAAGATCACAATAATGAGGCAAAGTTGTCATTTCTATAAAGCTCAGGATTTTATAGAGAAATGAAATGGAGTGTGTAATAATAGAATCAGCTTAACAAGATGATAACTTTATCTTACTCTGGAAAGGAAATTAATCCATCATTGTTAGTGTCAAAGAGCAGAAAAAGTGGGGATGAAGCAAAATGTAATGCACCAGGTTCCCGCTCCCCTCTAAGACATCCTTCTTTAACAATACTAGACTCAGATGAGGGAAAGACTGGAACCACCGCTCTCATCAAATCTGCTGGAGACATGAATACCTCACCTTCTGGGCTCCGGATGGATGCAAAGTACTCAAAAATCTGGAGACAATAATAAGTTTAATTGCTCTTCCAAGCACAAATAAATTTAATCATACAACCAAAATAAATACTTTCTTAAAGTAACAACATGCTAAGTTTCCTGCAGCAAGAAAAAGAAACAAGCTAAAAAGGCACCACACCGTAACAAAAAAGCAAAAAGCAACAGCCATAAATGAAAATTGGAAGGAATAGTGGCATAATTTATTCTTGACATAAAATTTCATGTGGAAATCAAACTGTTGAAGTGCAGGATTCTCTGCAGCATTCAACATTACTATCAGTTTTTTTATATCCTATTTCCCGTTGGGATATGTTCCTATTGAATAACTGAAAGTCAGAAGCAACCTTACCAGCCGACCACTTAAGAAAGGAAATCATGCACCTTTCTTTTCAATTAGTGAAATATAAGAAACATTATATAACACAATGAAAATATGTTATTTGATTTAGTAATATAATATCTTTAGATTGTCAAAGTTTTCTATAGAGATTTGACTTAGAATTTTGTTAATCAACACTGATGTGTTCATTTCTTTAAAAAATAGGGAAGCACGTGATTCTTAGATTCACATTTAAACAATATTTTGTTACTTATTTTTTGCAGTATTTCCTTACATAACACATGAATACATTAACCAACATGTATTATCCTTTAAAAAGGATTTCCATTCACTTTATCAATGGAAATCACTGACATTCAAGAAATATGCTCTCATACGAAAAAAGAAAAGAATGCTCTATTAATCAAAATAGACATGAACAATAAAATGGAAGTGTTTGATAGATAGATTGATAGAGAGAGGAGAAACGCGGGGGGGGGGGGGGGGGTCGGGGAGCTTTGGGGAGGGTTGGGGTATATATATATATATGTGTAGATAATCAGACATATAGAGAGGAGAGAGTGACACAGAGATGAACAATTAACAGTCAAGGTTACAGATTTTGCACGCGATATCCAGGTTCATTCAAAGTATTAGATCATTGATGTTCATAGGTAAACCATCCATTCAATGGATTTCCTCAAAGTTTGGTCGCAATAGTTTTTAAGAAAAACTGAAGTCCTCCAAATAGCAAGTGTTAAATACCTTCTCAGGTGGACTTTGTAGCCTCAACCGTTTTTCATATTTAAAGAACACCCTTCTTCGAAATGAACCTGAAAACAAAAGAGAGAAATTTTGACTACAGTTTCTGGGGACCAAAGCATTTACTTCAGAAGTACAAAAAAGAAAGGAGAGAGCTCCGGATTAACTATCTAATCTATCTCTATCAGCTACAACTCTATAATGATGCTTGCCATTATTTTGTACCTATTTCTAATTTACCCTTCCCATGATTCTTATAATATATAAAATTTCACAAATGCTTACGAACAAAAAAGTTGGCAAAACATATTCTATTCTTCATTAACTTGTGATTCCACCAAAATCAACAATTTTTTTCTCCTAAGCAATATTTGGAAATAATTCTTGCAGATAATATCACAGTGTGCAATGAAATAGAATGCTGTGCAACTCCGAGATCATAGGTCCACAAAGCTGATGTTTTTCAGCTTATGCAAATTCCAATATGAGGTACAATTTAATGTCATGCAACAGTCCCATACAACATGCAATGCCTTAAAACATTTAATTCAAATAACATAATTCTCTATTTCTTTGTAAAATTTTCACAATGTGCAATCCAACTTCTTTAGTATGTATTAAGAAATTATAATTCTAAAAAAACTGATGCTTTTCAATTAACTAACAAATTCCAAGAGAGATACATATTGTTCAGCCAAAAACAACATTGAAGTATGACCTAACACAAAAAATGAAATTGTATTTGCAGAACCCTGCATTCCGTTGGTCTTTCCTTATAGAGCTTAACTGCAACAACAAAAAACATTGTGTTTTTTTGTGCAACGTGTAGCTTCAAGAGTGCATACATGTTGTTGAGGCCTTCAGCCTCCTTTTATTTCCTTCCAATCAAGTTCATTATGTAAACAGAGCCTAATAAGGCTACAAATAAACGCCAAAGTAAAATACTATTACTATTCAAGAGGACTATAGAATTACCGGCATATCCAAAGAAGGAATTAGTTTACCACTGCGTTATAATTTACAATCGAATGAAGAGAATGACGCATATATTCTAATAGTGGACTGCCGATTCATCACAGAATCAACGATCTAACCGATATCAAGAATTCAAGAAAAAAGAAATACGGAATACACACCTCCAAGTAGAAATCTAGGCTTTTTCTCTGCGGCCGCTGCTTCACTACATCCAGTTAACATTGGATCTGAAGAATTAGCAAACGGGTTATCCGCCAAATCAGGGAGAAGCCACAGTCCCAAGCCCGATCCTCCCACGGCGAAGATCCCGACGGCCGCCTTCGCCAACGTGGCAAGGCCAACGCCTGATGGAGCCGAATCTCCCTCGCTAGCGGCAACTCCGGACACTCCTGAAAGCTGCCGAAATCCCAATCTGCAACGTGACCGCAAAAAGCGGGTGGATCGGAGAGCCATCGCAGTCGCCTTAGATTCTTAATCAGAGAGAGAGAGAGAGAGAGACGGAGTTGGTTGTATATATAGATACAAGGTCGTCGGTACCTCCCTCAGGGTTGGTTCCTCGCTTTCCCGCGAAGTGGTGGGCGCCGAAATGGGCCAAGGCCGGCAGTCCACCGTTTCGCTACCCTCTTTCCAGTTTCCAGCTCGCCAACGTGGAGTTTGGGTCACTTATGGAATTGTTTTATAAATCAAAATTTTAATATAATTTTTTTTAACATAAAAATTTTTAATTAAAAAATATTTTAGAAAGGAGTTAAAAACTATTCCAAACAAAATTATTTTTAATTATACATTATTTTTTATTTATCTATATTTTAAATAATTTATCAATATATATCATCTATTTATTCAATTTCTTAATATTTTTTATATAAATTATAATAATTACTAATCATTTATTAGAAATTTATTTCATCTTGAAATATATTACTAATTTTTTCCTATTAAGTCTATTTGATTAATTTATATTTTATAATTTTATTATTAAATTTACAATTTATATACTAATTATATTTAATTATGCTAATTATGGATTATTGGCATGTACCTTATTATTTTTTGAATAGGTTTAGATATTTTATTTATGTTATAAATTTTTTAGATGATGACTATTATATTAATATTCCTACACAAATCATAATAATTTTTTTGAAGTTTGTATATATATATATATATATATATATATATATATATATATATATATATATATATATGATACGTAATGCAAAAATTATCTTGATCGGGCACGAATCTTAAGGAAAAAATCAAGTTGGAAACTTCAAAAAATTAAATCCGGACATGAACTCTGATTTCAGCGAACTTATAGTCAAACTGAGCGTCTCGGAAATACGAACCCAACGACACTAAGATCAACCCAATCCGAGCCCAAATGAGTCCGAATCAAAGACCCGAAGCGATGTTGGAAGGTTCAAACTACAATTTGAGTTACCAAACGGTCTTTGATTTTAACGAGTTTATAGTCGAATCGAGCGGCTCGATGAGACGAATCCAACGAGCCTAAGATTACCAAATTCCGACATCATTAAGGTCTCCAAATATCCAACGAACGGTGCACGATCGAAGGGTTCAATATCAGCCGTCCATTTAAACCACTCCCTATTCGCCCGTGATCTCACACCTATTTACAAGCTATGCCACTCTAGAAAAACTATAAATAGAGCCCTCATTCTACATAAAGGGGAGTCAAGTGAAGAGAGAGAGAAGAAGAAGAGGAGAAAGGAGAAAAGGAGAATCCTCTCCTCCTCGACCACCGCCGGAGTTCGTCCTGCCTCTCGAACACGTCGGGATTCTGCGTGATATTCGGGAGAACGCAGGAATTCTGCTCAACTTCCACGTGATGCTGAAATTCTTCTCAATTTACAACAGAGTTCCCTTCTAACGCCGAAACTCCGCCCAAGTGAAGCCGGAGCTCTCCTTTGCCACCAACAGACGTCGGACTTTTACCCGGCTGTGGACCTCCGAAAGAGCACCGCACGAACGGGTCGATTGGAAGGGACAGATTGGATCGTGCATACGACTAACCATTGAGGATAGAGGCTGTCGCCAACACACCCCGATGGGTAGTAATATACAACAGTTCGAATGCGGTTTAGTAGATGTGGGACCGAGTTTCCCACGGGTGCAAGCCCCCGTGGTTAATTACATCCCAGGCCGGAGCCTGAGAAAACTCTCGATTAAGGATTATACATTATCCTCCCCTAAAGTGGGATTGACACATGGGTATAGACTAGGAAGTCCTACTCAAAAGGAAGAAAGGTCTCAAAAGGCTCAGTCAATATGCGTGGCTCATACCAGCACTCGGAGACTCTAGGGTACTAAAGAGAAACTGGGGAAAATAAAAGTCAAGGCATTCAATCACATTCGTGAGAGAAGAGATGGAGGTGGCGTCATCCTGTGACGCAGATAAGTAGGATTTAGGGTTCCTTAAAGGAAAGGACCTACCTACTATTTAAGGCATACTACGAGACCGAATGTAGTAGCCTCGAATCCTAAATCTAGGTTGGGTTTAGTGCTCTACGAAACACTAAGACCCGTGTCCTAGCTAATGCAGTGCAAAACCTGGACTTATCCCGGCCTGGATTGGGAGAGCCAAGTAACCACCGAGTCGCTTTAAAACCATGATATCAAGTCATTTATGAAAGATGGGTGGGTGGTATAGTTATTGGAAAGAGGACCGACATGTATAGAATTTTCTAAGTGGTCCTGGACTTATGTGGGTTAGATGCTCCTAGCTAATGCAATTAAATTTTAATTAGTTGATTACTAATGCAATGCATGCTAGTTGAATTGTCAGCTCATGAATGCTATAGAACTTTAAAAACAGGCTTATAGAAAATAATTTTTTGAAAAGACTGAGTCTCCCTAGGTCTGGCACTTCATTCTCATAGACCAGATTATCCGGACTCTACCCGCAGGCAGGGAGATGTCTTATAGCAAGGAAAGAAGAATGCAGTAATATGCATGCGACCCCGGATGATTCTGGCAGTTCCCTAGGTTCGTTACGTTTCTATGTTATTTAAAACTTAAATATTAAATTTTAGTTATGAGTAAAAAAATTTTATAGTCCTTAAAGAGCCTAACGAAAATCCAGGCGAAATCAAAAACGGCATGCAAGAATGAAACCTAGGAAAAACAGGCAATTTCTACTGCGCAATCAAGTAAACACATCAATATAAATCCAAAAATAATCAACTAAATGGCCATAGACAAATTGCCCTTATTACAACCCAGATATGCAGAAAATAAAGTGGCCAGGCACCACTGCCAACAACCCGGATTTCTAAGCCTATGACAAACGCAAATAACTTTGAGTGAGATATTGGTCTTCAGTCTTCTTTGGATCACTCATCCTTGGACTCCTTGGAACTCTCCTCCTTGGACTCCTTGGATCTCCTCCTTGGACTCCTTGGAAATCTCCTTCTTGGACTCCTCGGATCCGTCGTGGCTTGAATATCCAAACGAAGAGACAATTCCCCCACCAGTAGGGGGGGTATTACATTTTCTCTTTGGATACCTAAAGCCATCTAACTCGATCCTCTAAATAGAAGAAGACTCTCCCCATTAGGGATGCCTTCTTCTTTTGGAATCCGAGTTGGATAAGAATATCCCAACTCAATGTTGTTTTCATAACTCTTAACAATTTATTACAAACAAATTACATTAATTGAAAGCAGTAAATCTAAGAATCCTTGCAAGGTTATCCTAATAAAAATCATCCCAAGCAGTTTATATGAAAATGAAAGTGCTAACACCATTGACCCTGTGCTAAGCCATGCTCTTAATTTTGAGGGCTAAGCGCTCTACCTATGCAGTTATAATTAATTTAGCCCTCATTTTATTTAGGGGGAGCTGAGCAAGCACCTGCATAAAACATTATTAGAAATCATGACATTGCTCCCCTTTTTATTAATTTGAGCATGGCCACCTGCACGGAAGAACAGTGTATATATATATGACGTTCTTAACCTAAGGGTAAATCTAACGCTCATCACATCATCCACAGAGTGCAGAAAAAGTAAGCAAATACATCAATCATTTTTCAAACAGCATGCAATGAAATCAACGAAAAAGCTCCGGCACACAGCAGAAAAGTAAAACCCAACGGCCTAACCTAGATCTAGAAGTGGTGCCCTAGCAAACAATTCTATGTGTGTGTAAGGCTGGTGTAGTTTGGATAGATCCTAATCAGGATAGTTAGTTAAAGTTATCTAGAGTTCAGGTATGTTGGGGGTCTGAAAAGAATATTTTAATATAAATTCAAATATTAGTGAATTAGGTTCATTTTAATTATTTCAGTTTGTTGATCAGTTTTAAGAGCTTAGGGTATTCATATTTGAAGTTCAAATTGCATTAGCCAATTTTGGAAAGCTCTAGGTCCTCCTAGGTTAGTTAAGGGTCCAAAAAGTCACTATGAAAAATAGGCCAGGTTTGGGATTCCTAACACCTTAGAAAAATACTAGACTTTAAGAGGAGTAGTTAGCCAGGTAGTACACTGAAATTGGAGTTTTCTAGGCAAAGTTATGAATTTTCTAAGTTTAGGGCCCTAAATGAACTACGGTTGACCAACAAGTTGACTTTCTAATCTAGGCCAATTTCTAGAAACCTGAGATTTTTAATAAATACTAGGACCTAATTGGAGTCTAATGCAAGTGAGTTTACCTAATTTGAAATTTTCTACAATTAGTTATGGATTTTCTAAGTTCGGGGTATTTAAGGGAATTTCTAAATTTCCTAATAAAGGGCCTTTTTTATTGTTTTGATCCAAATCAACTCCAAACTGATTGGAATCACTCCCAAAGGCCAGGAATGACCATAGAAAGTGTTTCCAAGTGTTTGGAGGAGATTTGGGATTTTAATAATTTTTAATGAATTATTAGGGGCAAAATGGTAATTTCCACATATGGTCAAATTAGGGGTCAACCTAAAGTCAAACTAGGGAGCCCTATTTATCTAAGGTCAAGGATCAGATTCTGGTCAATTCAAGATATTATGGGTAATTTTCTGACCTAAAATGTATTTATTGTAATTTTCGGAGGGTCTCAGGGCCTTATTTAACAGGTTAATTAGGGTTAGTTAACTAAGGGGTCTAAAGACTCCTAAAAATTCTTAGAAAATTCTGAGAGGTTTATAATGTCACTAAGCTTAAGTGTTGAAGTTTTCATGTCAATCCGGGATCTATCCTAGCTCCTAGAAAACTTCTAAGTTCGCTAGACGGGTCCTTGATTATTGTCCTTAAGGTGTCGCTACGTTACAAAGGTTTAAATTGTATTTCACACTAACCCTCAAGGTAATAAATGCATGGAAAACATATAAAAGTAATAAACACACAATGTTCTTAGATCTAGGAGAGCCTAAACTAAGTGCTCGTGGTGCAACCTACACATGCAAACTATGAATAATATGAAATAAAAGACACCTAATGAAGGGATTAGTGAATGATCGTGATCCAATCACCCACTAATCCACTCCCCCATGATTTGCTGTTCACATATAGAAGCCAAATTTGAAATTTCATGAAATAGCGGATCTCCCAAAATTAGGATGTAATTATAAGTAATTTCAAAATAGTTTCAAAATACTTATAAATATAAATATACCTTTTTGGAAAATAAAGTAATTAAAAAGTAAGTCAATTCATAATACATAGATATAGGGAGATCCACTGACCACCCAATCGAGGCCTCAAAACGGTTTAAAAATAGTTTGTATCCTGAAAATAATTGTTATAATTAATATTCAATGTCAAAAATACCCAAATAATCAAACTCAAACAGTAATCTGCCAAAACAGTCAAAATCAGTGATTGGAAACAGTTTCAAAATAAAATACACATTTTTCTGAAAAGATCAAGGTGTTACACGCAAAAATACGATTTAAAACGACGAAGATATGATTTTCCGAAGTTTAAACATAATAAAAGAATATTTTAAAATAGTGTCACTTTACTGTTTTGGAAATATCAGAAAATCTAAACAGAATTTTCACCCAAAAGTAATTTCACACTGTACAGAATTCTAAACACCCAAAACAAGGTGCTGTGCATTGATAGCGGAGTTAAAACGAAGGAGTTATGCAATTTCAAAGTTTATAGACTATAATTAAATAATTTCAAAATAGTGTTATTTTGCCGTTTTAAAACTAACTGCATACAGATCCACAAATTTTAAGTAAAACTAGTTTCAGAATGTGCAGAATTCAAATACGCTCAAAACAAGGTGTTGTGCGTTAAAAACGGATCGAAAACGAAAAAGTTATGGATTTCGGAAGTTTAAAAGCAATAAAAAGCTAATTTTAAAAATAGTTTTGAAATAATAATGTTTAAAAATAATTATAGAATAAAATTAATTTAAAATCACAACACCTCTGAAATTTAACATAATTCATTATAATAATAATAATAATAATAATAATAATAATAGTAATAATAATAGTAATAGCAATAAACTAGTTTAAAATAATAATGATATTGATAATAAAGCTAATTAAAAATAATAACAAATTGATAATACAAAAATAATAATAAAAAAAGTAAGTTAATAGTTAAAAAAAATGATAGTGATTATGATAAATAATTATAAATAAATAATAATATAATGATAATTATATCAAAATAATGATTTAAATAATAGTAAAAATAGATGTTTTCACTGTTTTAACAATAATTAAATAAATACAAAATATTTTTAATTGAAAATAATTTTAAAATAACGGGGACGAAAATACGATCGATTCAAGGTATTATACGCGAAAAACGGATCAAAAATGAATTTTTTTATGAATTTTTGAAGTTAAAATAGCTTAAAATTGATTAAATAAAATAAATAATCCCAGAAATTCCTTGGCGCGACAAGTGGCGGAACTGGATTAGTCCCGCAATCATTGCCACTTATCCACGTAGGCAAGGATTGGGATCCGCTATTCGGCCCAAACACAGAACGGCGAAATTACAGCCGTTGATCTAAAAATCAACGGCTGCGATTTCATGCAGTTCAAAGAACGAACCAAAACCCTATAATAGAAAAACGCCTCGTTCTCTCAAAATACACAATGGATTCTTACGAAATTTTAACCATATGATCTAGGCATGTACAGAAATCATGGGGGATGTTTGGATCAACTTATAAAGTGCTTTTTAAAAAGCTATTTAACCCTAAGCATTGTGACCTATTCTAAGGGATTTTGAGAGATCTAACCGTCCGATTTTTTGCGTTCTTGGGCTCATTGGATTCGTTGAAACTGCAGCAATATTTCTTCAGTTTGCGTCGAACCCTGGTTCTCCTCGGATCGAGCAAAAATCAGCTCGGAAGGGACGTGGGGCTTGGTTTCGCAGGAGTTCTCGCCCCCGGCGACTCGGGCTCGTCGGATCTTGGTTGGGGAAGATGGGAAAACTCTCCAAGAGTGCTCACACAAAATATTAGAGGTTTTGGGGGCTTGGAGAGGGAGCAAGATGAAAAAGATCATAAAATAACCTAAGATTTCGATATTTAAATGGCCTAACCCTTAGATCTACGGCTAGGATCGAATATCTCATCATTTAGGAGGGAGAATAGCCTCATGAGGCCGTGGTTTGAATTCTAAAACGTTCATGAGGCTTGAATGACATTAATTGGGTCTTAATTGGGCTCTAAATAGGTGATTTTCACCTATTTAAGACATGGTTTGACCAAGTCAACGATTGACTTGGTCAAATCAGTCAAGAGGGTCAAGGGAGCCCATGGGTCGAGCCTCGAAGGCATAAAATTGATTTAAAATTAATTTTAGGCTCTTTAGGTCAATTTGGGTCAACCCGGGTTGACCTGGTCAACCAGGTTGACCCACAGCCTGGGCCCGGGCTCGTTCGACTCCAACCAACTCATTGAACCCACTGGAGGGGGTCTCGAGGTCTAACTTGGTCAATTTGACCAAGTCAAACTCCTCAGACCCAAGTTGGGGCAAAATCGAGGTCAACACCGGCGTCGGGCCTTCACTCTTCGCCAAGTTTCTACCCGACGCCGAACTTCTACTGGTTATCGGACTTCGCTAGATGTTTATGCGAAGATGCATTTCTTTCCATTGTTGGACTTCTACCTAATGCTGTCCTTCTGATCTTCATCGTCAGACTACAGTCTTTTCAACCTCCGTCGCCCGCCGACTATGGTCCTCCTGGCTTACGTCGCCCGCCGACTACAGTCCTTCCGACCTCCGTCGCCTGTCGACTACGGTCCTCCTGACTTATGTTTCCCGTCGACTACAGTCTTTCCGACCTCCGTCGCCCACCGACTACGGTCCTCTTGGCTTACGTCGTCCGCCGACTACAGTCCTTCCGACCTCCGTCGCCAGCTAACTACGATCCTCCTGACTTCCGTCGCCCGCCGACTACAGCCCTTCCAACAAAGCGAATACGTCAATAGTAACTCTTTGTATTTATATCATGTAATGTACTCTATAAGATGTGCATCAAGCTAAGGCCTTCTCCCAAGGAAGGGCCTCATTTGTAATCGACTGCAAATATTAGTGGATTCGATCAAACTGGGCTAGGCCACGTGGGTTTTCCACCCTTTTTCAGGGGTTTTCCACGTAAAAATCTTGGTGTCTCATAAATGCTAGGCCCTCTCTCCTTATCTGATTGCGTGCCAGATTTTCGTACAACGCTAAGATGATAAATATGATATTTTTCTACAGTCGTGAATACTCCTGGACGCAACATATATATATATATATATATATATATATATATATATATATATATATATATATATATATATATATATATATATGCAAAAGTGAATTATAATTGATGGCATGCTTAGTTATTTTTTTATTGCACTTCTTAAACTTTATAGATACGATTTCATACATTTTATGAGCTATTTTAGATTACAAATGAATTTATTATATATTTTTAGATTAGTATTCATATTAATATAATTTATTTGTTAACACACTTGTGTTTGGTGTTTGTGAAGAATAAATTTATGAGTGCTGGGCAATATCAAAGAGATTATCAAAATTTAATTGCAAAGAGTGGCTTACAATGTATAGTGCAAGTTATAACAAAAAGTCCAAGAACTCATTCACACCTCATTTAGGTAGAGAGGTCCTCATAACTTGAACACAATAAAAAAAAAAGAATGCACAAAATATGTTATAATGGGTTAAACATTCTTCACAAAGTCTTCCTAGTGTTTGAGAGCAAAGGAAAATAAGATTATAAGATCTTGCAATGTCTAAATCCTACATAATATTTTTCTAATGAAAATAAACTTATAAAGTTTACAATCTTATTGCTTGCAATTCAAGTTTAGGATTCTGAATTTATATGATATTTTCAATAGAGTGGATGATCAAATTTGCAATATCAAAATCAATGTGATTAAGGTTGATATATCACAAAAAAATAGTCCTGATCTAGCACGAATCTCGAGGCAAAATCAAGTTGGAAACTTCCAAAATTAAAATTGAGATCATCCAAATTCCGATTTCAATAAACTTATTGTCGAACTGTCAGTCTCAAAAATATGAACTCAACGACACCAAATTCGACGCAATCCAAGCTCAAATGGGTCCAAATCAAAGACTTGAAGCTTTTTTGGAATGTTCAAACTACAAATCGGATTACCAAACAGCTTCTAAACGTGACATCCTTATAGTCGAATCGAGCGCCTTGACGAGACAAATCCAACGAGCCTAAGATTATCAAATTCCGATATCACTAAGACAGTCAAATATTCATTGAATGATGCATGATCGTAGGAATCAAGATCGGCCGTCCATTCGAACCACTCCAAATTTACCCTTGATCTTCCACTTATTTTCAAGCCATGCCACTCAAGAATTCTATAAATAGAACTCCATTTCCTCATGAAAAGGGAGGAAGAAGCCAAGATAGAAGAAGGAAGAGAAGGAAGAAAGCTCCAGCCGCCTAACTCCTCCTCGACCACCACCGGAGTGCTGTCGCACCACCACCGGACCACCAAGGGACTCTGGAGTGCTACCGCACCACCGCTGGACCACCAAGGGACGCCAGAGTGCTGCCGCACCACCGCCGGACCACCAAGGGACGCCGGAGTGCTGCCGCACTACCGTCGTAGTTCTATCGCACCACAGACGGACCACCAAGGGACGCCGAAGTGCCATCCGATGCTGAAGTACCCCCTGACACTAAAGTGCCACTACCAATCCACCGCCTGACATTGGAGTGCCGCTGGACCACCATCTGACAGTGGAGTGACGTTGGACTTTTGAAAAACTCTCAGTTGATATTTGTAATCTAGTCGTCTTCAAGGACAAGTCAGACCATTGTAACTTTACTCAAATTTTAGTGGAATTATTTTCAACTGGGTTAGGCCCCGTGGTTTTTTCCTTTCCGGGTTTTCCACATAAAAAATATTGTGTTCTCTGTGTGTGAGCTGGATATTCGTGTAATGTTAAGACGTAAAATTATAACTCTATCGCCGCATATATTCTGGCCCGCAACAAAGGTATTATGTTAATGATCATCTTTTCCAATGCTTTCCTTTAGTAATAACATTATGTGAAAGGACATGATGAATAACATGCACATTCTTCACAAAAGTAATTAACTAAAGATAAGTGATTCAGTAAGAACAAATTTTGTAAAAATTCATTCACAATTGTCCAATCAAAAGATGGATTAGTTAAAATAACGTGTAGACTAAACCCTGTATCAAAGATATGCAAGAAATAATATCTGTCTTCATTAATAATTCCTACTTTGGGTATTGCATTTATAGGATAAAAAAGGATGGTGTTGTTGATGTTGAAGCATATATTCACAAATTAAATAAGGAAAAAAGATACAGCACAAGACCATAAGAATGGCCACAACAATAGAATTACAAAATGCTAAATAAGGAAAAATAGTAGCAAGGCAAATTGAGAGTCGGAAAGACAAAATCGGAAGAATAAAATAGTACAACCCAAACCATCCAAAAGAAGAAAATCATTTCTTCTTGGAATTTCATTTGCGTTGCCTAACAAAATCATTGAGTGAGCCCGTATCGAGGGTGTTATCAATAAAGTCCTCCCCACTATCAATAGCCATGTCATCATGTAGCCAATCACATTGCCACCTAACATCTCTAGCAACATGGGCTAACATATTAGCATTATAAATGATATAAATAGGCACATCCACTAGAGGCAACACACTACCATCATTCCCATCAACATCCAAAGTTTCCTCACCACAATCAACAGACAATTCCGCACCATCACCAACAATTAGACTATCACTAAGATTAATACAGCAATTACTATCAGTTACAACCACAAGGACAGGAGCCACATTAGGGGAAACAACCCCATTCATTGAAAGAACAGCATCAGCAAGCACAGGGGCAGCAGGGGAGAGAACTGGGTAAGACACTTGCCCAGCAGAAGGCACACCCACAGAGAACCATTAATAGCATGGACAGGGAAATCCAGCACAGCAACCGGCCCCACCAAAAGAACAGGAGAGCCACTCGAACAATCCCAACAACAGAAATAGGGGCAATCGGAGACTGAAATTGGCAAGATTGAATTAACTCAGCTCCTACATCACCAATAACGGACAAATCAACGGTAGACATAGCCACAAAACTGTCCAGTAAAATAATAGAAGACAGATCAACAAGAGTAGGATTAGGAAGGATAAGAGTCATATCCCCTAAATCCCCAACATCCCCATCGCCAACATGAATGTCATTATCATCAGAAACTCAAAAATTCGGTTTGAACAAAGGAGTAGCAAGCAAGCCAGCATCAAGAGTAGGCCGGCAGTGACCAAATGAATGACCAAGATGCTTACATTTGGAAGAAAAGAGAGAAAATTTCTCCATAGTAACTTGCTGCAGGAAATACCCTAGTTTCTCGGGTCCTATCCAAATCTTGTTCGATAATTTCTTCGTAATATCAATTTCCACCAGCACACAAGCAACAGAATGGAGAGACCCCAACGCAGTGGAATTATCCACCTTCAGTGGGTTACCAAAGAGAAGCCCCAATCCATGCAATATACGAGGAGAGAAAAAATGAGGACGTAAATTAGGGAACGAGATCCAGATCGGGACAATGGGAGACTCATCCCTAATGTCACCGGAAGGAGACCATTTAGACAACTTCATGAAGCAATTAAAAACTAGATAAGACCTATAACAAAACACCCTTCTATAGTCAATATCATTCTCCAACTTAATGAGAACATGAGATGAATCCAACACGGTCACAGAGAAAGCGCCATTTAAACGAAGATTACAATTTTTTTTTAATTGACAGAAGCGGAGGCCGCCGTGAAGGGAAGAAGCCAACAAGTGAAAACTTAAATGGTTCGACAAGAACAAAAAATTTCTCTTCTGAAACCAAAAGAGTAGGAACGCCAGGAAAAGAAGAGCGTATAAGATTAGGAAATCTACCATGAGATGAACCCTCTAAAGCTTCCAAAAATGAGTGGGACCTAGCTGATCCATCCAGAAAACCAGGATCGGAAGAACGACAAACTGCCATACCGACAAAATAATAAAGAAAATGAAAGGGATAAAAAAAAAACTTCCCTCGGCACGTGGAGGAAGAAGCCAAGCACCACCGGTAGAGAGCGGCTAGGGTAAAGCCCTAGCCCAGCACAGAGAACGCCAGGCATCTGACAACACCTTACTGCTGGAGAAAAGCTGAGTACGACAACACGCGAACCAGGCCAACTTAAGACCGGCGTCACGGCCGATCTCCCTCTCTTGATCGCATAAGCCCACCCACTCCCACGAGGCGGAGCTTAAGCCGCGTCAGCAAGGGCTGCAAGACTCCCTCTCTGGATCGTGCAGGCCCCCTCTCACGAGAGGCGAAGCTAGCTAGGGCAACGACGCGACTTCCATCCCGCGACGGCGCGACTTCCATCCCGCGACGGCGCGACTTGAAGAAGTTGAGGCTTATTTGCTGACCTTTGACAAATATCATAAGCTTCTTCATCTTCCACTATCTTGAGTATCAACCTACATCATGGAATTGATGACGATCAAATTTTTTGTGCTTATTTGCTTGGCGTAGGAAAAAACTCTCGGAAGCACTCTTAAAAATACAAGGACTCAAGGTGTTTGGTGTGAAGGAATTGTTAGTGGATTTTTTTGGTATTAGGGTAGTTTTTATAGGCCTAATCCCTCGTAAACTCCAAGAAATTGGATCAAAATCCTTTAATAATTGCTTTTAAATAGCTATCTAGCTATTAAATTTGACTAAAATTCAAATTGGAAGAGTTTGAATGGGTCAAATTCAATTAGTCAATTACAAGAAAGCTCTTATTGTTTGAAAAAGAAAACTCAGATCAAAATTTCTTCTTCTAGGTTTCGCTTGGAGCCCAAATATATCGTGATGTGAGGCTCTTCTGGTGGGATTAATTAATAATTTGTTATCAATATTTTGTTTATTGATTGTTTAAATAAGCGATATGAAGCTTTTGGTAGAAAAATGATGGATTTTAAGGGATATGGTGAAAGGACTTGAATATGCCAAGATTAGTTTTAAAATATGAAAATTTACTAATTTATCACATCCTCTTATGTACTTTTTTTAATTTCTTTTTTTATTTTTAAGAAAGAAGTTGAATGTTTTGTTCATTAGTGCCTCTTCATCCACACTTGATGATTTTCATTGACTTCATCAAATTCTTGAATATTTATAGGATGAATTGATTTCCTTTCTTTTTCTTTTTGTTATTCTCAAAGCTTTTTGTATCTTTTGGTCATAAACAATAAAGAAGCTTTAAAACCTCACAACTCTTAAATAAAATTTTGGATGTGACCCTCAACTTTTTTCAAAACTAAGGGTCTTTTGATTCTGTTTTCACATTGTTTTGATTTTCAAACATCAACTGCAATTTCATCTGACTACTGCTTTCTAATTGTTTTTCAAAAAATTTTGTGGTATAAAGTTGTTTTTTGTAACCCAAATAACCAAGTTATTTTCCTCACTGCAACCATCCCAAACATATCCTAAATATAAAATTTAAGCTTCGTTTGGGGCGGCTTTTTTACTGCTTCTTAAAGCTGCTTTCTAGCACAAAAACTAAAATTTTTGTGCTAAAAAACTGCTTCAAGAAGCAGTGAAAAACCGTCCCAAACAAAGTCTTAGTTTAATTATTATTTGTATAACTAAACTTTAATGATAAGTAACAAGTTCAAAAATAAAATAAATAAAATAATAATTATTATCTCTATAGCTAAACTTTAATGATAAGTTACTAGTTCAAAAATAAAAAACAATAAAATATTAAGAAAATGCCGTATTAATGTCATTATGATTTTTCGCATATCATAATACTCTAAAAAAAAAGATATATATATATATTTGATATAAATTTGAGAAAGTAGTTAGATGTTATTTTCTAAGCGAAATAAGTTAATAATGTGGCTTTTGACTTTAGTTCAATCTGATCTAATGATCTCTTTCAGTAATTATTTTAACCATAATATATAAACTTTAAGTTTAATTTGAAGATTGGCATATTTATGCTTATTCTGTCGACATAAAAATCACATCCACTCTATATTGTGTTGTAATTGACATGGGTATATTTTTTTTTTTTTTTTTTTTTATTTTTTTTTTATTTTTTTTAATTGACATGGGTATATGAATGACAAAATATGTTGATTTTCTTATATGACTACTAATTACTAATTTTAAGTTACGTTACCTTATATTAATTCTCATTACTCATAAGAAATGACACTGTTCATATTGATTGTTATATGTTTATACTAATATGGACTGAGTGATTTTATGCATGTTGTATTGATTGTAGTTGTATGTTTTGATAAACTACCTAGCTGTTAGCTCCCTTTATAGTTTTTACATATTTTTCAAAAAGAGATCGGACCCAATGGAGTGAGGTTGGTCCGAATTTTTAGATTTATTTTGTTGTATTTTAGTTTTATTCTTTTATAACCAAAAAGTGTTTAATGATATATTGATATTGTAGATTGAACTCGCCATTATTGTACATGGATTTTTGGAATTGAATATAGAATTATAAATTGATGTATATGGTTTATAGTTTTTTCAATGGACTTATTTATACTAGTGA